>CM033753.1:27782299-28118509 GCA_019671005.1 Hibiscus mutabilis | reverse complement strand
ACAGTGTAACAAATACTACTGTGATTAATTGTGATGAATATTGATGGCAAATATTAATAGCGAAAATAACCCAAACCACAAAATAGTTACCATAATTTTGACATTTGAAGCAGTAGTATGAATTCCATACCTACAGTTCCTTCCCAAGATTTCCTCACGTGTATATTCTGTCAATTCCAGAAAGCTATCAGATGCAAATATCTGCATACATTTGAACATTTACAGTGGCTTTTCAGATACATATATAATCCATGCTAAAAAGCCTAATACAGTTCCAAAACAGGCTCTGACAAGCAAGACTCACTCAGTGATTTCACAAAACTTCATAAAGTATCAAATAAAGTAGTGTAGAAGGATACATTTTTCAAGAAAAAATGCAGTAATCTCAGACTTTTGATTAGTGTAAAAAGTTGTGATTTCTGTGAGAAGAACAATAATGAAAAACTCTTCCTTACAATGGGATTATCAGGGAGTCTAGGATCTGTGATCACAAAATTCTTTTCAATACGATTCAATGTGGTTGCTAGATCCATCCCTTGGCCTATGTCCGTTTGTCTCTCACCATGTTCCAAGCTGTCAACGCGTTCTATGTCTTTGGTCATTAACTCCTCTGGTTCAAGAACTGGTTGTTCTCCATGCTTGGCTGCAAAGCTGAAAGACCTGCCTTTAAACCTTTTTTTTTTTTGGGGGGGGGGATGCTCTCATTTCGTCACACAGAGGAGCTAATTGTTAAACGTGTTTTGAGTAGAAAGCTTAAACCAAAGAGACTCACCCCTTCAACGAAATGCGTGCTGATTTTCTAATTTTCTTGCCAATTTCATGTGTTGGAGTAGCAATACTGATGTCTGATCGGGGAGTAAATCTTCCAGGGGTACTACTAATGTTTCTGATGTCCCCAGAATTAGTCAGAGGGTAATCGAGGTTGAATTTCTCCTGATCTTCAAGCTTGTTTATGGCATCATTACTTACTGTTCTAATGTGAGATTGAGGATGTTTCAGAGTATGGACAACCTCTGTGATGGCATCTAAAAGCCTTAGCCTTCTGACGAGCTGTTCAACAAAGTAGGATTACTTATTACATAAGAAAATTGAATTCAAGCAATAAAAATCTCCAAAAAATTTACCGTCATAACGTATTAACGATTGGGACAGTCCATTAGGCCTCAGTGCCTTTTCATTGACGCCTTCTCTGTATTTGCTGACCTCACAACACAGCAATATTCAATAGCTTTGCCTCCATTTTTTGAATATTGACATGAAATAATTATGAAAGAAAAAGAAGTAAAGCGAAACTAACCCAATGAATTTGATCGTTTTTCCTTGATCATCTTTGATGCGATTGAGAGTCGGAAGATTCCTGAAAGGACTTCCATCCTTTTTGTAGTTGAGTAGCCTGCCAGAATAGCTTTTTCCATTTTTAACTGCATCTTTAATTTTGGCAATCTCTTTCCTGTCTGTTTGTGGTCCTTGTAGAAACCGGCTGCATAACATCCTCAAACTCTCAAATTCGTAGTATTTGAAAAGAAACAACTTTATTGAACAGTAAATAGAAAGTATGGGGATATTATCAATCACTATAGGATGTTAAGAGATTTATTGTTATTGAAATTTGAAAACTACAATCTCTATCAGTTATGGGAGTTCAACGCTACTGGAAATGATTACAATCAATCATGTCATTGGTTCTGCACTGGGAAAGCCTATGAGCAAGGTACAAAAAGCAGAGTAAATAGCACAGTGAAGGAAAGAATTGTCGGTTCAAATAGAAATACAGTATTATAGATGTGCTAATTTCATTGCATGCAGACAAGTGTAAGGCCGTTCAATACTGTCGTGTGGGATGAGCAGTGGAAAATTGCAGTCATTCTGAATTGCAGTTCCTTTGGAACAGCTCCAACTGCCCCTCTACATATTTAAAAGCTTTAACTTACCAGTTTCTTCCTATAGTCTCCTTCGACGAATAACCGGTCATGGCAAAAAATCCGCTGCTGGCGTACATTATAGGTCAATTCGGTTTGGTGGCATCAGATCCAACAAAAGTTTGTTGCAGAGTTTCTACAGCATCCTTCAGCTCTTGTGACACCCTAGGAAAGGCTCCTCGATCCAATCCATAATTTGTTTCCTCTGATGTCCTTGTTGAGTCCCCTGAAATTTTGTCTAATGAGTTTTTGTTCTGATTTCCTTCCCCAGTTGCCATTCCTCTGCCAATCACTCTGAAACTGTTGCGGACACGAGGATCCCACCTCCAATTGCTGCAGATAGCAAGCAACCGTTACCAGCTGTGATCCAAGAAACCAGTAACACTTCAGCTCCAGGATTGCGCAGAGGGATTAGGGAGAGAAAAGCTCCACGTGGCTTAACTGATTTTGTCCTTAGTTAATTATTGTTTGTTGAGAATAGTTGTGGGTTGTTTAAAAAGGGTTGTTGGGGAGCTTCAGGGGCATGCAAAAACCTAAGAATTATCTCTTCCTTTCTATCAAACTTTCTTTTCCTCTCTACTGCTCTTGTTTCTGCAAACCATCCACAATATCCATAACAATTTGGTGCTTTCATTGCGTTCACGAACACGGTGAACAACACCGAATCCATCCGCTCTCTTCAGGACACGACGACCCGGCACGAACAGACACTCACTGCTTTGGAGACTCATGTGGCGAACCAGGAGAAGTGGAATGCCACCACACAAACCACTCTCCAAGACATGGCTCGTCAAATTCAAAACATTTCTGCTCAGTTGGGATTATCGGCGACACCTTCGGCAGGCGGTGATCTTACAGCCGACAGTTCCAGGACGCGGGGCAAAGCGAAGGTTCGCACGGAAGCCGATGATAGCTTTCCGTTTCCTCCAAAGCCAGTTCAGGTGGAGCTTCCCCTATTTACTGGTGATGATCCGGAAGAATGGATTGCATCAGCCCAGGACTTCTTCGAGTTCTACAGTATGGATGACCATCATAGGGTCACGATGGCTTCGTTTCGGATGACAGGAACGGCAAAAAAGTGGTTTCGATGGATGCAAAGGCAACGCCAGCTTGCGGGTTGGAATCATTTGGTGGAGGCTATTCGGAAACGATTTACAGTTATGGAGATTGAGTCTCCCGCTGGGCAGTTGTCGAAGCTGCTACAGGTGACTACAGTGACGAATTATCAGAACCGTTATGAGGATCTCGCACTTCGCACATCCAACTTGTCCGAGGAGTTTTTATTGGACTGTTTCATTTCCGGACTTCGATCGGATATTAAGAATGAAGTCTTGAGCCACCGCTCCAAATCCATGATTGAGGTTCAAGCGTTGGCCAGGTTTCATGAAGCGCGCTTACAGGATCGACGCCCATCGGGCAAATCCTTTGCTTCCAAACTGCCTCCCCTATTACCAACTCCCACATCGCCGGCCCATGATCCGAGAGTGCCACCCGATCGTCCCCCTTCCGTGGCCCAGAATTCTTCCACTCCTGTGCCACCTCCACCTGTTCGACGAATTTCCTCCGCCTATGCCCAAGCCCGTAGGTTGAAAGGATTGTATTACTACTGTGATGAACGTTATATTCCAGGCCACAAAAGCAAGACTCCTCAATTATTCTTGCTTGATGATGATGCACTGGACGACAGCCAAGTATGTCTCTCCTCTGACCAACTGCCGTTTAGCGATTCTACCGATGTGGTAACTACCCCGCTTAATGAGCATTCCACAGTTTCGTTGCACGCGCTTGCTGGCTGCCATACACCGACTACATTACGAGTTCAGGGCAAAATCCAAGGTCAGCTCGTAAGTATTCTGATTGACGGAGGCAGCACGCACAACTTCATCCAATCTCGAGTTGCGAAATACCTCAACTTACCAGTGACGGCCACCCCAAATTTTAATGTGTTGGTGGTGAATGGTCAACGACTTCAGAATGAAGGCTGTGTCCGCAACGTTACGGTTTCGGTGCAAGGCACAAAACTGGTTACAGATTTTTATATTCTGCAGCTCGAAGGTGCCGAGGTAGTGTTGGGCGTGGCGTGGTTGGCTACCTTGGGACCCGTCACCATGGATTTTGCACGGTTATCATTTGAATTTACTCAGGGAAATATACGCCACTGTTGGCAAGGTGAGACTGATTTCGGGCCACAGCAAATCCAGTTGCAATCCCTTCACCGGTTGTCTGAGATGGGGGCAATTGCTGAATTCTTTCGCTTACATATGGAGGACTCGACGGGTATTATGTTGCTAGAAAATCGAGCACATTTACGGGACTTGCTCACAGAATTTAGTAGCGTGTTTGAGGCAACTTCCAGTTTACCACCGCCGCGGGTTACTGATCATGCTATTCACCTTGCCGCGGACAGCAAGCCAGTGAATGTGCGTCCATATCGTTATCCCCACTTTCAGAAGGATGAGATTGAGAAACAGGTTCGTCAGATGCTTGAGGCGGGATTGATACGCCAAAGTAATAGCCCGTTTTCTTCCCCAGTTTTACTGGTGCGCAAGAAGGATGGTACCTGGAGATTTTGTGTCGACTATCGTGCCCTTAATGCGATAACCATTCGTGATAAATTTCCGACATTGCAGTTGCATGGGTTTGTAGCTAAACAATCCAAATGTTCCTTCGGCCAGGAGTCGGTCGAGTATTTGGGGCATGTGGTCTCACGAAAGGGTCTGGAAATGGATACCACCAAAGTCGCAGCCATTCAACAGTGGCCGGTGCCTACTACTATTCGGGACGTACGTGCCTTCTTAGGGATATCGGGGTACTATCGGCGATTCATAAGAGGTTATGCGACACTCGCTGCTCCGCTTACTGATTTATTAAAGAAAGAAGAGCGGTTGTTTTGGTCAGAGGACGCTCACCAGGCTTTCGAGCAGCTCAAGTCTTCGCTTTGTACGACACCCATCCTCGGCTTACCTAATTTTAACAAAGACTTTGTGGTGGAAACCGACGCGTCTGGGGTAGGAATTGGGGCCGTTTTAACTCAGGATAATCGACCATTAGCCTTTTTCAGTCAGAAGTTATCTGCCAAGATGCAGGCTGCTTCCACCTATCATCAGGAAATGTTTGCTATTACTCAAGCAGTTGGTAAGTGGCGGCAATATTTGTTGGGTCGTCATTTTGTTATCATAACGGATCAAAAAGCACTCCGAGAGTTAACTCAGCAGACGATCCAGACTCTGGAACAACAACAGTGATTGGTGAAGCTGATAGGCTTCGATTTCGAAATAAAATATCGTCCGGGAAAGCTCAATACCGTTGCCGATGCCTTGTCTCGAGAAGTAGATGGTCAATTGTTTGCCTTCACGCGTCCAATGTTTGGTGTGTTGGAGAATATTCGCACAGCAAGCAAATATGATGCGACAGTAGTTAAATGGTTAACCGACATTCAGGAGGGTAAGTTGGCATCTCCAGGTTACACCGCCCACCAGGGGTTACTTCTGTTCAATGGTCGAGTTGTGGTACCCAATGAAAGTGCCCTTCGATCAAGATTATTACGGGAATTTCACTGTTCGACAATGGGGGGTCATGCTGGAATCACCCGAACGTTTCGTCGTTTAGCCAGCAATTTCTTTTGGCAAGAGATGCGGAAGGATGTCCAGCTGTTTGTTTCCACTTGCCAAACGTGTCAGCGAATGAAGAGTGACAACATGGTGCCGGCGGGTCTACTTCAACCTCTGCCAATTCCGCAACAAGTCTTCGAGGATATTGCCTTGGATTTTATTACAGGTTTGCCTCGTTCAAATGGTAAGGAAGCTATATTGGTGGTGGTAGATCGCTTAACCAAATATGGCAATTTCTTTGCGTTGCCTCGCCACTATGATGCCCTCTACATTGCTAAGATCATGGTCCAAGGAATCGTCAAGTTACATGACATTCCGCGATCTATGGTTAGTGACAGGGACCCGATTTTCATCAGTGCAGTCTGGACAGAACTCGCGCGCCTACAAGGCACCGAACTTTGTCTCAGCTCGGCGTATCACCCACAAACTGACGGTCAAACGGAAGCGCTGTACTGCTGCTTGGAAATGTATCTCCGTTGTATGACCGGTGATGAACCTCGTAAATGGTAGTCGTACTTAACATGGGCCGAGTTTTGGTATAACATAGCTTTTCAAGCTTCCGCGGGTATGACTCTGTTCAGAGCACTCTATGGACGCGACCCACCGACACTGGTTTCTTACGCTGATGGTGGCTCTCTTAATTCTCAAGTAGATATGGTGCTTCAGGACAGAGATGAAATCCTGCGTGAGCTGAAACATAATTTGGTCCAAGCTCAATTGCGAATGAAGAACCAGGCCGATAAACAACGCAGGGAGGTCGTGCTAGCTGTGGGTGATTGGGCCTTTGTCCGTCTTCAACCGTATCGTCATCTTTCGCTGCGCTTGAACCGCCACCAGAAACTGAGTCCTCGTTTCTTTGGGCCTTACAAGGTCGTTCAGCGCGTCGGTCTGGTGGCGTATAGGCTCGAGCTACCCGACACAACCAGGATTCATCCCGTCTTCCACATTTCCCAGTTGAAGCAATGTCGAGGACAACCCTTGCAGCAACTAACTCCGTTGCCTAGGTTTCGCGATACCCAGATCAGCATCGAGCCAAACCTTGAGGACAAGACTTCATCTTTAGGGGGAGGTAATGTTGCGGACACCAGGATCCCACCTCTAATTGCTGCAGATAGCAAGCAACCGTTACCAGCTGTGATCCAGGAAACCAGTAACACTTCAGCTCCAGGATTGCGCAGAGGGATTAGGGAGAGAAAAGCTCCACGTGGCTTAACTGATTTTGTCCTTAGTTAATTATTGTTTGTTGAGAATAGTTGTGGGTTGTTTAAAAAGGGTTGTTGGGGAGCTACAGGGGCATGCAAAAACCTAAGAATTATCTCTTCCTTTCTATCAAACTTTCTTTTCGTCTCTACTGCTCTTGTTTCTGCAAACCATCCACAATATCCATAACAGAAACTACCTTCACCGACATCCGACTTCACTGCAATACCCCATTCTGCTGTCCTTTCAACTATACTAGCTTCGATTGAGTTTGAATCTTTCCCTGCAGTGCTACCCCCATTCAAGTTTTCGATGGAGTCATCATCAGACCTTATGATCTTAGAATTGTTGGAAGCCTCTCCTTCCAAAGCCAACCACTTGTCCAGAGGCTCTTTCCTTGTAGCAGTAGTGACTTTCATAGCTGTTCCGTCCTCAATGTTCCGAGTTCCCAAAGATTCAAATAACTCAATCAATCTCTGTTGTTCCCTACTTTTGGATAGACTATTTGATGAAGAGGGACTAAAACTTGATTCAGATGATCCCTGCAGCCCCATGGCCGTTCCTTTCTCCATTTTCGACATCTCTCGGGTGAATGCAGGTAAGACTGCATACATTAACCAAGTCAGAAATGCTCATCAACCAAAGTAACATTTTATCAAACATCTCCCATACTAAAATTCAGTGAGGGAAAAGTATCTCCTACATGAACTGTAGCACACATGAAGAATACATGATTTTAGAAGCTAGCAACTGAAACTGTACTTAGAATTATACCTACTTTAATGGCAATGGAGACGGTGACACTGCTCTAAATAGTTCGACAAGCTCTTGTCATTCTATAAATCCATTCTATTTTTTTAAAAGTTTCTGGTTTCTACTGAATACCATGGTCCATAGCAGGATAATGTTTCATATATACGAGTTCCAATGCTCCAATGGCCTTGAGATTTTTCCATGTGGCTAGTTGGTACAGATGCATCAAGACCATCAAATCTATCCGAAAATTTGTCACATTTGGATGAGTTTGAAGATTTTTCATTTTTATCGTGACGGGAGGAAGAAAAGAGTAGCAGATTTGTGAGGCTGCAATGCAAAGGACCCATACGTCGAAATTCGATGAAGATAAATTTCACTCTCACCTTCACTGTCTGGAATTTTGGTGTGTTCCTTGGGAGGCAGATACGGGCAAAAATGGATTTTTGTTTTAGGAATATCATCAAGCGAGAAGCCAAATGAAGATCTCAAGATCAAAGGACCACAGCATTAACATTTGTTAGGTTTCGTTAGAATCCACATTTTATACCCATCACCGTCGCCACAACTGATGCGACATGACGCCGGTTATTTAAATTGAGATTGCAGTCGCCTTTTCGGACGCGATAATTTATCTCACTTGCTGACATAACTGATACTATTATAGTCATTACTGACTACTATTTTTCACATTAATAATTTTGGACGATATCACTACTATTATATAATGACTGTTATTAGACTATTTGAATTCTTACCTATAACAACATTATTATGCAAGATGAAGAAGTGATTGCAAATTAAAATTGGTAATTTGGATAAAGAAAATGGAATCTCAAGCTGCTTATTTTTGTTTTCTCATTTCTCTTAGATTATGGGTTTTAGACCCATTAGGAGCATCCATTCTTCCTTTAGAATCCACTTTTCTTTCGGTAGGATTAGGATTAGATAAGGTTTGTCGGAAAAAAATAAATAAATAAATACACAAGATAAGATTATAATTTAAGACCCAGTTTAGGTTAATCGTGTTAAAATCTCATTGACCCAATTTTTTTTTTATGTATTAAATTATAATATATATCGAGAGTTATCAATAGAAAATCTATAAATTTAGATTTTAAAATAATATTAATTGTTATAAAAAATTAATTGTTTTTTATTTCAAAGAACATATTAAAGAGTGACAATATTTATATATATATATATTTCCTTATTTCTAAAATTTATATTTGTTGAATTTTAAAATTTAAAGTTAATATAATATCTTTGATTCTTTTCAACCAATAACAAACTATTTTGATATTTTTTTATAAGTTTGACTCATTAATTTTAAAATTAACATAAATGTACTTCGACAATTTTTATATGCGTGCACAATATTTATAATGATTATTTCAATTCTGCGAGTTTAATTAAAATTAGAATCTAACAAGTGGTCTCAGTAGAAAATCGGATGATGTTCATCATAAGAGACCCGGGTTCAATCGCAATGTCTACAAGGTGTATGTGCATGTTAAATGGGTTAAGAATATTTATAAGCAGATACTACCTTATAATCACCTTTAGGAAAAAAAAAACAAAATATTGCAGCCGTTTGCTTTACAAGGTGTATGTGCATGTTAAATGGGTTAAGAATATTTATAAGCAGATACTACCTTATAATCACCTTTAGGAAAAAAAAACAAAATATTGCAGCCGTTTGCTTTAATTATGTACCACCTAAACAATGTAATTAAATTATGATTTTGAAAAAAATCGAAAAGACTTTATATGCATAGAAAAAAATAAAAAGGCTCTATTTATTACACAATTAATCTTTTTATCATTTTTCCATTACAAGAAATTGATCAATTATAATTTAAAATAATTGACTATTAGACAACTAATCAATGATTTTAGATCTCATATTTGGAAGTAATTTAATAAAACTCATGTTATTTATATTTTATATTTTCTTTTATTTTTCTCTTTAGAAAAAAGTCTTTATTATGAAAAAAAACTCTGAAGTCTTTAATATGAAAAAGGTAAACTACAAAGATAACCATTAACTATGAGATTGATGTTAATTTGACCACTATACTTTCAATTTTGGCAATTTTACCAAGTAATTATTTAAGTGGTTTCAATCAAGCCACAAATCGTTAAAATCTAACAGCGGGGTGGCCGTCAGTTAAATTTTTTTGTATAATTATACATTTAGTCCCCGATATTTACTCATTCTATTAATTTAATCCTAGTTTTAATTTAATAAAATAATTAATTATTTAATTAGGTTGTGACACGTATTACCAACTCATTGGAGGGAAGGAGCTCATGGGGAGAGGGGCGCCTGTTTACCACTAGGCCAAATGCACATTTGTGTTGTGGTTTACAAAATTTACTACATGTCTTTATTTGCTGGTAAAGCCAGGAAAAAAGAAATAAATATGAATTAAAAATAATTGAACGTGACACAAATAGGATGCATAAAAACATCTAAATCACTGAATAAATTTAATAATTAAATTAAAGTTGACACTTTTGTATTTTTAAACTAAATTTAATATATATTTTTCACAATTATTTTTTATAATTTCATATATATAATCATTGAATTATTTTTTAAATTAATTAATAATTTTATTTTTTATAATTTTTTAATTAAATTATTATATACATAAAATTATATTAAAAATTTTAAAATTTTAAAAAATTCACTTAGCGAATATAAACTCATTAAATCGATATAACTTTAAAATTTTAAAATCAGAGAATATACATAATTCAAATAAATCGATGTAATTTTAAAATTTTAAAATTTTAATATAATTTCATATATATATAACAATTAAATTATTTTTTAATAAATATTAAAATTATTAATTAAGTAAAAATATATTCATTGATTATTTATATATGTGAAATTATAAAAAATAAATGTAAAATAAAAAATATTAAATTTAGTTTAAAAATATATAAAAAATCTTAAAACTATTTTTATTTTAAATCATGCATTAGCTATAATTATATATATATATACACAAGTGTGTCAACTTTAATTATTATATTTATTTTTGTGATTTAGATGTTTTTATGTATCTCAATTGTGCCATGTTCGATTTCTCTTAATCTATATTTATTTCTTTTTTTATAGCTTTAACAACAAATAAAGACATATAGTAAATGTTGTAAACCACAAGTGGTAAACAGGCGCCACAATCCCCAAGAGCTCCCTGGTTTGAATCTTGTTACTCCCATTGTAGCTTCCTTTATTTTCTTCCTTTAATGGGTGGTGAATTGGAGGGAGAAATAAAATTGTTAAATCAAATATAAATAGTTAAAGTTCTCTAATGAGCCTAATTAAATAATTAATTATTTTTATTAAATTAAATTTAAAACTAAATTGATAGAATGTGTAAATAACATATATTAAATATGTAATTATACAAAAAACAATTTAACTACCATGTCACCTTCGTTGAATTTTAACTGTTGGTGACTTAATTAAAACTATTTAAATAGTTACGTAATATAATTGTTAAAATTAAAAGTATAATGGTCAAATTAACACTAACTTTATAATTAAATAATTATTTGTGTAGTTTACCCTTAAAAATAACATGGTAGCATTATAAATTGTACGAAGCTTCAACCATTATTAATAAAAGAGATGCTCCTGGGTTTTCTCTCAGAGTTTAGAGAGTTTTCTTTAGCGCAGCCGCATATTTACATCTTTTGATTTGAATTGCCCGTCAACGGAGATATTAATTTTAATATGATCGTCGGTAATTTTTTTATTATATTATATTTTATTATTTTAGATTTTAATAAAAATAATTTTATCTTTTAGCATGCTTTTTTATGTATTTTGGTACGATTATGTTCTTTCTCGACTGATTAAGAGGTCTCTTATTTGATTATCTTGTTGATCTCCCGTACTTTAGACCTTCGAATTAGATTTAGATACACGATTTGCGTTCTTGTATAGTCTTCTCATGACGCTCGGTTCTGATTTACGATTGTTGGTGGTCTTTAAGTAGTTTGATCCTCTTTTGTGGTTCATTTGTCGATGCAGTCAGATCTGTTCGTATCTATGTTTTGTTTAAGTCTTTTAGTTGAGTTTTAACATTTTCCGTGTATGGTCCTTGTATGATTTCAAGTGACTAGTTTATTCTGTCATTAGTTATAAAAATATTTAAACTATATGTTTAGTTTACGATTATGATCATAAATGCTCATTGTAATTTAAAATATTTTCTTTTTTAAAAAAACTAGCTGCTTTCTATAAAAGAATAAAAGTTCACAAAATTCTCAAAATATTTTGAGACAATTAAAAAATTACTATATTTTTTATATTTTGTCACGTGTCACTTTCTAATGACAATTTCAATATAATCACGTTATTTTGATGGATGAAAAAAGTAAGTGAAAACTTCGGATACTTATAATATATAAAAAATAGTTTAGAAGTAGATATATTTCAATGTATTTTTTGTTTGACTACCCTTAGTTGACTAATTTTCGGACAAGTTTATTATAGAGGTAACTCTTTTAATTAGGGGTGTTCAAAAGCACCCGACACGAATGACCTGATCAAAAAAAGCCGAATAATTTTATATATATCATTTACTTTCCGGGTTGGGTACCCGACCTGCCATTTTTCGGGTCGGATCCAGGCCGCAAAATCCTAGTTTTCCGGGTACCTAAATACCGGATGTATTTTGCACTTGCTGCCGAAGACGCAGAGATTGAGTATCTTGATTTGGTTGCCGGATGGATTGCATATTGGTTGCAGTTTGTTGAACAAGTTGGGGGTTTCAAAGTAATGGATTCAGCCACGTTTCCTTGCTTAGATGCAAATTCCAAGCGTGGCGCAAAGTCTGCCCACACCCGATGAACTGCGCAATATCTTGCGTGCGATTCGAATGGCTATGCAAAGGAAATAATGTTCTTTTGAAAGATAATTTTAAGCGTTTTTCTTGGGTTATTTGCTTCTTTATCTTTTGTACTTTAAAAAGTACTAATAATTGGTGCGGGAGTGTCGTGTTATTTTTTTTTTAAATTCGGGTACCTAATTACCTGATTTTGCCGGTACCCATAATATCCGAGTACCCGACTAGTGGCTACCCAACCAACACGGGCCGGGATACGGGCTGGCCAAGTTACTACCCGAACGGGTACCCGAATTTAGACACCCCTACTTCTAATCCAATTACTCCATTCATAACGCCAAAATTCAAACCCCTAACCTTTCAAAATATTTTCATATTATACTTATAATAAAATTTAAAAATGTATATATTTATAATCGTGTTATCTACTTGTTTTGCAATTATATTTATTTAAAATTTGTTAGATATAAAACTTAATTTATGTAATTTTAACTGAAATATTTTCATATTGTATCAACATTCATGTTATTTTCGTATCATACCTTATCCGTATCGTGCTTATGCTCATTTTGTATAATTTACTACTACTCCATAATAATTTAATTTTAACCATAAAATCGAATAATTCCATCTATCATAATATTAAATAAATAGAATGTCCGCATCTTGCTAATACGTTAAAGTAAAATTCGCCGAAAAAAAATTGAAACTCAGAAGACAAGAATCCGAACCCACGCAAGAGAGATGCAAAGCAAAGAAAGCTTGCCAGAGCTTGAGACCGTCTCAAAATATATTCGACTCTGCAGTCTCAACCTACAAAACTCAAAACAATTCTTATTGATTAGTGCTTAAATTATGCATTATTCTATCTCTAATTACTCTTTTATTGATTGTTTTAAGTTGTTAATGTGGGCATTTTTGTTCATTTTTCATGCAGGACAATGGATTCCAAGAATATTGCTTAAACTGCCGAAATTGTGCAATTTTTTATTTTCTGGGTTCATGGCTGGATTAGTGGGCATGAAAGTATAACTGGATATCAGTCGCATATCAGATAACTTATCAGCCGGATTTTAAATTCAAACTTTGGAATTATCTTTTGTAATTAATTTAAATAATTTGGGATTTATCTCTTATCTCTTTAGTGTTATTTTTAAGGTTTTAGTCTGCTATAAATACCCATTTGGGCAAACTCAAATCTCATATTCTCATTCTTAGCTTTGTTTTTACTTATAAGGTTTTATAAAATTCTTTCTTTTCTTTAGTTCTCGCTTTAAGTTTTTTATTTATTTTCCTTTTATAATGCTAAGTATGATTTTTACCATAATCATACTTAGCTAAATTCTCCATAGCCAAGGGCTAAAGCAATGGCTCAATTCCAAGGTGAGGATTGAAAAGCACTTAAACAATTTCGGTATCTCTCTTAGTTTTTTAAACTTAATTTCAAAATCAAAATGATTTTAAAACCAAAGATTGACGTTGGTTAGGATGTTGTTTTGGTTAAATGTGTGGGAGGAAGAATCGGCTATTGAAGCACATTCGACTTCCTGGGAACACACTTAGCAAAATTGTTTGCTAAGAGGAAACTGAGATCGGAATCAGTTATTATTGAAACGACATAGTCCGAGTCGGCTTTACTTAAACATTTTTGATCTACAACATTATTGTTGATTAGATCAATTTCCAAAATTGATATCAAATGTGGCGCTTGGGTATTCGGTATACAAGGCATGTCACAAGGATTGATCCTTGAAGATGAGTAACCGACGTGAACCCCGAAGTGAAAAATCCTTTTTTCCAATTATCCGAGGAAACTGAGTCAAAGCAAAAGCCCGAGGCTAATCTTTACCATATTTAATACACTTCCTAAATTGTGTCTACAATCTCTTATTATTTTTACTTAATTCACAAGTCTCCACCATATTTGAATATTATTCAACTCTCTTCTTGGCTCACCGATTGAACAAACATAAATCAGGAAGTTCTCTTAGTCCCTGTAGGATCGACCCTTACTTTTCTTTTACTATGTTTAAATTCCTTTATTTGTTATTTGAGAAGAAGGAATTATTTTGATGCGAGAACGACGTGTGTCAAATTGGCGTAGTTGCCGGGGACTACGACAAAGTTACTAATTATTTTTGTTTGATTTATGACCAGGAGGAATCCGGGAGAACAAGTAGAATATAACCCGGAGATCGAAGCATACGCCCGAAGACTACACACCCAAACACTTCGGGAAAAGAAGTAAAGACAACGATAACAACGATTAGAATGTGATCTAGAAATAGCATCAGAAGCATAATCACATTTCGACCACACAATCGAAGAACCAGTTCTGATGGGAGACAACGACCAAACTATTCGACAACTGACTGCGGCCTCTGATGATAACCAGCCGATGTGCATAACATTCCCGAATGGTGAGATACCATTCGCTCTCAAGACAGGTTTAATACACCTTTTACCAACTTATCACGGTTTGCCAAGTGAAAATCCACATAAACATCTAAAGAAATTTCACATGGTCTGTTTAAGCACAAAACCCTAGTGAGTTTCTGAAGATCAAATAAAACTTCGCGCATTTCCTTTTTCTCTAGCTGATATTGCTAAGGATTGGCTATTTGATTTACCCTCCAAATCAGTTTCAACTTGGACTAACATGACTCGCCTATTTCTTGACAGGTTTTTCCCAGCAGCTAAGGCAAGCGAGCTAAGGTGAAGCATCTTGAGTATCTGACAAAAGGATACTGAATCTTTATATGACTACCGGGAGCGTTTCAAAAAGCTATGCGCAAACTGTCCGCAACACGGATTGTCTGAATAAACGCTTCTCCAGTATTTTTATGAATGATTAACACACATGGACATGAAAGTGGTAGACGCAGAAAGTGGATGAGCTTTTATTAACATGACTCCGAAGGCGGCAAGAACGTTAATATATACTATGGCCACCAACTCACAACGATTTCACCCTTTAAGTGAACCATCTCGACGGGTTCAAGAGGTAAGTACAGTTTCGCTGGAAAATAAAATTGATAAATTAGCTGATATTGTTCAATTTCTTATTGCAGATAAAAAAGCTGCAGCCAGGCTTTACGGGGTATGTACGAGTCCAGAGCATTCGACGGACTACCGTCCGATTATACAAGAAGAGGATACTGCGCAAGTGAATGCCATGGGGAATTTCCCAGGACATCCACAAAGACAATACAACCCCAACGCCAACTCGTATAATCCAGGTTGGAAAAATCATTCGAACTTCAGTTATGCTCAAAATCAAAGGCAAAGTCAACCGTATCAACAGAGACAACCCATTCAACAACAATATCAACAACCGAAGTCATCATTGGAATCCATCATTGAACGGTTGGCAATATCCCAAGAGAAGTTTCAAACCCGTACTGAGGCCTACCTACAAGATTTGGACAAACAAATGACCCAGTTGGCTCAAACCGTGGGGAGACTAGAGTTGCAGGGAAGACTTCCTTCTCAAACGGAGTCAAATCCGAGAGAGAATGTTAGTGCTATCACCCTCCGAAGTGGAACCGTTGTCACACCTGAAGCCCCAAAAGAGAATGTCGCACGATCCAAGAAATGGAAGGAAAAGTCACACTCCGACGTCCAAGGTACATCTTCGTCGCCACCACCACATCATCCTCCTTCTCATGAAATCACACCACTCTTCCCATCAATATTGATGAGGCGTGACAAGAGAGCCGAAGAGAAGGAAATTTTAGAGGTGTTCCAAAAAGTACAAGACAACATACCTCTTCTAGAAGTAATTCGACAAGTGCCAAGGTATGCCCGATTTCTAAAGGAGCTTTGCACCACAAAGAGGAGACTAACTGGTCACGAGAAGGTAAATCTGGGAGAACATGTCTCAGTAGTATTTCAGCGGAAGCTTCCACCAAAGATGAAAGACCAATGTATGTTCGCTATACCTTGGAAAATAGGAAATGTTTTAATTAAGCATGCAATGTGTGACTTAGGAGCTTCAATTAACGTTATGCCACTTTCTGTTTATAAAATGATTACTAACGAACCTTTGAAGGAAACAATAGTAACTATCCAGTTGGCTAATCGTTCTATTATCTATCCGGGGGAGTGCTTAAAAATGTCTTAGTGAAGTCGATGTTCTGATTTTTCCTGGCGACTTCTATGTCATCGACATGGAAAACAATTGGACAAACACTTGCTCTGAGGTACTTTTAGGCCGACCCTTCCTAAGCACCGCGCATACAAAGATTGATGTGAGAAGCGGTATATTAACAATGGAATTTGATGGTGAGGTCGTAGAATTCGACGTTTATAAAGCGATGAAATACCCAAATCAAGTTGAAAGAATTAATTCTGTCGATATTATTGATCATTTAATTGATGAATTTATTGAAACTATTTTTTTTGATAATTTTTACAAGGATCTTAAACTTTGCCGCAAAGAGGAAGAAATGGAGTTTGAACATATTTAATCTCCCTCTAAAACTAAAATGTTACCTTCTGTTTTGTAGGCGCCATAGATAGAATTAAAACAGTTGCTGGAGCACTTGAAATATGTCGTTTTGGGAGAAAATGAAACCTTGCCGGTGATAAGCTCAAACAAGTTGTTCGAAAAAGAAGAGGATGCACTAATGAAGGTATTGCGCACGCACAAGGAAGCCATAGGGTGGACTATTGCCGATATTAAGAGACTTAGTCCCTCGACTTATATGCATAAGATTAAAACGGAAGAATGAGCGAAACCCTCTAGACAAGGACAACGCCATTTGAACCAACTAATGATGGAGGTAGTAAAAAAGGAGATACATAAACTCCTTGATGCAGATGTAATCTATCCTATTTCTGACAGTGACTGGGTAAGTCCAATTCATGTGGTACCTAAAAAGACCAGAGTGATAGTGGTCTAAAATTTCGAAGATGTATGCCCTTTGGCCTTTGTAATGCACCAGCCACTTTCTAGAGATGTATGCTGAGTATTTTTTTCTGACTATGTGGAGAAGGGCATCGAAGTCTTCATGGATGACTTTACGGTATACGGTAGCTCTTTTAATAAGTGTCTTAGTAATTTAACTAATGTGCTTAATAGATGCCTAGAATTTAATCTTGTTTTGAATTATGAAAAATGCCATTTTATGGTTGATAAGGGATTAATTTTGGGACATATTGTGTCATCTAATGGAATTGCCGTTGATAAGGCCAAGACTAATATTATACGCTCACTACCTTACCCCACATCTGTGAGGGAGGTTCGTTCTTTTCTTGGCCATGCAGGTTTTTACCGAAGATTTATTAAAGAATTTTCAAAGTTGGCACGACCGTTGTGTGAGCTGTTACAAAAAGATAAAGTCTTCAACTTTAATCTTGAGTGCAAAGAATCGTTCGATGTACTTAAAGAAAAGTTGACCACGGTACCGATCGTCAAAGCACCAAATTGGGAATATGATTTTTAGCTTATGTGTGACGCATCCGATACGAGCGTTAGAGCTGTTCTTGGACAAAGAATCGGCAAAGAACCACATGTTATCGCCTATGCTTCAAGGACTCTAGACTCGGCTTAGAGAAATTACTCCACAACAGAAAAAGAATTACTTTCTATTGTTTTTGCTTTAGAAAAAAATAGATCTTATTTGCTTGGAACTAAAGTGATTGTTTTCTGACCATGTAGCTTTGAAGTACCTTATGAGCAAAAATGAGGCAAAACCAAGGCTTATCCGATGGATCCTGCTTTTACAAGAATTTAGTTTGGAAATTAAAGACAAGAAAGGAAGCGAGAATCTCGTAGCTGATCATTTAAGTCGCATTCCTATTTCTAGAGCCAACCCGCCAATTAACGATAAGTTCTCGAAAGAACATTTTATCGACTAAAGCGGGAGTCCCGATATTATATTTGGGATGATCCTTATTTATGAAAGCACTGCTCGGATCAGGTAATTAGGCGATGCGTCGCTGAGGAAGAGGTAAATTCTATCCTAGACTTTTGTCATTCTTATTCGTGTGGTGGTCACTTTGGACCAAAGCGAACTGCCCATAAAATTTTAGAATGTGGTTTCTTTTGGCATACTCTATTCCGTGACGCTTACTTATATTGTAAATCATGTGATAAGTGTCAACGTGTAGAAAATTTAAGCCGAAGAAATAAATTACCTTAAAATCCGATTCACGTCTGTAAGATTTTAGATGTGTGGGGAATCGATTACATGGGTCCCTTTACTTATTCATTTAGAAATTTTTATATTATTCTTGTAGTTGATTACGTTTCAAATGGGTAGAAGCTAAGGCTACCCGAAATAATGATGCTAGAACCACTGTTAATTTTTTGAAAATTTTTATCTTTTCCAGGTTTGGCACACCACGAGCGATAATTAGCGATCGAGGAACCCATTTCATCAACAAGGTAATTGACGCGCTCATGAAAAAGTTCGTAGTGACTCAAAGAATTGCCATTGCTTACCATCCACAGACCAACGGACAAGCGGAAATGTCGAACCGTGAGAT
Source organism: Hibiscus mutabilis (assembly GCA_019671005.1). Classification (NCBI taxonomy): domain Eukaryota; kingdom Viridiplantae; phylum Streptophyta; class Magnoliopsida; order Malvales; family Malvaceae; genus Hibiscus; species Hibiscus mutabilis. Next base: position 28,099,663 of record CM033753.1, on the reverse strand, counting down.
TAAAACAATTCTTGAAAAGATTGTAAAACCGGATCGTAAAGATTGGAGTCTCAAGTTGACCGACGCGTTGTGGGCGTATCGGACGGCTTATAAAGGTCATATTGGGATATTGTCGTATCGACTCCTTTTCGGTAAGCCACGCCATTTGCCGGTTGAATTGGAGTATCGAGCCTTTTGGGCAGTTAAGCAATGTAACATAGAGATGGAAGCAATTGGAGAAGCGCAGAAGCTACACATCCAAGAATTAGAGGAAATTCGACAAAACGCTTACGACAGAGCTCAAATATTTAAAGAGAAAACGAAAAAATTCCACGAATGAAGAATATCCTTTAAATCATTTAGAATTAACCAACAAGTTTTGTTGTTTAATTCAAAACTTAAACTTTTTGCACGCAAACTTCGATCGAAATGGCTCGGCCCATTTACGGTAACTCAGATTTTCCTCATGGCGCATTGGAGATAGAAGACAATTCTGGAGCTTGATTTAAAGTAAACGGCCAAAGGTTGAAGCCGTATTATGAGAACTCTCCGGTAGGATTAGCTGAGGAGATCGAATTAGAAGAACCTACACTTTAAAAAATTGGGTCGTCAAGCTAACGACGTTAAATAAGCGCTGGATGGGAGGCAACCTATTTTTAATTTATTTTGTTTTTTTCTTTTTGTTATAATTTTTCTTAATTTGTTTTATTTATTTCTATTTTATTTTTGCATTAAATCGTCTGCTATCCCTTGTTGCTGATCGTATTTCGCATCGATTATGTACAAGTTTTTCAAGCATGGAGCAAGTTAGCATCTCCCTTTTAATTGGTGCACTATAGCCGGCCACTATTCAAATATTAGAATCAAAATTTGAAATTTCCTTATCATAATCGGTCAAATTTTGACCCAATCTTGTTGCCTTGTGAGATTTTGTGATAAGATATCACAATCCCTTCCAAATTCATTTTTTTTACGTTTCCCAGACCTAAACTATTACCCTTCTTCTTCTTCAGTCGTTCCCTCAAGCAACCATCCCTCACCCACGACAACATTCGCTTGCTTCAACAATGGTGCTCACAAAGGATCAAGCATGTCGACTCCCCCAAACACCGGTACCCATAATGCTTTGCGGCCGTCGTCGGATAGCACAACCGCAGTTCGTGGCCGTGCCTAGCGATTCAGACTCGCAGCCCACTCCTCCGCCGCCTCCCCACGTCGCAGCCGTAGGCAGCAGCAACAGCAGCAGACGGCCACCACTCAGCCGAACAACCAGGAACTGGTCCCTAATCACTCAACTGACTGGGTCTTCACACCTTCGACCACCGCGTAGCCAGCCGGCACCGCCGTCCCCTTTCTTCCACTCCATACCTTCTGCCGCGTCCTCACAGTCAATGCCAGATGCCACTGATGGTGACCAGCCATGGCAAGATAGATCCTCAAGGAAGCCTTCACCGTCCTTTCGTTCCATGCACTGCGATGCTGCGTTTTCTCATCCCATGCATCCGTCTCCGCCGCATCAAACACCCGAGGTAAATTCTGATTTTATCTCTATTGCCCCTCTACTAATGTTCCATCCAGTTTTTGGCTTTATAGACACACTCGGAGCTAATTTCCACACGAACAGCCCATCGATAGAACAACTAGACTTTGAGCATGGATATCCTTCTAACCAGCCTGCCTCATCCCACTCGAACAATGAACGTCCAGATTTTTCCACCATTCGCGGCAAATTCAGGAAATAGTGTCGTTTCGAACGACCACACCAATCAGGAAGAGCGTTTCGAACACTATCGACGTGGCCACAAGTATTCGGTTCCAACCGAGAGGGTTTTACATGGCTACTTGGAGTTTGTTGGCAACGACTTGGAAAGATTTAATCACATTCGCCACAACCACTTTCAAGTTTGTAAATATATTCCTCCCCAAACTCTAGAAAGTTTGCACTTGCGCAAGTCTATCGTACGGTTCTTTGATGCGATTGGATGAACAACTTATCCGGAAATTAGATGTAACACGTATTATGAACTGGTTTTTGAGTTTTATGCCACGTTTTAATTTGATAAAAATCGTGTTATTTCTGTGCACTCTCCTGATGTCGTATCCTTTCGACTGCTTGGTTAGTATTTTTCAATGTCAATCACGGAATTTAATTTTTATATGGGATTCATGATAGATGTCACGGATCCTGGGTATTTAACTGCTTTATTTGAGATTCTGAGGGATTTTGACAATGACGTATGCTATGAAACTCTTACTGGCTTGGCAGGTCCAGTATACGATCCACGTGCGACGAAAGGATGGGTCATTCACAATCCAGCACTCCGCTACATTCATCGCTTCCTTGTGTACAACTATCCTGGCCGTAATGACACTTCTTCCAATTTAAGTAAGGTTGAACTTTTCTTTTTATGGTGTATGCAAGTCGGCATTAAGGTAAATTTAGGCTTTTGGTTTGCCTATGCCTTTGAGCGTGTTGCGCGAACTAATCGCCCACTTATTCTTGGTTCATATATCACACATCTTGCATCTCGTCTTTTCCCTCTGACATTTGATCATTCACAGTTTACTTACGCATTTGCCATGGATGCTTTGGATGCGAGGTGCTTGGATATAATGGGTCTTCTAGCCGGTACTCTCGATGCGCCATATATTGTTCCTCCGGGCACTAGTACACCTCGTAATGAGCGCGTTTTCCTTTGGAGGCCGGTTCCTCAACCCGCACAGGACAACAATCCACAACCAGATGTTAACGAGCGCCCGAACTCTATTGAAACCAATATTGCTGAAATCATATCCTTTCTTCGTCCGGGCACATCTCATCGAGGACGTGGGCGTGGGTGTGGCCGACATTAATCGGGGAGTATTTTCACCCTCTCTCTCTTGCACTTTATTTTTCCATAATGGGACACTATGATTAAGTGACGGGGTGGAATTAGAAATCAAATTGACTCTCACTTATGCTTTGCAGTTGAAATTAAGTTGTTTCTTGATTAGAATTGTTGATGACCTTGGTTGCTAGTCTCTTGTTTGATTTAATTTCTTTGCATTTCTTTGTGAATTCAATATTGTTCTTGTTGAATTTAGGATGCATGATAGCATGGCATGACTAATTTATGTAAATTTTTCTTGGTCGTTTCATGAATTTGTTGATTGAATTGGATGCATGACTTAGTTCAATAGACATTTCGTGTGAGTTTTGAGCCTAATAAGCATATATTTTTATTCTTGCTCTTTGTTTTAATTGAGTGTGTCAAACTAATTGATTGCGTTCTAGAACTTGTAACTCAAATGCTTGTTGAGACTACACATTTTGATTATGATGTTCTAATATGATAGAGGCATTAAGATTAAACCAACTTCTCTTACCAAACAAAATAGCCTACCCTTTTATTTATTTTCCACTCAGTGAACTATTTTTTAGCCTTTAATCATTTTCTTTGTTTACTGTATCATTAAGCCAAGCCTATTTTATTTTTGTTTTCCTTTCAATTATTTTTGTCACTCTTTTTCAGGACAAGTTGAGGTTATTCCAAAGTAGAAAAAGAGAGAAAAATCAGATTCGAATCAGTTAAAAAAACATTGTGCAAAAAAATAAATCAGTGCAGTTTGTTCGAACAGTGCAGGAAAATACAGCGCAAAAAAAATTGCAAAACCGTGCAGTGCAGTTCAAATATACAGTGTTGTTCGAACAGTGAAAAAAAGCAAAAAAAACAGCAAAAAGGGACCGTTCGAATGAAAAATGATCGATTTCTTCTCCTCTCTTCGAATAAATTATTTGGAATAATTTTACTTGTCTTGACTTTTTAAACCTCATTTTCGGCCTTTTATCTTACCCGAACCTTAACCCGTTACAACTCATTTTAAGTCATCTTGATTTTTACATCATTTTTATATTAAGTAGTGGAGATTAGATCTAGTTACAAGCCTATGGTAATGAGTTTATTAGTTTAGGCTTGAGCGATTCTCTTACCCGAAATATTTGAGCGAAATGAGTGAACCAATGTAAGGAGTTAAGTCTTGTTTTCTTTGAAATTGATAAACGATTGAAATGCCTTGGTCGATTTACACTTATTTGATTATGTCATAATTGATTGATCTTGAATTTCAACATTTACTTGATTTAGTTTACTTTAGAAATCTTGGAAATTCTTTGAAATTGGAGTTGGCAACTTAAGGTTTTTAGCATGATAATTGAGAAATGCTTGAGGACAAGCATTGAACAAGTGATGGGGAATTTGATTAGTGCTTAAATTATGCATTATTCTATCTCTAATTACTACTTGATTGATTGTTTTAAGTTGCTAATGTGGGCATTTTTGTTCATTTTCCATGCAAGATAGTAGATTCCAGGAATATTGCTTAAACTGCTGAAATTGTGCAATTTTTGATTTTCTGGATTCATGGCTAGATTAGTGAGCATGAAAGTCTGACTGGACGCCACGTCAGCAGCAACGATAGCTTATCAGCCGCATATCAGATAACTTATCAGCCGAATTTTAAATTCAAACTTTGAAATTACCTTTTGTAATTAATTTAAATAATTTGAGATTTATCTCTTATCTCTTTAGAGTTATTTTTAGGGTTTTATACTGTTATAAATACCCCATTTGGGCAAACTCAAATATCATTCTTAGCTTTGTTTTTACTTTTAAGGTTTTATAAAATTCTTTCTTTTCTTTAGTTCTTGCTTTAAGTTTTTTATTTATTTTCCTTTTATAATGCTAAGTATGATTTTTACCATAATCATACTTAGCTAAATTCTCCATAGCCAATGGCTAAAGCAATGCCACAATTCCAAGGTGAGGATTGAAAAGCACTTAAACAATTTCAGGCATCTCTCTTAGTTTTCTAAATTTAATTTCAAAATCAAAATAATTTCAAAACCAAATATTGACGTTAGTCAGGATATTGTTTTGGTTAAATGTGTAGGAGAAAGAATCGGCTATTAAAGCACATTCGACTTCCTGGGAACACACTTAGCAAAATTGTTTGCTAAGAGGAAACTGAGATCATAATCAGTTATTATAAACGACACAGTCCGAGTCGGCTTTACTTAAGCATTTTTGATCTACAACATTATTGTTGATTAGATCAATTTCCAAAATCGATATCAAAGATAGCACTTGAGTATTCGGTATACAAGGCACAGTTACAAGGATTGATCCTTGAAGACGAGTAACCGACGTGAACCCTGAAGTAAAAAATCATTTTTCCAATGATCCGAGAAAACTGAGTCAAAGCAAAAGCCCGAGGCTAATCTTTACCATATCTAATCCACTTCTTAAATTTTGTCTACAATCTCTTATTATTTTTACTTAATTCACAAATCCCCACAATATTTGAATATTATTCAACTCTCTTCTTGGTTCACCGATTGAACAAACATAAATCAGGGACTTCTCTTAGTCCCTGTGAGATCGACCCTTACTTCTCTTTTACTACGTTTAAATTCCTTTATTTATTATTTGAGAAGAAGGAACTATTTTGACGCGAGAACGACGAGTGTCACTTATATAAAATTTGTCCCATTATTCCCATGTAGAAACTATTCCAGAAAATTCGAAACCCCCCTCCCCACCAAATTTATAAAATTTGCAGAATGTAGGCAACCAGGCAGAAACTAAAACAGCATGGAAGGCATCGAACCATGATTACAACCAAAATTGTCTAATAGCAAAAGTAGATCGAATGCCTATAACAAACATGCTATGACCCAAACATACACGTACCATTGGCATTGCCTCTCATGTCCCTTCCCCGCTCCACACTCTTCAAAGGAAGGCGTCCTTCTCCAGCACTTTTAGTACCTCGTTCTGATTGTTGAGCTTGGCAACGTCAATGGGAGTCTTGCCATCCATGTTTTGGAGAGTGCTGCAGTCGACATGAAAGCAAATAGTCATTACTCACTCGTAAGAGGTCAGGTCACTATAAATGTTTAACGAAGACACTTCGTTACTTACACAGCAGCTCCGTTTTCCAGTAAAAGGGCCACACACTCTTTCCTTCCATAACCCGCCGCATAATGAAGTGCAGTATTCTTATTCTTGTCCAAAGCATCCACTTTTGCCCCAGCTTCAAGAAGGATTTGAGCACATTTCACCTGAAACAAAACCAAAATTGTATTTGCTGTTATCCCACAGACAATAAACCTAATGCTAGCCCAAACAACCAATAATTTAATCTCCGACAAACTCATGTAAACTGCTAGATTATATCTATCTTTTTTCTTGTTTTGTCATGCATCGCCCCAATTTGGTAGAATAAATCTCTCAAAAGAAATAAATCCATCATTTATTAAAGGAAATGTAATGACTATGCTCACTAGATGGCAATAAGTACTCTGAAAACAGGTAGAGCGAATTGATTTGTAGCCAACAGATTCCATGATAAACTAATACCAGATAAATAGTAAAAAGAAAAGACTGATTGATTTGTTTGGGTGAATATGTATTAGGCATTAGAAACAAAGATCCCAAGAGATGCTACAAACAAAAGTATGCTTTAATCCAAGTCCTACATTCCAAACTGCTTTTGGCAGTCTATACCGGGTTCAATATTTGTCCGTCCTAAAACTTGCACCCAATGAGGCTATTAAGATGCCCTTAGTGCGTTAACAACTTTGGTTATCTATTTATGATGTAGAGAGAGAGTAAGCAATTCGATATTGGTATTGGATACTTGTATTACTGATTAAAACCATCTGACTTCCGCACCAACTTTATCCTCGCAAAATGAAACTACATCATTTGTTAGGTAAGGCAGCAGTGTAGAGCGAGAGGGGCGGAGGAGGGGGAGGAAGAGGGAAGAGTGATTCGGATATAAAATCATTAATACCTCGCCATAACCACAAGAAAAATGCAATGCAGTCCTTCCCTCTGAATCTTCTTCATCTTTGTCAGCACCCGAGGATAGTGCAGTTTTCAGACCCTAAACCATGAATACAGTTTAGATTATCTGTCAAAGGAGAAAACATAAGTAGAAAACATTCATTCTAATATACCTCAAAATCACCAACACTAGCACAATGATGTACAATTGACTCGTCCTCATTTCCTGTTTCGTCCTCTTCACCTGCAGCAGAGTTACCAGCAGAAGTGGCTGCATCTCCTGAAACAGCAAGACCCATTGCTTCACCCAACTTCTGCAAGACTTCTTTATCATTCCAATACCTAAACCATAAGACCTTTCTTGATTATTTTACTGAAGAAATTGTAGGATGCAAAATCGTATATCTAAAAGATGAAAACTGCTATGCCCACAAGCTTATCATATTACGGTTTCCAATCTCCTAGTATATTTCCATTTTAATCACTCACCTCATCATTGCTGCAGGACCACCCGTCTCTATTTCTTCCAAAATAGGTTTCAAGGATGGATCTTCTTTTATACGAGCCATCCTTTCCTCAATCTGATCTTTTTGTTGAGGATTAGCCAAACTGTCAAGCATGCTAGACATAGCTGGATCCTGAAGAAGGGCAACAAAAATTTCATCTTCCAGAAGCGATTCATGTAATTTAATATTAGGGGAAAAGACTAGAAGAATCATTAATCCACTCAAAGTGGCAACTAAGTCCACATATACCTGCATTAATGCATTACCAAGGCGCTCAGCCATGGTCATAAACTGGGGATTCTGCATAACCTGTTGCATAGTTGAATAGTACTGCTGTGGATCGAACTGTGGAATGCTGTCTTCAGGTGCTGCCCCTTGAAATGTTTTAGTGAGCTGCTCTGCCATTTGATTAAATGACGGATCTTTGGCTATCTGCTCAGCTAGTTCCTTGATACTTGGATCCTAACAAACCAAGATGGCGAACATCCATAAGATATAAATTTGACTGCCAGTTCTCAGCAATTCCGTTCCTTGCTGAAACAGTCGATCAATGAGATAAACCAGAAACCTTAATATGCTCTACTACACACATCCCAAACAACAATCAAATCAATAAGTTCACAATTTTCCAAACAATAATTAAAAAAAAAAGAGAGAGATGCTTACATTAAGAAGGCCACTCATGGCTGAGAAATCAAACGGATTCGGTGGGGCAAACCCAGGACCAGGCATTGTGGTGGCAGGGGCAGTACCTGCCTGTGCTTGTGTTGACCCGCCAATGGTAGATGTTTCGGGCGTTGAACTTTTGTTCTCTGTTTTCAAAGTCGATTTCTCATCTAATAAATACAAGAGAAACATAAAGAATAATCAATCCATCAATTCACCAACTTGCAAACCAAGCCATATTTGGATCCATTTACATTAACCACAAGCAAATTGAAATTACTCAAACCCTAACAGAATTGCTAGACCACAAAATTAGTAAAATGAAAAGGAATAGGCAGCATTTCCGAATTTAAAATCAGATCAATCCGATACCTAAACTTAGTAGCAAAAAATGAATAATCAGAATAACCTAAAACAGTAAATTAAGCGCCGATTAAGATATAAGCATGAACAGCTCAGATAGATCTGAGAAACAAATTCCAAATAAATAAAAAAAAAGCGAGAAGGAAATCTGAGATTAAGCTCACCGGCAGGAGTGGGTTCGTTCTTCAAATTGGAAGCCATGGTGGAATAGCTGAAAAACAACAAACAAATTTGTAGAAATGAGTAATTCAAAAGAAAAACAATTAGAAATCAGATTGAAACATCGATGACGATGATGCTCTCCAATTTTTTTATAATATATTCGTGATGAAAATGGAAAGAGATAAATAGAGAATTGAAAACCCTTTCTCCTTTTGTTTCTGACAAGTAAGGCGCAGTAGTATGAGGGTAGGAAGGTAAGGATCAAAGGCTTAGGGATTTATAAATCAACTAAAAATAACTAATGGAAAATTAGTGTAATTATATTCGATATTTATAGTATTTTTAAAGGTTGTTATTTAATATAAATTTTAATTATTAATAACTTGATTTTCTTCTATTACCATTTTTAAAAAAATCGCATTTTTATATTATATATTTTTTTGTTATATAATATGGTCACATTATGCTATTAATCCTTGTGCTGTTTTTAAATTATCAATTTAATTCTTATAATCGAATTTCATTAATTTTAATCATGTACTTTTATATTCTAAAATTCAATTATAATCCAAACTATAGTAGTTAAATGGAATTTTGTTGTTAGTTTATGCATTATGCATAAGTTGTAAATTTAGTTATACTTTTTTAATTTAATCATTTCAAGTCTCAGAATTTAACAATGTTGAAATTTGAAAATTATTAGAACTATAAAGAATGAAATGAAAGCATATGGACTAAACTCATAACTTACATATAATATATGAATTAATAGTAAAATTTAACCTAATTTTATTATGCTGCGCTAGACCATCTTCTGTTCGATTCTTTATGCCTTTGTAAATGGGCTAAATTTCTATTTTAGACCCCATGTTTTTAAATGGGCCAATGGCCATGCTCCCCCAACTTTTCTTATGGTTAAATGTTATAATTATTAGTATACGATCTATTAACTAACTAATTTAAATTTAAATTGGATGCTGCAAAAATTTATTATGGAACGAGTATTCCACTTCGATTTATTTCATTCACAATAGTAAGATTTAAACCTTTAATCTTATTCAAAGAATTCGATTTGTTTAATTCACAATAGCAAGATTTAAACCTTTAATCTCAACATTCCATTTCACTAAACCAACCACAATTGATTTATAATTATCATAAAACTTGAGTCACCAAGTTTATAATGGGATTAAACTCTCATTTTTAGCCCCCCAAACTTGTACATGTTTCTCACTTTAGTACCTAAAGAAAATTTTCCGTTATGTACGTTACATTCCACTCCTGAAATCATTGGTCATATCGTGGACAAAATAGGATAACACATTGATCTCATGGGCAAGATTTTTTAAACCAATGTTTTACAAGTACTTCAAATGATTTTAAATTACAACAAAACCATTGGTTTGATGGTTCCACTCTTTCTCACAACAAAACATAAGACAGTTTGTCTTTAAATACTTGTATTTAATTATCAAAACTAATAGATAACAACAATTCATGGCATAACTATCAACACCAGAAAAGCAAAGAAAGAAATGGACATGCGCCACTTCTTACATAAAACTGTATCTTTTGGTTTCTCAAGAAAATTAATCGAATATATGACATAAAACATGACACGAAAAAACAACGAATGTATCAAAATCCATAAACATAATAAGAATACGTGAATGCCGGGTCTATTCTTGATTCATTTACTTATGCATCTTAATGAAAAAATTGAAACATACTCAAATGATTGAATCAAAGTAGTAAATAAGCAAGCATATACAAAGATTCAACACATCATGGGTAAATGACATATGGATATCTATATAGGCTCTTAAGAAAAATATACTATACAAATGCCAACCAGTTTCTAGCAATTTACATCAATGGCTCTCACAAAGCAGTAACTTGAGCCAACCAAGGAAGTAACTTATGATGAACTAGATCAGGTTTATCATCATGGGGGCAATGCCCTACACCTTCCAACATATAAAGGCTTACATTCGATGATTTCGACGGTAAGGAGGAGAAGTACTTACCTACAGGTCCATCGATAGGGGTGAAAGGATCTTGATCACCCCATAAAACTAGGACGGGTATGTTAATTCCCGGCATCAATTGCACAGGATTCGGCCCCGGTGGACCGGTTATGATCGAGACAAAGGCATCAAGAGCGCCTTCATCGTTAGCTGGTCCATTGATGATCTGCAGTGTAAATGAACATCAATAACAAGTTCAATACTTTGTGTTAATAACGAACGAGATCAATAGCCATACCTCAATCAGTTCGTCGTCAACAGACTCTTTATTTCCATATACAGATAACAAAATGTTCCTTAGATTATCTCTGCATTAAACATGGCCGGATGAGTGACAACGAATTTCAGTAGGGAAAAAACGGATGAACCGAATGGAATACCTTTTCTTGGCACGCTCGAAGACAGCTTCGGCAATCGGTCTTTGCTTCAGTAAGAAATCAAACAACAAAAGCAAAGGAAACAGGAGCTTGATCCTCCAATCATCAACAATTGCCTTGTTGTTCATCCCACCAGCACAATTCAACAAAACAATCCCTCGAACCATGTTTCCACTAGATTCTTGTACCAAGAAGAGCATATCATCAAAAACCAAAAACATGGGTTTCCAACATTGTTTCACAAAAACAAGACAATAACATTCAATGTTTATATTCTACTACCTGAGGCAGCTATCACACAAGCAAGACTTCCAACAGAGTTACCAATCAAGACAGTAGGCTTCTGAACAACTTCATTCAAGAAATCTAATATCAACTGCGTACCAAAGTAATTAGATTAGGACTAATTTTGACTAAAAATAGTAAAAATGCCATTTTTTGTGAGCTTGGGGTGGTTAATTTACCTCAGCCCATGCTTCCATGCAATATGAAAACCCTTGAGGCTTATCCGAGTCACCAAAACCCAGAAGGTCAATAGCATAAACAGTGTAATCCTGAGCCAACGTGCCAATATTCCTACAAGTACAACAATTGTCTGCTTAATTCAAATACTATAATTACCAAAATAATTGGAAAGCGACGATATTTCCACTATGCGTACCTTCGCCAATGAGGAATGGAGGCACCAAACCCGTGAACGAGAAGCAAAGGAGGATTCGAAGAGGAAGAAGAGGAAACAAAGTAATTGATGGAGTACTGGACTTTCCACTGCCACTTACTGCATTTCTCCTTTATCTGACTCAGCCCTAACACGCTGCTACCGGACTCAGTGGAGGGGTCACGATAGCAAGTGATGAAACAACGATTACCGATACCATAGCAACGACCAAGAGTGGGAAGCTTGTTACTGTGAAGTTGAGGGAAGGCGAGTCCTCTTTTGACTCTGGGTTGTTTCTTCGTCGTCCGCGGCGGCGAATGAAGCGAACGGAGACAAACCACCACTTTGGGAAGAGCCGTGGCTGTCATCATTTGTTTATTCTACACTCAATTGGTTTCGCATCCCCTCGATTTCATTTCTTTCCCGTGCGAGAGTTGTGTGGTGTTGGTTACATTTGGATTGCTCTCACCTCTCACTTTCTTTAAACACTGTTTTTTTTTTAAATGAAAAATATTATAATATTAGTATTTGTGGTTATGTTTTAAGATTTAAAAATAGATTGTATGGGTTAGAGTTTAGAGTGTAAAATGTTAGGTTATGATTTAGGGCCCCTAAAAAGGCTATATAACAGCTAGAGGTGTATATAATTAACCGTAACCGATAATCGGTATAATTTTTACATTTTACATATTAATTAACCGAACCGTTAAAGTTAAAATGACTTCGGTTAACCGAACCGCTAAAAATGATAGTTAATAGTTACAGTTATGAATTTTGACAAATGGTTAACCTATAGGTAGGGGTGTTCATTACCGGGGTACTAGATTTTTCGGCCTATGTCCTGGTCCGCTTTAACTGGGTATCCGCAAAACCCGAGTACCAAAAAATTCGGCTAACGGGTATTCGCTTTTTTTTGTTTTAAATCATTTTATTTTATTAATAAAAAACCTATAACTAATAAAAGTTTGAATTATATAATCTCATCGTAGAGTTTAAGATACAAAGTATCAAACCCAAACAACTTTAGAATATAAATTCCATAATTCTTAGAAATTACATGCATTGTTTGATTTGATAATATAGTAAATATAAAGGTATTTTGTTTAAATAATAATTATATTTAAAATATAAAAATTAAAAAAAAATAGGGAACCGGGTCATCGGGTCACCGGGTACCCGATAATAGGTATTCTTGCGGCCTGAGCTCGACCCGGGAAAATGTACATTTTAGCGGGTCGGGTACCCGGCCCAGATAAAAAAAATTATGAATAAATACCCGATTATTTATGTTCGAGTAGCCCGGTCAATCGAGCCGAGTATTTTTGAACACCCTTACCTATAGGTTAACCGTTATTAAATTATTTATATATATTTTTAAAAATAGAATACCTTCAACTAAAAGTTCTACCCACACGCCCCATTTTCTAATTTCTAAACCCTATTTTGCAATCTAATTCATAATTATTTTTTATCTTTGATTTGCTAGTATTACATTATATTTCTTATACTAACTTGTTTCATGTTTTGAAATATAGGAAGGAAGGATTTAACACTCAATCAACAAACAACTGTAATTGATGAGTTATTTCTCATTTTAGAAAAAGTAGATGAAGGATCTTAGGTGATTTGATCGTAGAGTTAACTTTTTTGGCTTTTGGTACTACCTCGTAGAAGTAGGGAACATGTAAAAAAATTGTAATAAGTTACAGGTTAACCTATAATCTAACCGTTGGTTAACTGTGCCTTAACGGTTAATCGCTAACAGTTAATTAATTTTTAACGGTTAGGTTATGGTTAGCTAAATTCAATAACCGCTATATAGTTAACCGAACGTTTAGGCTAAACGGTGCGGTTAATCGACCATGAACACCCCTAATAATAGCTTTTAGAAGTTCGCTTGTGGAAAAAAATTCCACTGACGATGCATCAAATATAACATACACAGCCCGTGGTAAACTTGTTTTTCACAAGTGATTTTAATTTAGGGTTTAGGTGTTTAATATCTAGGTTTAATTTATAGTTTAGGGTTAGAATTTAGGTTTTAAGGGTTAAGAGTTAGTGTTTAGGATTTAATATTTTATGGCTAGGAATTAGGATTTTAGTTTTTAGAGTAAAATTAAGGCTTAATAGGAAAAAAGTGCCCAAATTATATTTTTTTCTTTATATAGGTGCCTAAAGTATTTTTTGGTCAAAGTAGGTGCTTAAAGTATTTTTCGGTCAAAGTAGGTGCCTAACATTTTCGCAGTTATTATTTTAGGTGCCTTGCAGTTAACGTCATTTAAAAAATTTTGCTAGTCAATAAAATCATAACATGTGGTATGCTTTGTTTTATTTTTTTTTAAAAATAGATTTTTCAAAAATACCCTAAATTTTAAAAAATTTGCAAAATAGTCCCTAAATACCTAAGTTTCAAATCTCGATTCCAGCCGTTGTCACTACCAATCCCCTACAGCATGCCACCACTTTTGTCGTCGGACCCCCACGATCATTTATCTCATTTTTTCATCGTCGAAAGTCAATGGCCGACGTGCCTAACGTCGAAACAAAGCCGAACAACGAAAGGAGTAAAAACAAACGATGAGGGCCAACGGCGGCCAATGAGATGACAAATAGCATGCGGGTCTTGCGACGAGAGAAGGAGGTTTTATTTAGTCGCCGACTACGTGACGAACGACGACGACAATGGCCGAATTTGGAGATTTAGGAACTTTGAGATTATTTTGTGAATTTTGAGAAATTTAAGGATTTTTTTAAATTAAGTTAAAAGAAAAAGAAAAAATAAATTAAAATAAAATCCACATGTCATGTTTTGATTGGTTAAAGAAATCTTTTTAAATAGGCATTAACAGTCAGACACATAAAATAGTAACTGTGAAAACACTACCTTGGGCAAAAAATACTTTAAACACCTATCTAAAAAAATTATAATTTAGACTTTTTTTGCTTATTAAGCCTAAAATTAATCATACTAATAGAAAAAAAATAATATCAATACATGAAATAATAAACCTTCTATTATTAATAATTCGTATAGCATAAATTAAATATATGGAGGGAGAAGCCGAGAATTTAGAGGGAAACAAAAGTGTATATAAAATATGGATTTATATTCGATCCTAATTGTCCCATGATATTTAGTAATGATTCTGATAAACGACTCCATTAATATATTGATCTCGACGGTTTAGATTTATTGCAATTGGCAACTAGTGATTTGATCTCTCGTACAAGACACTCGGGATCCAGGTTCATCCACTCATACTCCATCATCATACCAGCGTTACTTTCTGTAAATGTGACACAATCCATATATATATATATATATATATAAAATCTACTTACACAAAATGTAAATTTTATAATTTTACACGTTTTTTGAATCGTTGGATGTGGTGAAATAGATAGTTGATATTAATTCTTTATTTTTTTAAGTGATAATCTTCACATAACTCACTGTTAACCTCAACTATTCATTTCACACATCTAACGTTCCAAAAAGCGTATAAAAGTAAAAAAAAAAAAAAAACTTACACCATGTAGTTGAATTCTACCTCATTCGTTAAGAAGTAGGATGTTTCATTTATATAAAAATATTTGATACATTATTAGTATAAAGCTTAATTTAAAGAACAAATTTATTTCAGGGTTAGAGATTTAAGGTTTTCCACCAACTGTTCATTTATTTAGTTTTTACTTTCAGGGTAATTATTTGATATACTGACGGTAGAAACTAAAAGTTTTCACAAGCGCCTTAGTTTTAAGGTTTAGGGATTTAGTTCAGGGTGTATAGTTTAGGGGTTTAGGTGTTTTAAATTTAGGGTTCTAGTTTAGGGTTATAATTTAGGGTTTATAGATTAAAACCTAAATCCTCACCATATTACTCTAAAAAAATTCTAAATCCCTACACTTAAACCATAAAACTAAGAATAATAATCCTTACTTTCAACTCACTATACAACAAGATTTGTAATTTATTTACCGAGTTAAAAAGACGGTAATTTTCTTTTCCCCTAGGAGAAATGATAAAAAAAACACAATGATGTTATAAAAGCCCAAAAGATAAATATATGTTATTTCGAGTAGTAATAGCTCGTTACCGGAGCATTCTTGTACAAGACAAATGTTTGGTATGAACCTGATACTATATTATTTCTCATGTTAAAACTCCTCCCATTTGTGCCATTACATACATTGAGGGTTTCTCTAAATCTCTTTATCTACAAATTGGATGGATTAATATTCTTTGAATTACACTCGATAAACTTTTATTTTTAAATATAAATTAAACACATCGAGAGGTTTTTAATAGAATTTCATCATCTGTGTATTAAATAATTATTTATATTTTTTTTACTCGCACGATATATGAACGAGTACAAAGAAAACTTCGGGTTTGAGAATAAAAGAGTTGTAACTAGTGGTATCATATACTCGCATTCTGAATATGGAACAATCTTGAATGAACACCATCACTTGCTGATATCAGTGTTGAGTGTGAACCAATATCCACAATCTGCCCTTTATCCATCACAACAATCACATCCGAGTTCACAACGGTTGATAATCTATGTGCAACTATAATCTGTGTGGGTTTTGAAATGAACCCAAACTTACCCTTTCTTTGATCTACTGATTCCAGGGTGTTTACTACGGTTCTTTCGGACTCTGAGTCGAGTGCATTCGTTGCGTCATCAAGAAGCAAGACTGCAGGCCTCTTTAGGGAGGTTCTAGCAATGGCTATCCTTTGCTTTTGCCCACCTGAAAGTTGGCACCCTTTTCCCCAACAAGTGCGTTATATCCATCAGGCAAGTTGCTTATGAACTCATGTATGTTTGCTTCCCTAGATGCCTCCACGATTTCGGCCTCGGAAGCATGTTCAGTCCCGTAGCAGATGTTGTCTCTTAGTGAGGAGCTGAAAAGAAGTGGCTCTTGTTGCACCATTCCAATTTGTCTCCTTATTGTCGTCAGATTGTATTCCTTTATATTCTTATTTTCCATGAGAACCCTCCCCTGGTTCGGATCGTAGAATCTTAGCAAAATGGCTAGCACGGATGATTTTCCTGCTCCACTTGGTCCAACAAGTGCTACTTTTGTCCCTGGTTCAATTTGTAAACTGAATTTGTTGAGGACAATCACTTCTGGCCTTAAAGGATAGTTAAATAAAACGTTTTGGAATTCGATTTTCCCTTTGATGTTCTTTTGAGGTGTATCCTCTGGTGAATCGGGTTCGATTTCGGTTCTGCGGTCAAGGATCTCAAATACAGGAGATAGGACATTGATTGCGGATATGACTGCAGGGATCAATGTCCATAGTTCAGTGATTGAAGGTACCGTGAGGGAGAAAATCTGGTAAGATCGTATACCGTCTTCGAACCGAGCTTGGTTTTTACTAAACAAAACCGTTGTATACCATAAAGCAACAGCATGAGCAATGTTCCATAAACTAAGGGAAAAGCCTTGAATGATCCCATATTTGATACTTTGTTTCCTGCTCCTTTTCATAGGCTCTTCGAGGGACATCCTGGCTTTCCTCAGTATGTGCTCTTCATGGTAAAACGATGCAATGGTTCGTATGTTGGCGGCAGACTCGGAAGCAAGGGCGACAACTTCATAGTGGTTAGCAGCAGAGTCACCGGCAAATCCGCAGATTTGGCCTGAATGAGTCCGCCAATGAAGTGGCAAGGCATCACTGCCCAAGCTACTAGAGCCATTCTCCAGTTAACAATTATGCTAACAACTGTTGCGATTAGTATCGAGGAAATACATTGGACAATAACCGACATCCGATCGGAAATTATGGTTTTGACCATGGAGGTGTCGTTGATGACCCTTGACGTAAGTGAACCAACATTGTTCTCGGGTTTCTCAAACCATGCTAATTCGTTCCGTAGTATACCTGCAAGAATTTAATGCAACAGATGTTAGCTTGTGGATGATAATGAAGTATTTTTCGATACTGTTGAAGGGAAACTAGTACCTGAAAATAGAGCTTGGCTGAGATTTCCCATGGCCTTTTCTCCAACCATTCCATAGAAATAATGCTGCAGAGTATGCATGAATAAAGCAAGCAATCCTATTAGAGAAAAGGCAATGGAATACCTTCCAACTATCGGCTCTGCATCTTTGTTATAGTATGCTAGTCCCACTGTTATGATGAAGAATCAGAAAAAAGGCTTCGAAACACCAGCCAAACTGCTGCCATGGAACCGGTTGCGATCTTTGCAAGCTCCCTTCTTCCTAAGCCAAACCAGATTCTGAAGAATGTAATCGTGTTTTTTCTCCTTTTCTTTCCCTTGTACTCGGAATAATCACTAAGATAATATCTTGTTTCCTCCTTTCCCTCGGTGTCTAGTGGTGAAAACTGCTCACTTGCACTAAACAATTCCTCAGAGAATTCAGTAGTCCTGTCATGCCCCACACATTCCAAGTAGGTTAAGAGTTCTATAAAAGTGGATGTAACTCAGGGTACGGGGAAGATAGTAAATATCGATTTTCGAACTTCAGCCCTATTGGATTTTAATTCTTAAGATTTGAAACTTGAAACTACCTTGACTCATGAATTTGTCCGATATTCTGAATGCTGAACAAATTGTTGTAGAACTTGCTAGAGTTTAACAAGCTGCGGTGCATACCGGTCTCGGTTACTTGTCCGTGCTCCACAACTGCAATTATATCAGCACTGATAATGGTTGACATCCTATGTGCAATCAGAATATCAGTCCTCCCTCGCATAGCCTTCTCCAAGGCATCTTGAACCAGTTTCTCTGACTCAGAATCAAGCGCACTTGTTGCCTCATCGAGTAAAAGAATCGGAGGATTCTCTAGAATAGCTCTTGCTATTGCAATTGTCTGTTTCTGTCCCCCTGATAACTGGACTCCTCTTTGACCTACCTGCATGGATTTTACATCATAATAGAGCCTAAAACCAATGCAAAGTAGTGAAAACGGAGGTTAGATGGATAACCTCGGTTGAATACTGATTTGGAAGTTGAGTGATAAAACTATGTGCATTCGCCATTATGGCTGCATCCCGGACCTGTTGATCACTTGCATCCATGTTTCCTACTTTGATATTATCCTTGATGGTACCGGCAAAGAGTGATGGTTCTTGGGATACTGCTCCGATGTTCTTTCGGAGGAACTTCAAATCGAGATCCTTAATGTTATGATTGTCAATGAGAATCTCCCCTACAATGTGTAAGCACAAATTGTTAGATAGAAACCATGCTTGAATGAAAACTGCCTGCAGGTGTTTGCAAAAAGGAAAAAGCAAACCTTCGGAGGGATCATAGAACGGGAACCTTTCAACTAAGGAGATAACACTACTCTTTCCACAACCACTTCTGCCTACTAAAGCAACCATCTTTCCTGCTGGAATTGACAATGAAAATCCTTCAAGGATCGGTTTTGCTGGCCTAGAAGGGTAAGCAAAGTATACGTCATGTATTTCGATGTTTCCACTGATCTTCTGAAATTCCTCCCTCCCCCTTGAATCACAGCTTATAGATGGCTTTCTTTGGATCACCTTGAAAACCTCGTACCCTGCAGCCTTTGCTTGATTGGATATTTGTTTGTCTGGTGCAGCAAAAGTAAGTGATCTGCAAGGTTTAAACAAAGTATCATTTTATTTTACAAATACGTAGAAATATATATATATATAAATATGTATATATCTATATATTATACGTAAAAACACAAATCTTTGCTAATATACATATATATATATATATATCTTATATAAGGTATTACAAAAAAAACTACTTAATAATAATAATAATAATAATAATAACAATAATACATGTATTAAACACATACAACATCATATAATTAAAGATTAAGACTAAGATGCATGGTTCAAACTAAAACATATAAAACATCATGGAATTAAATATTAAGGGTTAAAATGCATTAAAATTAAATTACATGGCGAAAATTAAGGGACTAAAATGAAACAAGTATAAAACATGAGGAAATAAATGTAAATTAACGGAAATAATATGCTGAAAATAAAATGCTAAAATAAAGTGACTAAATCAAAATAAAACATAAATCTAGATCCAAAAAATAACAAAAAAGGGATGATCTTAAATGCGCTAAAAGAATAGAAGGATCAAAAGAGAAATTATCCCATGACCATAAGTTTAAACGAGCTGAAAGAAGAAGGACTGTACGCGTAATTAGACCCTTTAAAAAACGCGGATCCTCCCCAGGTAACCGGGTCACTGCTTAGATCAGGGTGCAAAACGACATTGTTTTGTGCATTTTGGTTTAAAACTGATTATAGGTTTTTTTGTTTATTCGAACAAGTTTAAAAAAACCTAAAAGCTTCCTCTATTTTTCCTCTCAGCCTCAGAACGGCTCCGCTCCCCATGAGAACTTCCATGCTCGGTCGGCCATTGGGTGCCTTGCAACTGCGGCTCGGCGTAACGGCGAGGGTCACGGCGGCAACACCGATAAGCTTTCGACTTTTCCCTTCCTTTTTTTTTTACGATTAAAAAAGTGCAAACCTTTGATTTAAAAAAACAACAACGAACAAGATTTCTATTTTCAAAATGAAAGTAGTTCGGATTCTAAAAAAATTTGTTGATTTAGAAATTCTTACATTTTCTTCGATTTTCCTTTCCTTTCAAATTTTTTTAGAGCCCCAAAAATCTCCCCCTTTTTGTTTACATTTGTTTCAGTTTTTATAACCGATCTCATACTAACAAATCCCATATTTTTTATCTGGCAGATCTGATCCAGAATTTCGGGATATGGATGACAGTTGAGGCATGGACTGTTGGAGGCAGAGGGTGATGGGTAAGGTCAGATTAGGTTTAGGTTACTTTTATATTTTTAGGGTTTTGGGTTAGGGTTTGGTTTGGTTTAATTTAGGATTAATTTAGTTTAGGGATTTGAGTTTTTATTCGGCTGCCGAAAAATAAATGGCAGCTCAGGACGGCGGTGGCCGTGAAAGATGGCGGCGGAGGCGGTAAAAGGGTGTATGGGGATTAGGGTTAAATTAGGTTAGGTTAAAGGGTATTCTGGTAATCAAGTTTTTTATTTGGGTCGGGTCTTGGGTTTTGGTTGTAACTGGGTCATTACAGCTGCCCCTCTTTGCTTGTTGTTGTGTAACGGCAACGAAGTAAAGATTAAAAAATGACATGTTTCATTCGGTCTGACTGGTCATCTTCTCTTGCTACATGTCTTCTTTCTTCGGTAGATCTTCTTTCTCTTCGACGCAGGTCTTGATTGATCTACTTTGTCACTCTTGGAGGAAGCAAAATCTTCATAATGGGGTTAAGAGAGCAAAATAAGTGCGACTCACTACATTATTGATGATGAGCTGATACCTAAAGAGAATTTGGCCCAGCTGCAACACTGACGAGGAGGCAGGGTCCACAAAATTTGATCTAACTGCAACATTACAAAATCTTCAAAATGGGGTTAAGGGAGCAAAATGAGTGCGACTCACTACATTATTGATGACGAGCTGATACCATAATTAAATGTGTTTTCATATAGGATAACTTCATTCTAAATGTATTTGTATTTAGAGATATAAACAAGATCTTTACTCTTTATGCCAAGTTACTTAGATTTTACTATCAAGCTCAAGCAGCTTGAGCTATCGGAAGAAGTCAAATACAAATATTTTAATTTACGGCCGCAGAACACGAAGTAATAGCCAGATTTCATGGTTCTTCCAGGTTCCAACTAAAGTCTGAAACATAATTTATATAAAGTCTTCTTCAACACCCAGAACCTAATTTCACGCAGAAGCTTTCTCGTTGATAACTAATATGTTGAAAAAGTTGTCGAACCCACAAACTGGTACAATTGATTGTTACTGTCCTACACCTTTAGTCCTCCTTCATTACTCACAAAGTGCAATTTACGATCCTTACAATGTTATTGGCACTCGCCATCATACCCGTTTGGGCGGCACATACTGCACATGCACTTCTTCACATAGAGCCTGCACAGTGGAAAACAACAACAATCAATGTTGGAAATGCATGATTTCTTAAACCACAAAAGAAATCAACTCGAAAGTATAAACTTTAATAAACAAACAAACTTTGACATAAACCAAAATAGTTGCGAGCAGCTATTTTATCGTTAAACTGCATTCTAGTAAAATTTGATACAATAACAATAGTAGCTACTGCTGAGTTGCTTGGTGGTTTCATCATAAATACCAGAAAACAGATAGCTCGAGGCAAAAATGCAGCCAGTATGTTTAATTTCATCTGCCCATTCCAATTGCCATTGCCAGCACCAAAACCATCAAATTTATACAAGCACATATGTCAAGCAAATGGATATTCCTACAACAATATACTTTCTTGCGCAAATGGATAATAAGACCTTACGAGTTAAATATGTAACAAAAGACTAATACGACAAGCAAATATTTTGAACTTAATGGAGACGACGACACACTAATAATAGAGGAAACTGAACATTATCATCATAGATCTAATGATTAAAGAGACTTGAAGAGATCACAAAGTAACCAAGACAGCAATGTCTACCATACTAATACACTGGGAAATAAAAGAAATTAATGAACTCCACCCAAGATGAGAAACCATGCCTGCATATCTTCCGGAAGTGCCTCTGAAACTGCAAGAGTGTAACAACCAGGGACAAATCTTCCTGAAAAGGGTTTAAAGAAATTTCATAACCATGATTATATAAGAATTGGATATAGCAAATTACCATAATCATATAGTTTCGAAAGGCATCAAAGCAAGGATAGATGTAACAATAGGCAATAGAAAAAGAAGCAAATTATAAGCATTTGTTTCCCTTACCAAGCATGTTTCTTTCAACACATGCAGTTTGTAACTCACTTCCAACAACAACGCAGAACTAGTCCTATATCATACTAGTCTCGATTATGCATTAAAAAAGTCTCTTAAACTTTGAAATAGTTACTGGAATAATCACCCACGGCAACAGGAAAGAACAAGAAACAGAAAACTTTGAAAAGATATAGGCGAAAAAAATCAAAAGTTGAGGGTTGAGCATACCAACTCGCAGCCAGCGAGCAGCCCAGCTCCTAGTCGGGTCCATCACAGAGATCATCCTTAAAGAAAACCAATAAGCAAATGGTATTTAAAACAATGCTGAAAGAGATAAACAAGAAAGTTCCATTTAACACAAATGTTTATGAAAAGGAAAGATACCCATTGAAATTAGGAGTGGTGCAATCGACGACGCGCTCATTATCTCCATACATCTTAAAGAATGGGCAGTTTTCGCACCCTGATTCTCTGAACTGTAAATTTAAAAAACCAAAAGGCAGTAACTACAACTCGTCGGATATGAAAACCCTGACTGAAAACGGGAGAAGGAAAAGAACCTGATCGTATGTTTTGACGAGGCGGCAACGAAGGCAAGCCCTGAGCTCGTGCCCGAAGCTCGTCGGAATTTGTGCCGCCGCGCCTCCCATTGCTCTTCCGTTTTCCTTCCTCAAGGATTTCCCTGTTTCAGTCTAAAAACAACGAGAAGAAGAAAACAAAAAAAGGAAATGAAAGATACGCAAATTACTGACTTTTCGTTAAGATTTATATATATATATATATAGAGAGAGAGAGAGAGATTGATTTCTGATTTCTTTCCCAATGCAAACAAAAGGGTTTTCTTTCTTGGGTAAATTACATTGGAGGTCACTAAGTTATTAATAGGGTTACATATAGGTCATCTAATTGTTAAAAGTTATAATTGAGTCACTTATTACAATTTTAGTTACGATTGAGTCACTCCCGTTAAAATGCAAACAAACATACAAAAAGTTTTGTATAATAACATAATCCTCAAAACTTATATATTCTATGAATTTAGTCCTAATTCAAAATAATTCAACAAATTTAATCATTCATATTTAAGAAAAATATATCATTTTAGTCAGTTTTCTTATCCAAATTGTTTCTTCTTCATCGTTCTTCATCATTCCTACTTGGGTACTCGCGGTAACACAAGTTATATCGAACTTGATATTTTAAATATGTTTAATGGTGAAAATTCAGTAACTTAACAAGTTTAACTATTAGTTTATTTTAAAATAAACGGGAAATAATGAAGTCATTCAAAAAATATAAAATTACTAAGAAAATTGTATAATAATATGAAAATCTAAACTTTTTGTAGAAAATTACGTGGTAGCAGTAACTAAATGTTTTCATAAATAATTTTGAATAGATTTCAATGAATTTAATTTTAATATAGATACTGATTGCAGATCTAACATTAAAAAATAATTATAAATATATTCACATTTATAAATTTGTGTATTATATTGATTAGTGGTTTTAAATGAAGTACATTAGTGTTAATGAGGGTATACAACTATACAAGTGATTTGAGAGAAGAAAAATAACTAAATTGGTATATTTTTAAATATGAATAGTTAAATTTTTTGAATTATGACTAAATTGGTAGAATATATAAGTTTTGAGGACTGAAACTGCCATTGTACCAAACCTTTTTAGATGTTCATTTGTATTTTAACGGATGAGTGATCCGAACTTAACTAAAATTTTAATTGGGTGATCCAATTATAACTTCTAATAATTGAGTGACATAAATATAACTTTACTAATAATTGGGGGACCTCTAATGTAGTTTACCTTCCTTTCTTTTTAGGCTTAATACCGAAATAAGTGTCCAAACCACAATTTTTTTTGAGATAGGTGCATAAAATTTATTTTTGGTTGAAATAAGTATCTAACATTTTATGTTTTATCAAAATAAATGTCTAGAAATACTTTAAATTTCATCAAAAATAAAACGTTAAATACTTATTATAAAAAAAAACTTCAAACACATATCTCTTTTTGAACACTTGTTTTAGTATTAAACCTTCTTTTTACTGAGAATAATTTCAGGATTTGATGTTATCGCAATTATTATTTACAGAACTAAAGTCATTTTAACGGGCGGAAGATAAAAAGCACTAGTAGTTTTATGGCCGCAGACGATTTTAAAAGATTGGAATTTTGTCTTTTAAAACATAAAAATTAAATAATTTGGTTTCCTTATAAATTTTAGAAATTTATATTAAAATTTAAATTTCTTGAATATTTGTAATGTTTTTTATAAATTTTGAAAGTTCTCCTTAAACTTATCAAAATTTTAAAAACTTTAGTTAGGTTCCAGTTTTATTTAATGTAAATTAAACCATCATTTTTTTTTTGAAAGTTCAGTTTAAATTTCCATTTTTAAAGTATTGAATTAGCTCTTAAACACCAACAAGTTTGTCTAGTAAAACTAGACAATATATTCTTTAAGCAATGTCAGTGATTTAAATTATGACATTGTGAATAAAATAACTAATTTAAAAAGACTATCTCTATAATAAACCTATACGATCCGAATTAATCAATTAATAAATTAAAAATAGGTGGTCGAACCAAAAAAAATTGGAAGCTTTGCATAAATGTTGGGGTTGACTTTTTTTTCACAACAAGCAAAATCAATTGCAAGAATATTGCAGTTGCTACAGTATTTTTAAAAACAGAATGCTTCCAATCCATCTTCCTATAGTGAAAATATTTTCGAATAAAATATTTGAAAAAGGTGGGAGTTGGTTTCGTTTTCAAACAGTGCAGGGTAAAAGATGATATTCTAAAATTGAAAACACTGTTCAAAAGAATTTTTTTTATTCTAAAATTGGAAACACTGTTCAAAACGGTTTGTATTCAAATCATCTTCACATTTATTGTAACAACTACAATATTTATGAAAATAATTTTACTTTAGGGTAAATTACACAAATAGTCACTAAATTATCTCTAAAAATATAAAATGGCCACCAAACTTTTAAAAATTATATAATGGTCATTAAACTTTAGGTTTTATTATAAAATGGTCACTGGACCGTTAACTGTCGTTAACTGGGAGACGTGGCAGTTATGAAAATTTGTATAATAACGTATTTAATCATCAATATTTACACATTCAGTCAATCTAGACATCAATAATGAGGGTTAAATTAGGAATAAATTGATTAAATGTGTCAATATGGAGGATTAAATGTTATATTATTTAAATTTTTGTAACTGTCACATCACCCAATTAACGGCTCAGTGACCATTTTGTAATAAAAACTAAAGTTTAATGCCCAATATGTAATATTTAAAAGTTTAATGATCATTTTATATTTTTAGAGATAATTTAGTGACCAATTGTGTATTTTACTCCCAATATTTATATAATTTCTCCCAAAAAGATTTAACCCTCAAACGCATTCACCATTTTTTTAAATTAGCCCCAAACTAGTATTGTCTGTCAAGCATTTGAAAAACGTTACTGATGACAGCTCCATAACAAATGAATATTGGTTACTATGAGAATGATTTTATTTTGACCACCTAATTAAACAACTTGTCAATTAACAAATAAGGTGATATGGTAGTTAACAAAATTTTATATAATTATATATTTGGTCCATATTATTTACCTATTATATCAATTAAACAAAATTAATTAATCAATTAAACGACATATGTCATCATCACCCGGCCGTCATTTAATTGGATGAAAAATCAAGGTCCAATTTTACCTCCCTCATGATTTGAACCCATGACATATGAGTAAGAATCTAACACCTTAACCAGTAGGCTAACTTAAGTTGTCCACTTATATTCTACAACAAATAATCCTTTAACTTCTCATGGTGTAATCTAAACAAACGCCACACCGAGTTAGTTGCGCTCAACCTTTCCAGGTTTTCATCTTCAAGGGTCCAATATTATTAGACTTTTTTAAAATTTAATTTTATATTTAGGGTAAACTACACTATATATACCAAGCTTCATGCGGTGTATCGTTTATACTATTAAACTTTCAATTATGTTAATTTTGACATTAAACTACTGTTTTAGGTTAATATTGTTACTCCGCCGTTAACGATGCCCAAAACGGCTTAAAATAGCGTTGATTTGTTGGATGAAAATTGAAGAAAAAAAATACACTTATGGGAATTTGAACTTTAGACCTTTGAAAATAAAAAGATTTAACCACTTTGTTAACTTGTGTTTTAATTAAAACTTTAACACAAATAGTAATATATATATATTAAACATATTAATTTCATTTATTTTATGATATAATGTAATAAATATATTAAATAATATAAAATAATATTATTGACTTTACAAATATTATTTATAATTTATGTTACAAATCTAAAATATTATTTATTAAATAATATAAAATAATATTTTTATAAAAATAATAAAAAATTGTACATTTTTGTAAATAATATATTAAATAATTTCTCTTTCAGCTATTCCAATTATACTAGATATCTAGACTATTTTCCCATGATTTTAATGGTTACTCGCTAAAACTATTTTTCTATTTACTTAAACATCCATTGATTTTTTTATTAGTTTTTGAGAATGAACTATGGTTTAATTTCTAGTTGTTTGATATGATTTTTTAGAGGTCTAAAATTTTTATCATATACAAATTTATGAGTTTTTATTAATTAATTTTTTCCACATACAATATTACCGTATCTTTATCTATAGAAAATAATAAATAATTGGATGAGTCTAGAATGGAAGACGCACACCATTGCATGCTACTAATGCAACACACTACTGCACACCATTAAATTTAAAGAAAACTACATAAATAGTACCCCATCTATTTTCGTGTTACTGTTTTATACCTCAACTATTTTTTTGGCAAAATGGTACTTAACGTTACATTTTCGTTCTGCTTTGGTACCCCGACTATTAAAAATTAACGGAGACAATGACGCGACTCGGTATAATCACACTTTTATTCCAAAACACTTATATATTTTATCAATTTAGTCCAACATCTATCCATTTAAAACATCATTTTCATTTAGGGGTAAAATTGCAAATTACCCACTTTTCCTTCTTCTTTCCCTCAATGATTGAACTGGAATTAAGGTTTTAGAACTCTAACTTTACGACAACGGTAGTGAATTGACAGGGAAAAGCTTGCAACGATGTGACAACGACATCTAAAAATAGAGGACAACGCGTAGACTCTCGCAACAATAACCAAACACTTTAGAATGGTAATGGCAACGAGGCTTTCGGCTTACCCATTGCTCAACATGAAGGAGCGAACGACGGTGCAACTACAACGAAAGGAAGCTGAACAGGGTTGATATCGTTACTGCGAACGGCGTACAACGAAAGGAAGTTATGACCACAGTTTTGCTCACAACGGGACGAGGAACACCGTGATAGAGGTTGTGTCACTCACAGAGCACATCGACGGCGAGGGACTCCGATGGTTCACCAACGGTTTAGCTACCGCTTCTCTCAACGACAACCATCGACTTTGATGGAAGAAGAAAACTGGGTAATTTACAATTTTATCCCCGAAATTAAGATGATGTTTCAATTGGTGATAAAATATATAAGTGTTTTGGACTAAAACTGTGATTATACCAAGCTACGTCATAATCTTCGTTAATTTTTAACAGCCAGGGTACCAAAACAGAACAAAAACGTAACGTTAAGTACTATTTTGCCAAAAATAAAAGTTGGGGTACCAAAACAGTAACGCGAGAATAAGTGGAATACTATTTATGTAGTTTACCCTTAAAATTTTTATTACTCTTAAATTATTATTAAAATCTCAATGATTGGAAGTGTAAATAAATTATTTTAAAACAAAATTAGAATTTTGATTTAAAAACCATCATATGTATTTTATAGCATTTTCTAATTAAAAATATTGAAATCAAATCCTTTATTATCCACAAATCTTAGCCTCAACCCCACATCATTTTTTTAGTCACCGCGACTGTCGTTGACCCATCTCTACCGTTTGACCCTTTCTCATATCCCAGTGGTTAACCTGCTACCAAGCTATTTAGCTTTCACATTCATCTACATAAGGTAGCAACCGTCAGATGATGGAGGATATTGAACTCCATCATTCATATTTGTTTTGTACTAGCGTAACCGTTGGATATTGAATAATTCACCGGGAAACCTGCCAAGAACAAGAAACAAGCAGAAGATGATGTAGCCTGCAGCTTAGGCATCTCTAAAACTATGTGAGTCAATGTTTCATTCTTCTATGAATTATTCAATATCCTTTTTCATATCCGGCAGCGGCGGCGATAGCAACGGTAAAAAAAAGTTGCCTTAAGAGTTCAATAAGCCCTTAAATTTTACTGCAAAAAAATTAATTAAGTCCTTAATTTTTTTTTGCACCAATTAAATCCTCAAACTCAAGAACAAAAATCAGTTTAATCATTTGACCAACGTTGATTGTTAACTTTAACAAATTTTTTTAAAAAAATCTTTTGACACGTGTCGCAATAAAATAATGCCACTTATTATTTCTAGAAAATTTTAAATTTTTTTAAAAAAAATATCTAAAAACAAAAAATGGAAAATTCTAAAAAAAATATTTTAAAATGTATAAAAAATATTTTTTTTTATTTTGAAATTTATTTAAAATATTTTAAAAAATTAAAATATTAAAAAATATATAAAAACTAAATATTACTATACAAGTATAAAAAGTAATTTTAAAAAATAAAAGTTATTTTGATTTTTAAAATATATTTTAAACTATATTTTAAAAAATATTTAAAAAGTATTTTTTTAATTTTTTTATAATTGTATAATAATAATATTTAATATTTTAAAAAAAATATTTTGATTTTTAATATATTTTAAACTACAAAATGTGGTGCTTTTTCTCTCTCTCTCTCGGTGCACATTAGCAGGACTAATGTTGCCTGAGATTAGCACCGCCGTTGCTCATTCGGGTTGTTGTTCTTTGCTATTTTAGATTCTCCTGTTCTCATGGTTTCTTCATCGTCTGTTGATTGGCTCAAGCTTTTTGATGGAGTGGAGGATCAGGGTTTGAAATTTCACCCGCTCTGTTCGCAAAAGGGTAGTTCTTTTGTTAAGCCGCCTCTAGGGGTTTTTGAAGATGGAATTTCAAATTGGAAGCTCGCCTTGGTGGGTCAGTTCATTGGGTCTGCCCGAACTTTAGTGCGATGCAGCGAATTGTAGAAATACTTTAGGGGGAAATCTTCTACTATTCGGGTAAGTCTTGCAGGCCCTAACTTATGTATTTCAGTTTTTTGATGCTGCTGCGCGGGATAGGGTTCTTGAAGGGGTCATTGGCATATTCAGCATAAGCCATTGATTCTCCGGAAGTGGGAACCAAATCTACAGAAGCTTGATTTTGATTTAGTTAAGATGCTTGTTTGGTTTCAGCTTTTTAATGTACCTCTTGAGCTATATTCTAGGGCAGGATTGAGCTATATTGCTAGTGTTCATGGTAATCCCCTGTATATGGATTCATTCACTTCTAAGATAGAAAGATTAGAATATTCTAAAGTGAGCGTTAAGATACCTGCAGGTGCTACTGTCCCAAAAATTATTAATGTCATGATGCGTGATGGTAGCATTATTCCTGTTAGAGTAATTGTGCCATGCGTGCCTCCTAATTGCTCGAGATGTTGCATCATTGGTCATAATGATAAAACATGCCCAATTGACACTGGGAAAGTGAAAAAGGTCTGAAAACATAAAGCTATCACGATTGATAAAGATGTCCCAATTTCTATCCCTGCAGTTGGTGAATCCTCTGTTCATGCGGGGGAAGCGGCTGCTGAAGATGGTAAGGAGGTTGATCAAGGAGAGTCTGATGCTCAATCTATTAATGATGGAATCCCTGCAAAAAATATTGAAATTCGTGACCATATTGTTCAGATGGTGGAATCTGTGTTTCAACAGGCTTTGGAAGATAAAGCAATTCAGTCTTCGAATGTAAAGGGCACTCAGGCTAATATTGAGAGTGAATTCCCTTCCCTTTTAGAGTCAGTATCTCAGAAAAAGAAGTGTAACCCCTTGACCCGGTCTAGTCGCAAGATCGAACCGAGTGAGTTACATTAGGGTTTGCCGAGACAAACCCGAAAGATTTACAATTAAAACGATTCATTTTTTTTCTTTTATCTTATCTAAATGCATATCTAGGTCATACGGTGTTCATGCTAATTATGGTGAAAATTCCAACTCAATCGGGCGTCAATTTGACATCCAATTGCGCGATTTCCCTTTTCAGAGACTAAAACATAATTTTTGATAAACTGGAGGACTAAGGTGAAATTAAAGTTATCATTCCGTAATTAGTCATATTACATACCAGCAGGTTAAATTTCAACTTAAAATAACCATCCAAACTCATTTAATTGCATATTTAAGAAATATAGACTAAACTACAAAGATTCAAACTTCAGATAACATCTTAACGAAAAACAATGACTGGCGTACTAGTACGGGCCACAACTGTATCAAAACGGGTGTAAACGACAAAGGCATACCGATACGGTCTTCACCCGTATCGGTACGGGCATGCATTTTCTGAAAATTAGGATTTCGGTGGCTAAAGGGCGTATCGATACGATTTCCTGTGTACCGACACCAGGCCTATTTTCAAGCTATGCGTACCGATATGGTTCCTAGGAGTATCGGTAAGGCAAGGCATTTTTGCCTAGATTGAGCCGTGAATGGTTCCCGCGTACCGATCCCTGAGGACCTGTACCGGTACGAACAGACCTGTAATGACCTCTAGGTCCAATATATGACATTTTGGCTCAATCTAGCAGACCTCAATCCACATCTAAACATTATAAGACTTCACAAACAATAATTTCTCCAACATGGCAGCATGGTAATAGATCATACGTAACAAAGCATATTCAAAGTAAACTCATAAAGCATGATTTCGACCCAAGCATACATATTGTTCCCTAACCCCTCAAAACCAAACATTATACATCTTACAAGTCCAAAACATCAAACAGAACTTGTACAACCAGGGAGTCTCCAAAATGACCTCCCAAGACACAATTTGGTCACATTGCCCTTTATTACTACTTACATTAAAAAAACCATACTTTGAAAATGTTACAATCCTTGGATCTCCCTTGCACGCTAGCTATCCGAGAGGTGTTTACTTCTCTGCATTGATGAGAAAAAAAAAACGTAAGCTGTAAGCTTAGTGAAGAATTTGCAAAAACACTCATCAATACATTTAAAATCATTTTAACCAAACCAAGTTTATTATGCTCATTCCAAAATTATCTCATGCTTCTCAAATCATCTCAAATATGCACAACTAAATCATTTACAACACATGTACCATAGATTCTATCTCAAACCTCAATTTAAGCTTCACATGTTAAATCTCTATAACAAGCTTAAAGAGCATCTCATGTATAAATCACATTATACAAACACAAACCATTTCTCATGATACATTATCTCATATATTGGCTTTCAAATGACTCAAAATCAGCAACATTTCATTTTACAAAGCACATCGGATACATGGATTTCTCAAGTGGTACCTTTGAACACTTCACATACATCCTCGAACCGGAGCAACGAAACAATTACCCACCTTAACGATTATGATGTATAAATCCACCAGCGAGAGAAAATAAAACAATTACCCACCTCAACCGTTGCGGTTCTCATGGTGGAGCAACGGAACAATTGCCCACATCGACACACATGAGATTACTTATTATAGTGCACTTTAAACCCTATGGCTAGCCAACTATATCCGATAATATTTTAATCTCAGTCACTTGCCAATATATTCAATAAATCAACATTACCTTACTATTTTTCATATGCATCAAATCAATCCAATTTCAAATACATAAAACCATGTATTTTAGTAATCATGAAATACTTTCATAAATCAAATGCCATATTCAAATCTCATCATCTGCAATCATTTGCAATATCTTTCATCTTTAAAACATGCATATATAGTAAGTAATCCATTCTAAAAACATGTGCATGAGATTTTATTTGGTAAAACCGAAAATGAGAGAGAGCTCAACCGATACTTACTTTCGAGCTTAGACAAGTGTTTCAAACTTATTCTACTCTCTCACAACTTCTTTTAAAACCCTTTTATACCCAATCAAGAACAGAGGATTAATTCACTTCCATGCATTCTTTAACCCCAAAAATCAACAAACACAACTTTGCCTCACAAGATTACATCAAACGCCTCCCAAAACAACCAAAATCATCATCAAACCTCAACTAAACATATCTTAGCCAAAACCTATTTATTATAACATCTTAACAATATCAATTAACATCCAAAAACATTTTAATAACGTCCTTATACCTCCAGCAACTCTACAGCACCAAGATCCCACCAAAAACCAACTATACACAACCTAAAAGTTTAGCAATTTACAGAGTTTCGAGATTCTATTAATTAATAACTTCTTTCAACATTAAAATAAATCTTATAAGAGATCTAAACCCATTAGAATCAATCCAAAACAGATCCAAATAAGAGTTTATCAAATTCTCCACATAAATTGAGGGAAAATATGATGAAAAAGTTTGGTCAAATAGCTCTTGAAAGATTCTAGGCTTTGACCCTTTACGATTTAGTCACCCAAAACAGTTTTGTAAACTTTACATTTTAGTCACTAGACTAAAATGTCTCAAAATTAGATTTAACTTCTTCAAATTTATTTTACAAAAACACTTAAAATATTAATTAAGTATTTTCTAGAATTTTCCATATTTTATTTTAACCCAAAAATAATTTATTGCGATTTAATCCCCAAAACTAATTTAAATTGTCTAATACAGTTCTCCCGAACCGTCTACCCGATCCATCTAACATCTAGGCCCAATTTTAGGGCATTAAAACTCTCCCCCTCTTAAGAAATTCTGTCCCCAAAATTTTCTTGGCGAAAAAAGATGAGGGGACTGCTTTAATATATCATTCTTGCTTCCCCATGTGGCTTCCTCGACACCACAATGTCGCCACAAAACCTTCACCAACTCTATGGTCTTCCCATGAAGAACTTTGCTGCTTGAATCTAGAATTCTCACCGGCTCCTCGTCGTATGTTAAGTCCGAATTCAACTCAATCTCCTCAACAAGCATCAAATGCGAAGATCCGATCTGTACCTAAAAAGCATTGATACATGGAAAACATCATGTATCTTTTCCAATTCCATAGGCAACCTCAATCTATATGCAACTGGACCAACACGCTCCAACACTTCATAAGGCCCAATAAACCTAGGACTTAACTTGCCTTTCCTTCCAAACCTTATCACCTTCTTCCAAGGCGAAACCTTAAGGAACACGTGTCCCCAACTGCAAACTCAATCTCCTTAATCTTCAAGCCATCATATGACTTTTGCCGATCCGAAGCCGCCTTCAACCTTTCACTAATAAGCTTAACTTTTTTATTGGTATCCTTCAGTATATCCGACAAGGAAACATACTTTTCTCACGCTTCTATCCAACAAAGTGGCGTGCAACACCTTTTACCATACAAAGCCTCATACTGTGCCATCCGGATACTAGCCTGATAAGTATTACTATAAGCAAACTTCACCAATGGTAAATGCTTCTCCCACGATCCTTGGAAATCAATAATGCAACACCGCAACATATCCTCCAAAACCTAGATAACGCGTTCAGACTGTTCATTCGTTTAAAGATGATACGAAGTACATAAATTCAACCGCATACCCAAAGCTCTATACAAACACTCCTAGAATCTCGCTGTAAAGTGTGATTCCCTATCCGAGACTATCAACTTTGGCACCTCGAGCAACCTTACAATCTCCGTTATATATAATTCTGCCAACTTGTCCAAAGTATACGTTGTATGCACTGCCAGAAAATGTTCACACTTCGTAAACCTATCCACAACCACCTACACATAATTTTTCTTTAATGGCATCAAAGGCAACCCAGACACAAAATCCATGGTTATTCTCTCTCACTTCCATTCAAGAATCCTCAACGGTTGTAACAACCCCGAAGGAAACTAATGCTCAGCCTTAAAACGCTGACATACCATACAACGAGCAACAAAATCCGTGACATCCTTCTTCAAACCAACCCATAAATGTTCATTCTTTAGATCTTGATACATCGTTGTACTCCCCGGATACATAGCAAAATGACTTGAATGTGCCTCAGTCAAGATAGTGCACCTTAACTTTTTATCCCACGGCACCACCACTCGACTCTTTGTAGTGACCGATTTGAAATCGCCAGTAAAAATATCTTGGAAAATAGGAATTTTGGAAAATCTCGAAGTTTTTGAAAATAAAATGAAGATTTGGAGTCGCCACCGGCCACTAAGGTAGGTCAGACACCGTAAAACTAGAGATTCATTTGAAAATGGGTTCGAGAGTTGATTACGTGTGGGGAAGGATTAGTACCCCCATCACGCCCTGAAATTGGTACCAAAATATACGTCACTTTTAATTGATGGAAATTACTAAAATTCAAATCAAATGGTCTCAATTGGATATGTGCTTTAATTAGACGGGCTTTTGTCAAATTGGTGGGCTTGAATTAATTAAACGTTTAATTAATAAAAGCGATTGCACATCGAACTGTAGATTAAACCGACATCGAATATGACTGTCTTCCGTGTTAATTTACGGTTCGAATCGATTACATCACCTTTATGCATGATGCAAGCATTTAAATATGATGTCATGGATTGTCCGATTTTATTTTAAATTAAATCTTACCTTCAAAGGATAAGAATTAACTCGAATATTTGGTCAACATCCATTTAGCCTGGATTGTTACGACACAAATATCGGAATTAATAAATGCCTCCTTTTTATGATCAAGGTTGATTGGTTAATGACATGTTCAATTAAAACAATTAATATCTAATGAATGACAATTAACATGCATGACATAGAAGTGCACAAAATAAAACCCTAGGCCCAATAAAGCCCTAACCTAAAAAGGCCCAAATTATGAAAAGTTAAATTAATGATCTAATTAATAACTGGGTTAGTTTAATACTTGCCCTAAATCAATTAAATCCTAGAAATCTAGAAAAAAACCCTAATATTTTATGGATTTATCTTGAACCAAAACAATTAATTGGATTAATTTTAAACTAACATCCCATTAAGCCAAGGATGATATTTAAAACGAATCAAATAATTATTATGATTTATTTAAGTGTCGATCTAAGTCAAGCATTAATTTTATCCTAAGAATAATTAAGAGACGATAAATTAATTTAACATTCATCCTAATAAGCCAAGGACAAATATAAATCAATTAAAATAATTTGAAATTAAATCTAACTAAAGGTTCCAACTAACTTAATACTAAATTTAATTTAATTAATTTAAAACTTATGCCCCAATAAGCTAAGGGCATAATTTAAATTAATTAAACTAAATTGATCCTAAAACTAAACTAAAGAGGCCTAACCCAAAAGAAAAACAAAAAGGGTAAAAACAAGCATTCAAATCGAATATAAATAAGCAAATTAATCAACAAACGTGGATAAAATCAGAAAGCATAAATTAAATACTAAAAATAAATAAATATGCAATGTGAGGGCCTAAATCTAAAAAAAAAAAATAGGGGACCCGAAAGGAGATTTTAACACTAGAAATGACCAAATTGAAAGACTCTAAAAGAATACAAGAACTAAATAGGGTATTAACCCATCTAAAAACAAATTAAACAAAAAAAGGACGAAATTAAAATGATTTAAAACACGAGGGACTGCAAAAGCAATTTTGAGACGCAGAATGGTTTCCGCGCGTAAATAAAAAGGGCGGACGGTTTAAAGGGTAATAAACCCATTTTTTAAAACTGAACCGATCTTAATTTGGGATGAAATTGCAAAATTTTAAAAAAGTATGAGGGACTAAGGACGTTATTTTAAGAACGAAAACCCTTCCGCGTGTAAATAAAAAACGCGAAAGGGTTTATTTTTCCAAAAAGACCAATTTTAAAAATATAGCAGGTATAAAAAGCTTTTTTGGGTAAAATCCGACCCTTTTAGTTTTCAAGAAAAATTTTAACCCCCCCATTTTGGAAAATCCTCTCGACTTGGAATGAACATCACCGTATGTTTATCCGTAAACCCATAAATTGGTGGTTCGGTTACTTCGACCACTACAAATCGCCGCGCCAGCCGCCGCTAATCAGCACCGACAACCCTAAAAATGAACCTTTCAAACCCCTCTTTCAGTTTTAAAAACAAAGTTCCAGATCCAGACCTTTAGAAACCGAAAAACCACAACCCTTTTTAGATCTAGAAAAGGCAAACCCCAAAAAACCCCTTTTGAGACCGAAGCTTCTTTCGATTCACCACTACCGATCAAGGAAACCGTGGTATTATCACCGAAAGAGAAGCGCTGATGAACAAAGGCCGCACTTTGAAGGTAAAGAAAAACCTAACCTATTTCCCTTTTTCTCTTTTTTAAAAGCATGCATGCACTAAAAGTGAATAGGATATCTTGAAAGCTTTCTGTTGTATTACTTTTAAAAATCCTGAATGCCTTTACAATGATTTAGGGCTTCCATTTTATACCCGGATAATTACATGTGAATAAAAAAAGGAAAATAAAATTAAAATGAAATGATTGGTTGTTTTATTGTGGTTTTGGCTGGATTCATGCGCGTCTCTGATCTTGCCGGCTTGTCTCTGACTTCTGATGTTTTGTTTTCGGTTTTGGGATTTTGATATTTCGTATGTATCGGACATTTGGTTTTTTGTTTGCATGTGCTGCGGCCGAGAAGAGGGGACCAAAAACTGGAACACTGACGTGGCCATCGGAGAAGGTGGGGGACCAGTGAGGAGCGGGACAGTCACTACGGAGCTGGATCACACGTGGAGGTTTGAAATGTTAGGGCGTGAGCTCTACAAGTGCGTGGGGTAGACGAGGAGTCGCGCGTGGGGTTCCAAAAAGTTCATTGGCTTCATCCGAGCCTTACGATGGATCCTTGATCTAACGACTGTAGTGTATGCGACGTGGCAGATGTTGTAACCCTAAGATTTCCTTCTGGCACTTGATCTGAACCGTCAAATCTATTCCAGGTTTGACGGTGGAAAGTTAGCTGCGCATGAAAAAAAGATGGGGCATTAGGGTTTCTGTTAGGGTTTTAGCTTGGGCTCCAAGTGGATCGTGTTGTAATATTAAAAACTTTGGATTTTTTATGCAATGGAATCTTAAATAAAACTTTGGGCTTTATTTATTTTATATACTATTTAATTTTTTTTTTTCAGTTTTTTTATTTAATAATAATAATAGTAATAATAATATAATAATAATAAACTAATATAATAATACAATAATAATGTAACATAATAATAATAATAATAATAGCATAATAACATAATAATAATATAGTAATATAATAATAAAATAAATAAATAATAATATAATATTAACATAAATAATTATAATAAGTAACTTAAATAGAAAGATAATAAATATTATATTAAATATTACTAATAATAATAATATCTAATTACAACATACATATGTAATATAGTAGGTAATAACATAATAACAAAAGTCCATTAATGAATAAAATTGAAAAAAGTCGGGACAAAATTAGTGATTACACGCTTGAAAAACAAAACTCATTCATCACTGAAGCAAAAATCTGTTTGATAACCATCCATTATGTCCTTAAGATGCGGTACCAATGAATCATCCTACGGTTGCTTCTCTTTAATTAGCCACAACAATGATGGCTTCACTTGCAACTCAACCAACAACCCACCATCGCACGTTACACTCAATCGAGCAAACATCGCCCTCAACTCCACCGCTACCTTCTTACTCAGGGAATCAACTACAACATTAACCTTTACATGATGATACTCTATTGTCAGATCATAATCCTTAAGCAACTCCAACCATCTTCGTTGCATAAGATTCAGCTCCTTCTACGACATCAGATATTTCAAGCTCTTGTGATCCGTGTACACAATACACTTCTCACCATAAAGGAAATGTTACTAAATCTTCAATTCAAACATTATCGCAACCAGCTCAATATCGTGCGTAGGATAGTTACACCTTTAATTGTCTAGATGCATAAGCTACAACCATTCCTTCTTGCATCAACACACAACCCAAACCAACGTAGGATGTGTCACTATAAACCACAAACTCCTTCCCTGACTTAGGTTGAATCAAGATTAGAGCTTGCGTCAAAGCTTCTTTCAGCTTATCAAAAGCTTGTTGTCTTCCTTCTGTCCACTCGAAACTCACATCCTTTTGTAACAACTTTGTCAAAGGAGCAGTAATCCTCGAGAAACCATCCATAAAACATCGATAATACCCTACCAGCCCCAAAAAACTACACACTTCAAACAATAACTTTGGTTGCTTCCAATTCACTACAGCCTCACTTTTATGCGGACCCACACGTATACTCTCAGCTGATACAACATGTCCAAGAAAAACCACTTGCTTGATCCAAAAGTCACACTTACTCAGCTTAGCATAAAGCTTATAGTCCTCTAACAGAACCTGCAACACAATATGCAAGTGTCAATCATGATCTTCCTTTGTATGAGAGTATACAAGGATGTCATCAATGAACACTACCACAAATTAATCTAATAATTCATGGAACACCCAGTTTATCATATCCATGAATGCTGCTGGTGTATTGGTAAACCCAAACGACATCAATAAGAACTCATAAAGCCCATAGCGTGTAAGAAAAGCTATCTTCGGTATGTCATTATCCTTCACCTTTAACTGATAATACCCTGACCTCAGATTAATCTTAAAAAACGTGGTAGCACCACAAAACTGATCAAATAGATCATCAATCCTTGACAAATGATA
This sequence comes from Hibiscus mutabilis, assembly GCA_019671005.1. Classification (NCBI taxonomy): domain Eukaryota; kingdom Viridiplantae; phylum Streptophyta; class Magnoliopsida; order Malvales; family Malvaceae; genus Hibiscus; species Hibiscus mutabilis. Next base: position 28,060,446 of record CM033753.1, on the reverse strand, counting down.
CTTATTCTTTATTGTCAACTTGTTCAGTTGCTGATAATCAATGCACACTCTTATCGTGTTATTTTTTTCACAAACAACACTAGGGCTCCTTATGGTAACACACTAGGCCGAATGAATCCATGATCTAACAACTCCTAAAGTTGTGCCTTTAACTCCTTCAATTCATTTGGTGCCATACAGTACAGAACAACTGACACTGAAGTCGTATCTGCGTACGTCTCAATGCGAAATTCTACCTCCCTATCTGGTGGTAACCAAGGCAACTATTCCAAAAACACTCATAGAAAATCGCAAACTGTGCGACTATCCCAAGCACGCACTTCTTTCATATTAGGATTCTAACATAAGCTAGGTATGCTTGACCCCCAATTCCATCAACCTTCCGCTTCCAAAGCTGACACTACATTGAACAAAAACTTGACATTCTCGCCCACAATTACTACTTCATAATTCTTGGCAAGCTTCAGCAAAACCCGTTTGGTCTCAAAATCTACTACCGCCTTATGTTCCGAGAACTAATCCATCCCTAAAATTACATCGAAACTGTGAAATAGAAACTCTATAAGATTATCCTTAAACACGTGCCCTTGAATCACTAAAAGACAACTCCTAAACATTCTCCTAGCTACTACTGTCTCACCTTAGGAACTGGTTACTCTCATACAAATATCTAACATCTCAACGGGTATATCAAGCAAGCAAGCATGTTCATGCAGGATGTATGAATTCGTTAAACCAGAATCAATCAAAGAAAGCAATCCACCTCCTTTACCAACTCATACCAAAAACGGTTGTATCATTGGCGTTCATTAGAAACCAGTTCAGATGCATACTAGCTCAGCCGTACGAACTAGATCTCATACTCAGAAACTGACATGTTTCCTTACTCCAAAGCTATAAACTCTCTCTTCTTCTCATCTTGATAGCAAGATCCCAAGTAATTCTTCTAGAAGGCTGTACGAAATAACTCCCGTGTCATCTCATCTGATCTTATACCAAAATAATAGTCATCCACCAACTGTAGGCCTGGAACAAGGACATAATACATCCCAATTTGCAAACATCTGAGCACTCCATCTAACCAAGTATTCTCTCCGTGCTAGCAAATCACTCATCGGACGCTTCTGGAGCCAAGCCTCTAAACTTAATACCACCAAGACTATGTAGACGTTCCAAAGGTAATCTGGTGTTAACAACTACAAGCGTTAGTGCAAGTACATGTATTTCAACCATGGTCGCCTAAAAAACTCCCGTCATCGCTTAGATAAACGACGTCATGTCACCAAAAATAGGCACTTGTGGTGCTTGAGGTGCACCACCCTCGACTCCAACACTCGTAGAAGGAATCGTTGGAGGAGGAGGCAACTCAACATCCTATCTATTCACTACACTCCCAGCCTAAGCTCTAGTCTCTCGTCTCGGTCCCATTTGTAAAAATATGAGTGTAAAACATGATAATGCAATAAAACAAAATAATTGAACCAGCTTGCAGCAAGGATCCAAGTCTCTCGTATTTAAAACAAAATCATTTAAATCTAGTAGTAATAAGGCAATGTGTTCCCAAGTTAAACACTCAAATACTTCACATATCAAACATAACCTCGTAAATTCAAACACCGTGCATGGCAAACAGCGGAATCATATATCAAAAATCAATCATACAATCATAACCCACCTTTCGATAATCATAACCTATCTCTGATACCACCAAATGTAACCCTCTTGACCTAGTCTAGTCGCAAGACCGAATTGAGCGAGCTACATTAGGGTTTGTCGAGACAAACCTGAAAGATTTACAATTAAAACAGTCCATTTTTTATTTTATCTTATCTAAATGTATATTTAGGTCCTACGGTGTTCATGCTAGTTATGGTGAAAATTCCAACTCAATCGGGCATCAATTTGACATCCAATTGCGCGATTTCCCTTTTTAAGGACTAAAATGTAATTTTTGATAATCTGGAAGAATAAGGTGAAATTAAAGTTACCATTCCTTAATTAGTCATATTTTATACCATCAAGTCAAATTTTAACTTAAAATAAACATCCAAACTCATTTAATTGCATATTTAAGAAATATGGACTAAAGTGCAATGATTCAAACTTTAGATAACACCTTAACGGAAAATAACGACTAGCATATCGGTACGGGCCAAAACCTTATTTCAAAGGGTGTAAAAAACAAAGGCGTACCGATACGGTCCTCACCCATATCGGTCAGAGCATGTATTTTCCAAAAATTGGGATTCTAGTGGCTAAATGGCGTATCGATACGGTTGCCCATGCACTGACATCGGGCCTATTTTCAAGCTATGTGTACCGATACGGTTCCTAGGAGTATCGGTACAATAAGACATTTTTTCCTAGATTGATCCATGAATGGTTTCCCTGTACCGATCCTTTAGGACCTGTACCGGTACAGACAGACTTGTAATGACCTCTAGGTCCAACATATGATACTTTGGCTCAATCTAACATACCCCAATCCACATCTAAACATCATAAGACTTCACAAACAACAATTTCTCCAACATGACAGTATGGTAATAGATCATACGTAACAAAGCATATTCAAAGCAAACTCCTAAAGCATGTTTTCTACCCAAGCATGCATATTGTTCCCCAACCCCTCAAAACCAAACATTATGCATCTTACAAGTCCAAAACATCAAACAAAACTTGTACAACTAGGGAGACTCCAAAATAACCTCCCAAAACACAACTTGGTCACATTGACCTTTATTACTACTTAGCATTAAAAAAACATACTTTGAAAATGTCACAATCCTTGGATTTCACATGCATGCTAGCTGTCTGAGAGGTGACTACTTCTTTGCATTGATGAGAAAAAAGAGCGTAAGCTATAAACTTAGTGAGGGATTTGCAAAAACACTCATCAATGCATTTAAAACTATTTTAACCAAACCAAGTTTATTATGCTTATTCCAAAATTATCTCATGCTTCTCAAATCATCTCAAATATGCACAATTAAATCATTTGTAACACATGTATCATGGATTCTATCTCAAACCTCAGTTTAAGCTTCACATGTTAAATCTTTGTAACAAGCTTAAAGAGTATCTTATGTATAAATCACATTATACAAACGCAATCCATTTCTCATGATACATTATCTAATATAGTGGCTTTCAAGTGACTCAAAACCAGCAACATTTCATTTTACAAAACATATCTGATACACGGATTCCCCAAGTGGTACCTTCGACCACTTCACATACATCCTCGAACCGGAGCAACGAAATAATTACCCACCTCAACGGTTATGATGCATAAATCTACCAGCGGGAGAAAATAGAACAATTACCCACCTTGACTGTTGCAGTTCTCATGGTGGAGCAATGAAACAATTACCCACCTCGACACACATAAGGCGACTTATTATAGTGCACTTTAAACCCTATGGCTAGCCAAATATATCCGATAGGATTTTAATCTCAGCCACTTGCCAATATATTCAATAAATCAACATTACCTTACTATTTTTCATATGCATCAAACCAATCCAATTTCAAATACATAAAACCATTTATTTTAGTAATCATGAAATACTTACATAAATCAAATGTCATATTCAAATCTCATCATATGCAATATCTTTCATCTCTAAAACATGCATATACAATAAGTAATCTATTCTAAAAACATGTGCATGAGATTTTATTTGGTAAAACCAAAAATGAGAGAGAGCTCAATCGATACTTACTTTCGAGCTTAGATATGTGTTTCAAACTTATTCTAAACTCCCACAACTTCTTTTCAAACCTTTTTATAGCAGTAAAACACATATCCACTCACCAACAATCTAAAGCTCACAAGCCGATGTGAAAATCACACCTCTAATGCTTTCGCAACCTCTCTAAAAGATATAGGATTTTCCCATACTTTACCCAATCAAGAACAGAGGATTAATGCACTTCCATGCATTCTTTAACTCCAAAAAATCAACAAACACAACTTCGCCTCACAAGATTGCATCTAACGCCTCCCAAAATAACCAAAATCATCTTCAAACCTCAACTAAATAAAGCCCAGCCAAAACATGTTGATTCTAACATTTTAACTACATCAATTCACATCCAAAAATATCTTAATAACATCCTTATACCTCCAGTAACTCTATAGCACCAAGATCCCACCAAAAACCAACTATACACAACCTAGAAATTTAGCAATTCACATAGTTTCAGGATTCCATTAATTAATCACTTCTTTCAACATTAAAGTACATCTTAGAAGAGATCTAAACCCATTAGAATCAATCCAAAACAGATCCAAATCATAGTTTATCAAATTCTCCACATAAAACTCAATCTAATCATCAAATCCATGTTTAAACCATAATTTCATAACATAAATCAATAACAAAGGTTCAAGAACTTGGGAATTTCATAAAAGAACCTTTAATTAGTGGAGAAAAATGAAAATTACCTCTAATTGCTGATTTCTCCCTTAATTGACAAAGTTTGGTTGAAATCCAAGAAGATTTTGCAATAGCAATTGAAGAAATCAATTAGGAAACAAAAATGAAATCAATAGGAATTGATTCCTGGGAATTTTGGATTGAAAATCTTAGTTTGGTTGCTGGGAAAGTTGAGAGAAAAATTTGGAAGAAAAAGTAATTACGTTAGAAAGTGATTTTGTAAAACTCAAAATCCGTTTGTTTAATCTATTTTCTTTTAATATTAAAAACCAATTAAATCACATTTAAAATAGACTAAATTAAGGAGAAATATGATGAAAAAGTTTGGTCAAATAGTTCCTTAAAGATTCTAAGTTTTGACCCTTTTACGATTTAGTCACCAAAAATAGTTTTGTAAACTTTACATTTTAGTCACTAGACCAAAATGTCTCAAAATTATATTTAATTTCTTCAAATTGATTTTACAAAATACTTAAAATATTAATTAATTATTTTCTAAAATTTTTTATATTTTATTTTAGCCAAAATAATTTATTACAATTTAATCTCTAAAACTAATTCGAATTGTCTAATCTGGTTCTCAACCGTCTACCCGATCCATCTAACACCTAAGCTCAATTTCAGTGCGTTACAAGAAGGGTAGGGGTCGACCCCCTAAGGATAAGACCCTAACTTGTTGTAATCACTCATTTTTAATCTGTAAATACATATTAGTGTTGCATGTATGTTTATTATATTATATGATTATTGTTGGCATGAGTTTTACTAATATATATAAAGGATATGCGTGTATATTATAAGCTATGTATGTATACATATTAAGGGTGTATGTGTGTCGCGTGTGTATTTAGAGTATGAGCGTATATGATTAATATATATAGATGTTATGTTAATTATATGTATGATTATACGTACGTATGCTAGAATATTATATTAATGATTGTATAATAAGTATACATTTTCGTATGTATATGTATTGCTGTTATACTTATATTATTATTATTAATATTATTGGGCTGGTAAAATAAAAAAATTAAATATATTAAACCCAAATAAAAATTTACAGTCCAATTACAAATCCAATTACAAGGCCCGGTTGGCCCAAATCTGAATCTTATCTAATTACAATGTGCAGGTAACTGTGGGCCGTTGGATCCAGATCTGATCCAACGGCCACGATACAGCTAAGAGGTCAAAAATATCTGTCAGGCGCGTGTTCCACACGTATGGACCGTTCGAGTGCCACGCACGCGTGTGGTCCACGCGCGGACGCTTTAATATCCCAAGCGCGCGTAAAATCCACGCGTTCTGACTCCTCGACTACAGAGCTCCACGTGTCAAGATCTGGAGCCGTCTCATCAAATCGAGGTTTCATCCAAGCCGTTCGTCCTTCAAGCCATCTCGACCGTTAGATCAGATCTGATCTAACGACCGAGAACGCGTCTGGCCGCTGGCAGAACATCCATACCGCCACCGCGCCGATATTCAGTCCCCGTGTTCAGAACATGCCCAAGATAACAAGCAAAATTGTCAGTTCAGTTAAGATCTGAAAAAGCAAGATGCAACTTGCAACAAAGAAGACAATGATATAGAAATCTTGTAACGGGGGAAAAAAACGAGAGTAACAAAAAAAAGAGAACGGAGATCTCGTAATACAAAAAAAATCTGAAAGTTGTAAACATCCAAGATAATCAAAAGACAGTCCAGTGGTAAATTTTTTGTCTCTTTTTCTTACTTGTTTTCTTTACATGCATATACGAAATAGAACAAAAAAAAACAGAAACAAAAAAAAGGAAGTAGTCTTACCGGCGTTGTCTGTGGGTCTTCCCTTCCTCAGTGATAAGCCTTTCGGCTTCTACAAGCCAGATCTGATGAACTAAAGGGAGGAGAAGACCCTTTGTAGTTGTGTTTTGGTTTAAATTTTTTTTGAGGTTCGTATTTCCTAGATCTAGGGTGAATAGAGGTGTATCCTCTGAATCCAACCTAGGATTCGTATTGAGGACAAAAAGGGGGTTGTTTTAGTATATTTTGGAGGCTCACCGGCGCCGGTTAGCGGCGGCCGGCTGCGGAGAATATGGCGGCCGGCCGCCGGATTCTGGTTATTATAAGAACAAACGAGAGAAAAAGATGAACCTAGGCTATATGAAAACTGAAGAAATGAAACGAATGGCCAAAAATTTGGTTTCGGGCCTAAAAAGAGGGTTTATATAGGTGTTTTTATTTTGCTAAATGGGTAAATTACACACTTAATCCCACCGCGTTTTCAATATTTTCATTTTTGTCTTGCCGCATGGTATAATCACAATCCAGTCCCCCTGATGTTTCAAAAGGTTACAATTTCGTCCCTAAATTACACCGAATCAGTTTCTGAATGGTAAAATTACACCCTTAACCATCCTGCGTTTCTGAATTTTTCATTTTGGGTCTGCCCCTTGGTCTAATTACAATTCTGGTCCTTTTAGGTTTTGTTTGTTACGCAATTTCGTCCCTAAATTACATATTATTGCTCTTTAATTTCTGCCACTGACTTTTGTTTTTCTTTCATTTCAGTCATGTATTCTTTGTAAATACTAATGTTCGTATTATAATCGTATATGTTGATGTATTCTATTATTTTATTTTATTTTATTTTATGTCCCTCGTATATGACTCGTATTTTATGTTTACATATATATGTGTATTAAGATTATAATGGTCATGCGTTTTTATCCGGTTATTCATATTAAGCATGATATGTTTTAGTTGATTCGTACATGGCGTATTTTGTATTTTATATGTGTGTGTTTCCTTGTTTTTTTAGGGTTACATGTTAGTGTATTTACCCTTTTTGTACGATATGTGGATCCGTATATGTTGAAATATGTTTTATTACCAGTATGCATGTTTTTTTCGAAATATTTGTTCGTCTATATGTACTTATTCCTGCCTTGTTATTTTGACATATTATAGTTGTTTTTATCTATTATTTAGAATAATATGTATATATACATGTTTTAGTCTAGAATATCATTTATGTTAAATTAGTATTCTGGTATGTCAATATTTATTATATTTAAATATTTTGCCATGTTTTACGTTTTTGCCACTAAGATTGCATATCGAGATATAACTTGTTAATGCGGAGTCCTTTTATCCGAGCGTAAACGGGGCCAGTATCAAGCGTAGTGATAGTGGTTGGGCGTTTATTCTCGGGTAACGGGACCCTTAAAATATATTCGCAATTATGACTGAATTTTAAAATAATCGTCACTCTAATCCGGAAAATCCAATATTAATAAAGCGGTAATTATTAAAGCACCAATTTTGGGCGGTGTGGGGGTGCTAATCCTTCCCCATCCGTAACCGACTCCCGAACCCTGTCTTTTTGAATCTCTGGTTTTATGGTGTCCGGCCTACCTAAGTGGCCGGTGGCGACTCCATTTTTTATGAGGTTTTTTGTAAACCCCACGGGATAAATATTTTATATCCAAAAGAGTCACAAACACCTTTTCAAAAACTCATCGTTTTTTTTAGCGATAAAAAAAGGACATCGCTACAGATGGCGACTCCGCTGGGGAAAATTTTTTGTTTTTCAAAAAAAATGAGAGTCAAGCTTTTAAAATAATTACCGCTTTACTAACATTGGAAGTTCCGGATTAAAGTGGCTATTAAATTAACATTCGGTCATAATTGCGCGTTTATTTTAACGCATTTAAAATATGGCATATAAACTCGTCTTTCTAAGTGGGGGGAAAACGCTAATGCTTTCGTGGAGATACCGTTCTCCCGTATGGGCCTAGCAAGTACCTTCGGGGCTCGAGTACCTTATGCTTTCGTAAGGATATCGTTCCTTCGTACGGGCATAAGCGAATGGGTCCCCCTGAATTGAACCCGTTTGAAAGGAGCCTATAATGGGTGATGATCGGGGGCCTTGCTACTCTTAGTAGAGGACAGCGAGGACAATTCGGGTACCTCCTAGAACCAAAACTGCATGTAGAGAACACATAGAAATCCACCCTGTTAGAGCCATGCGGATAACCTAGATGTCTTAGATGAAATGTAAATAGGATTGTCTTGTTTGCTTATCGCATTTAATTTGCCCTTTTATTATGTACTTATCATTTTTGTTCGGTACTGACTTGTGTTCTTTTGCTTTGTTTTTACATACCATTGCATTCGCATTACACAGGGGCATTGATTTCCGAGTGATTTCTCCCATAATAGAAGATTGTTCATGATGGACCAAAGGTTCCTTGACCTGAAGGAAGGGGGTCCAATTCCAAAACTCCATCCCGAGACTAGACCGGGGACAGCCGAAGAAGAACCATTCAAGGACACCAGAACAGATTCGGTAAGCAGCGTCAATCCTGGTGACAAACAAGATGAATTACAAGAACTAAAGAAGCAGATGTCTGAGATGATGGACCAGATGAATGCCATGATGAAAGGCAAGCAGCATGTCGAACTCAGAAAAGATTCGGTCGGGGAGTAGAATGTGGAACAAAATGGTCAGAATGTCAAAATAGACAACATCGTTAAATATGACAAATCGAATCCCTTTGTGATTAATCTCAAGAAGCAGACAAGTAGCACAACTGGGGAAGATACCCAGGGAACAGAGGCAAAACCAGGGGAAGTTCGAGAATCTAATGACATCAGAAGACATTATCCTATACCCATGAGATACGCCGAGTTACTTCCGTTGCTTGTCGAAAGGAACCTTATCATACCAATGAAGTCTATACCAAGAAAACCTCCTTATCCGAAAGATTACAACAGTCGTGTCCGGTGCAGCTACCACATAGGCGATTCGAGTCATCACACTGAAAATTGTAGGGCCCTGAAGGACAGAGTTCAAGATCTTATCAGAATGGGAATTTTGGGTTTCGAAGACGGACAACCCCGATTCTTCAGCCAGCCAACCGTTGCTCGAAGGGCAAAGCCAAAGAAGGAACAATACCCAGCCCAAGGTTCGGATAATACAGGAGTAGGTCACTTAAGCGGGATAAAGTTAGAAGTCAATAATAAAAGTGTCTCAGAAGATGAACTTGCACACAAGCGCGACCAGCTCGAGTATGAGAGGCACAATCTGAGCATGAAATCAAAGATTGTACAAGACGAGTACCACAAGCTGCACTTTGAATTCAAGAGATTCGGTCTGGGTGACACCGCGGAAGAGTGGATCAATGGTATGATTCAGCTGAGGAACGGTTCAGAACGCTGGAAGCAGAAATGCAAGAATAGTAAGAATAAAGTCAGATCATTATCAAAGAAGCTGGAAGAAGCTGAGGGCCAACGCGACTTTATTCAAAATGAGTTGGAAAGCAGTCTGGCCATGGAAGATATCCTAAAATCAAGTCTGCACCAGGAAAGGAATGAATCACAAACCTTCCAAATGGAAAACGCAACACTCAAAGAACAGATAGTGAGGCTCGAGGCTACTTTACATACCAGTGAGATCTGTGCTGGGGTAATGACCGTCAAGCTACAAAAGGCCGAGCAAACAATACGGGAGAAAGATCAGGACATGAAGATGGTTACGACTCAAGCCCGACAAGTAGCTCAACAGGTAGCAGATTTAGCCGATGCAGCAGCACCAATAAGCCAGAATATGGATCCGGCATTGGACCGCGAAGGAAAGCTGACAGGACTCTTGAATGACGTCAAGGCATTAGGTGCCAGGGCTCACCGATATCTGTAAAACCCTAATACCGGATGTAATGAAACCTTTTGGTCTGAATGAAAGATGTTTTATAAGGACAAATCACTTGCGGAATCAATGCTTTATTGCATTCATGCATTGCATTAGCATCACATTTTTTATTGTCTTATCATCGCATGGCATTTCATTATTTAATACATGGGGTTCGATGGCAGAATTAATCGGAAAATAGAACGAATTGAAGAGTCGAGGCTTGACCAGTTAGAAGGAAAAATCGAGAAAGAGCTTAAGAAGAAAGAGAAGATAAATGTCTTCAATACGAGGGAACTCTGCCTAGTCCCTGATTTGGTCATTCCTCCAGATTTCAAGGTTCCCATATTTGCGCAGTATGACGGAACCAGCTGCCCGAAGATTCACTTAACCATGTTTTGTAGAAAAATGGAAGGATACATGAAGAACGAAGAATTGTTGATCCACCATTTCCATGATAGCCTGACGGGACCAGCAGCAGTGTGGTATAACCGTTTGAACAGAAATCAAGTTAGGTCATGGGGTGACCTCGCTAATGCCTTCTTGGGTCAATACAAATATGCTTTAGATTTAGCACCCTGTCGACAGTTTCTTCAGAATGAGAAAATGAGACCAAATGAAAGCTTCAGGGAATATGCATTAAGGTGGCGATGTCTGGCGACCCAAGTCCAGCCCCCTATAGCAGAAAAAGAGTTGACTCCCCTATTTCATGCAACGCTTCCTTCTCCCTTCTTCGATGTGATGTTGGAGAAATCGAGAAATGGATTCGAAGATTTCATGACGATTGGAGAAAGAATAGAATACGCAATCAAAGAAGGAAAATTGGGGTCTAAGTCTAAGGACCGAATCGAGGATAAGATAGATAAGGATGGAGAAGTAAATGAATGTCATCTCCAGGGTTCGCGTGGCAGTAAAAGAAGGAGACAGACTGACAAATCGGGGTCATCAAGGAAAATTCCTCGGACGAGCGCAAATTTGGAAGTGTTTGGAATATCTATCTCAGACATTTGGCCTCATCTGGTAGAGGGTCACTATCTTGTTCCTAGGTCGATGAAGAGTGCACCTGATTTGTATGCCCATAGTTTTGACTCGAGTAGCACATGCGAATTCCATATGGGGGCACCGGGGCATCCCACCAGAAAATGTAGACCTTTACTGGAGGAAATCAAGAAGCTGGTCAATGATGGAACCCTGACACAAGAACTGATCAAGCAGTGGAAGACCACGGATAAGAAGCAAATCTACATAGTGCTGAAGAAGCCATAGATGTCTCTACATTAAAATACCTTCCTGAAGTAATACAAGGGGATCAACTCTATGTGGCCCCCATGTGGCAAAGATCTTTTGTGATGGGGCATGTTTGTTGATTTTTATTTTCAATAAAGGACACATTTCGCTTAACATATAATGTTTTTGAAAGCACATAGATATTTTCTCGTCGTTGTAGGACGCTGGATATCAATTGCAAGATGTGACATTAGATAGATGCCGTGACAACGATGATGTGTGATCTTCCCCGTCAAACTCTGGTCAGCAAAGCGAGATTATTACTCTTTCGATGATATTCAAGGACGAAAAAGCTCTAAATGTCAACCATGTAGAGTTGCTTGAAATTGAAACTCTAGGCATAATCTTCTAGGTAGTAAAGAAGAAACAAAACAAAAAAGGAAGAGAAAAAGAGAAGAAAGAAAAAAGAAATGAAAATGAGAAAATAATAATAAAAAGTACTTCTATGTTCGAAACCTGGTAATAGGCTTGTTCAGATAAGAGTATGGAAATTTTGGGGCACTCCGCTGAGGCGATAGGGTGGAGATATATCATTCAATTCAAGAAACCTTAGCTTCATGAGTGATGGTAATATTTTCAAATCGTGACTATGCCGAGTAACTTGGGGCAGTGTTGTTTGCTCCATCGTTGTCCTCAAGACAAAGGACTGTGACGAATTGATTTCCTCAAATAATGATAAAAACAAAAACAAAAACAAAAAAAAACAAAAACAAAAAAGAAAAAGAGAAGAAAAAGAAAAGAAAGAAAATAGGCGATATCATGGAAAAATTAAGACTCGCACCACCTAGAACTCTATTCCTAGAGTAATATTTCTGGCTCGAGTGGTTATACAAGCCTACCCTTTTGAGGGCGGAGTAGATAATGAGAATTGAGAAAGAGTAGCACTCTGCAGCAACGCAGTAATCATGAGGATGAACCGAGTCACTAGGGAAGATTTCACAACTTTGAATTACCAAGTGGTTGAATCTAAGCCACTCTTGCACATGATATCCAGAGCTCCTATGCTGTGTTTTCAAAATCTTGTATGTTAATCTAAATGATACCCTTCAGTGGAACACTAATCAGCAAATTGACAAGTCAAAGCAACAAAAATTTCCATGTATTACTTCAGGAGTAAGATCCAGAACACAAGGAGGCGGATACTATTGAAGCCCCTAACCAGAAATGACATCACAATGCATAGAATGAAGATGATAACAGAGGTATAGGTGTCAGACAGCTCAAGGACAAGAAGTGAATTCCAGCCACGATGCCTTGTTTGGTTCAAGAAAATGAAGGACGAAACATGACAAGTATGAGCTTGCAAAGTGTGGGAACGGTAAAAAGTAAACAGTGAGTCTCCAAAGGATTAAAGCATAGAAATCGATGAATGGTGTCCGTCAAGAGACAATAAGAAGATTAAGTTTAAGAAGCATTTCGCTCACCCCGATGACGAAATTAACAAATACTCAGAATGTTGGGTCAAAAGAACTGGAAGATAGCCGAGCACGATCGAATGGGGAAATGCAGAACAGAAAGAATAGTAAGATTCTCTGCACACGCATGATATAGCGTTTGTTGGTGAAGCAGGCAGAAACCCCGAAGAAGAAAGGCGGGTCTCGTGTAAAAGAACAAGATTAGATGCCCATTGAGCAAAATTTGACAGAAATGAAGATCAAAATTGAGCATACCGCAAAAGGAAAGGAAATAGAGAAATCAGAAGAATGACTTTTCAGGACGTAAGATTAACAAAGAAAAAAGAAAAAGAGGAGAAAGAAATCATAACATTACATGCATCATATAGATAGGGGCATGTCAATTTTGCTTGTTCCTAAACAGGTATTTGAAGAATTATCAAAGAATTTACCAAAGTCCATAAAACAACAGCCATGTCGGTGTCACATCCAGATGTTAAATCATTCGGGTCATCGATAAGTCCTTCAGGCATGATGTTAAATCCTTCGGGTCATCGGTAAGTCCTTCGGGCATGATGTCAAATCCTTCGGGTCATCAGTAAGTCATTCGGGCATGATGTGGCAGCATATCAGCGTGAGTCCCCATAAAACAACAGCCATGTCGGCGTCAGATCCAGATGTTAAATCCTTCGGGTCATCGGTAAGTCCTTCGGGCACGATGTTAAATCATTCGGGTCATCAGTAAGTCTTTCGAGCGTGGTGTTAAATCCTTTGGGTCATCAGTAAGTCCTTCGGGCATGATGTGGCAAAGATATCGGCGTGAGTCCCCATAAAACAACAAAATGTGTCGGCATCGATCCGATGTTAAATCCTTCGGTCATCGGTAAGTCTTTCGGGCACGATGTTAAATCCTTCGGTCATCGATAAGTCTTTCGAGCGTGGTGTTAAATCCTTCGGGTCATCGTAAAGTCCTTCGGGCATGATGTGGCAAAGATATATCGTGAGTCCCCATAAAACAACAAACATGTCGGCATCGATCCGGATGTTAAATCCTTCGGGTCATCGGTAAGTCCTTCGGGCACGATGTTAAATCCTTCGGGTCATCGATAAGTCTTTCGGCGTGGTGTTAAATCCTTCGGGTTATCACTAAGTCCTTCGGGCATGATGTGGCAGCATATCAGCGTGAGTCCCCATAAAACAACAGCCATGTCGGCATCAGATCCAGATGTTAAATCCTTCGGGCACGATGTTAAATCCTTCGAGTCATCAGTAAGTCTTTCGAGCGTGGTGTTAAATCCTTCGGGTCATCAGTAAGTCCTTCGGGCATGATGTGGCAGCATATCAGCGTGAGTCCCCATAAAACAACAGCCGTGTCGGCGTCAGATCCAGATATTAAATCCTTCGGGTCATCGGTAAGTCCTTCGTGCACGATGTTAAATCCTTTGGGTCATCAGTAAGTCTTTCGAGCGTGGTGTTAAATCCTTCGGGTCATCAGTAAGTCCTTCGGGCATGATGTGACAAAGATATCGGCATGAGTCCCCATAAAACAACAAATGTCGTGTCGGCGTCGATCCAGAATATTAAATCCTTCGGTCATCGGTAAGTCCTTCGGGCACGATGTTAAATCCTTCGGTCATCGATAAGTCTTTCGGCGTGGTGTTAAATCCTTCGGGTCATCGATAAGTCTTTCGGGCATGATGTGGCAGCATATCAGCGTGAGTCCCCATAAAACAACAGCCGTGTCGGCGAAAAATCCAGATATTAAAACCTTCGAGTCATCAGTAAGTCTTTCGAGCGTGGTGTTAAATCCTTCGGGTCATCAGTAAGTCCTTCGGGCATGATGTGGCAGCATATCAGCGTGAGTCCCCATAAAACAACAGCCGTGTCGGCGATAAATCCAGATATTAAAACCTTCGGGTCATTGGTAAGTCCTTCTGGCACGATGTTAAATCCTTCGGGTCATCAGTAAGTCCTTCGGGCATGATGTGGCGGCATACCAGCGTGAGTCCCCATAAAACAACAGCCGTGTCGGCGACAAATCCAGATATTAAAACCTTCGGGTCATTGGTAAATCCTTCAGGCACGATGTTAAATCCTTCGGGTCATCAGTAAGTCTTTCGAGCGTGGTGTTAAATCCTTCGGGTCGTCAGTAAGTCCTTCGGGCATGATGTGGCAGCATATCGGCGTGAGTCCCCATAAAACAACAGCCATGTCGGCGTCGGATCCAGATATTAAATCCTTCGGTCATCGGTAAGTCCTTCGGGCACGATGTTAAGTCCTTCGGGCCATCGATAAAGTCTTTCGAGCATGATGATAAATCTTTGGGTCATCGGTAAGTTCTTGGGCATGATGTGGCGATCTTTAGTAGCGTAGGTCCAAAAAAAGGCAACACCTACGCAAAAAAAAAGGAACCTGCATTTTCAAGCCCGGTGAAAGGTTCCATAGAAAGAGAACCCTAAATCTAAAATCTCAAAAAGAACTCCCGAAATGGAAAAATCCATCAGCGACAAAAAGGTTTTATATAGGAGAAACCAGCGTTGAAGGCGAAGAAGTTCTATATAGGAAGGACTCCAAGCTTTACAGTCTCAAGTGAAGGGTTCTATATAGGAAGAGCCTGTAGCTCCAAGATCAGATGGTGACGAAGCTCTATATAGGAAGAACTTTCGAGCCTGAAGATTCAGCCAAGGAAAAGCGGAGATATCCAAAAGAACACGTTTTCCAAAGCTACAAACAGGGAAGTCTGATAAATATGAGTGCTTATGAATCTTTGCTTTGTTCCCATTCCATGAGAACAAGCAAAGAGGGGCAACTGTAATCACTCATTTTTTAATCTGTAAATACATATTAGTGTTGCATGTATGTTTATTATATTATATGATTATTGTTGGCATGAGTTTTACTAATATATATAAAGGATATGCATGTATATTATAAGCTATGTATGTATACATATTAAGGGTGTATGTGTGTCGCGTGTGTATTTAGAGTATGAGCGTATATGATTAATATATATAGATGTTATGTTAATTATATGTATGATTATACGTACGTATGCTAGAATATTATATTAATGATTGTATAATAAGTATACATTTTCGTATGTATATGTATTGCTGTTATACTTATATTTTTTATTATTAATATTATTGGGCTGGTAAAATAAAAAAATTAAATATATTAAACCCAAATAAAAATTTACAGTCCAATTACAAATCCAATTACAAGGCCCGGTTGGCCCAAATCTGAATCTTATCTAATTACAATGTGCAGGTAACTGTGGGCCGTTGGATCCAGATCTGATCCAACGGCCACGATACAGCTAAGAGGTCAAAAATATCTGCCAGGCGCGTGTTCCACACGTATGGACCGTTCGAGTGCCACGCGCGCGTGTGGTCCACGCGCGGACGCTTTAATATCCCAAGCGCGCGTAAGATCCACGCGTTCTGACTCCTCGACTGCAGAGCTCCACGTGTCAAGATCTGGAGCCGTCTCATCAAATTGAGGTTTCATCCAAGCCGTTCGTCCTTCAAGCCATCTCGACCGTTAGATCAGATCTGATCTAACGGCCGAGAACGCGTCTGGCCGCTGGCAGAACATCCATACCGCCACCGCGCCGATATTCAGTCCCCGTGTTCAGAACATGCCCAAGATAACAAGCAAAATTGTCAGTTCAGTTCAGATCTGAAAAAGCAAGATGCAACTTGCAACAAAGAAGACAATGATATATATGATATAGAAATCTTGTAACGGGGGAAAAAACGAGAGTAACAAAAAAAAAGAGAACGGAGATCTCGTAATACAAAAAAAATCTGAAAGTTGTAAACATCCAAGATAATCAAAAGACAGTCCAGTGGTAAATTTTTTGTCTCTTTTTCTTACTTGTTTTCTTTACATGCATATACGAAATAGAACAAAAAAAAACAGAAACAAAAAAAAGGAAGTAGTCTTACCGGCGTTGTCTGTGGGTCTTCCCTTCCTCAGTGATAAGCCTTTCGGCTTCTACAAGCCAGATCTGATGAACTAAAGGGAGGAGAAGACCCTTTGTAGTTGTGTTTTGGTTTAAATTTTTTTTTGAGGTTCGTATTTCCTAGATCTAGGGTGAATAGAGGTGTATCCTCTGAATCCAACCTAGGATTCGTATTGAGGACGAAAAGGGGGTTGTTTTAGTATATTTTGGAGGCTCGCCGGCGCCGGTTAGCGGCGGCGGAGAATACGGCGGCCGGCCGCCGGATTCTGGGTATTATAAGAACAAACGAGAGAAAAAGATGAACCTAGGCTATATAAAAACTGGAGAAATGAAACGAATGGCCAAAAATTTGGTTTCGGCCTAAAAAGAGGGTTTATATAGGTGTTTTTATTTTGCTAAATGGGTAAATTACACACTTAATCCCACTGCGTTTTCAATATTTTCATTTTTGTCTTGCCGCGTGGTATAATCACAATCCCAGTCCCCCTGATGTTTCAAAAGGTTACAATTTCGTCCCTAAATTACACCGAATCAGTTTCTGAATGGTAAAATTACACCCTTAACCATCCCGCGTTTCTGAATTTTTCATTTTGGGTCTGCCCCTTGGTCTAATTACAATTCTGGTCCTTTTAGGTTTTGTTTGTTACGCAATTTCGTCCCTAAATTACATATTATTGCTCTTTAATTTCTGCCACTGACTTTTGTTTTTCTTTCATTTCAGTCATGTATTCTTTGTAAATACTAATGTTCGTATTATAATCGTATATATTGATGTATTCTATTATTTTATTTTATTTTATGTCCCTCGTATATGACTCGTATTTTATGTTTACATATATATGTGTATTAAGATTATAATGGTCATGCGTTTTTATCCGGTTATTCATATTAAGCATGATATGTTTTAGTTGATTCGTACATGGCGTATTTTGTATTTTATATGTGTGTGTTTCCTTGTTTTTTTAGGGTTACATGTTAGTGTATTTACCCTTTTTGTACGATATGTGGATCCGTATATGTTGAAATATGTTTTATTACCAGTATGCATGTTTTTTTCGAAATATTTGTTCGTCTATATGTACTTATTCCTGCCTTGTTATTTTGACATATTATAGTTATTTTTATCTATTATTTAGAATAATATGTATATATACATGTTTTAGTCTAGAATATCATTTATGTTAAATTAGTATTTTGGTATGTCAATATTTATTATATTTAAATATTTTGCCATGTTTTACATTTTTGCCACTAAGATTGTATATCGAGATATAACTTGTTAATGCGGAGTCCTTTTATCCGAGCGTAAACGGGGCCAGTATCAAGCGTAGTGATAGTGGTTGGGCGTTTATTCTCGGGTAACAGGACCCTTAAAATATATTTGCATTTATGACTGAATTTTAAAATAATCGTCACTCTAATCCGGAAAATCCAATATTAATAAAGCGGTAATTATTAAAGCACCAATTTTGGGCGGTGTGGGGGTGCTAATCCTTCCTCATCCGTAACCGACTCCCGAACCCTGTCTTTTTGAATCTCTGGTTTTATGGTGTCCGGCCTACCTAAGTGGCCGGTGGCGACTCCATTTTTTATGAGGTTTTTTGTAAACCCCACGGGATAAATATTTTATATCCAAAAGAGTCACAAACACCTTTTCAAAAACCCATCGTTTTTTTTAGCGATAAAAAAAAGGACATCGCTACACTAGTTCCACTGGAGCCTTGTTCCTGTTGACTGGTGCTGAGAAGAGCTCTGCTGTTCTACAGGCTAAATCTTCTCTGGTTCAAGAGGTCTAGATTAATAAGTGTAATCACTCATTTTTACCTGTAAATACATATTAATGTTGCATGTATACTTATTATATTATATGTTTATTATTTGCATGAGTGTTACTAATATATATATATATAAGGTGTGGTGTGTGCATGTATATTATAAGCTATGTATGTATACGTATTAATGGTATATATGTGTCGCGTATGTATCTATAGAGTACGAGCGTATTTGTTTAATGTGTGTAGATGTTATGTTAATAATGTGTATGATTATATATATATGTATGTTAGTATGTTACATTAATGTTTGCATGTGTATTCGTATGTTACACTTATATGAGTGTGCACGTGTACGTATGTATGTAACGTCGTATTATTATTATTATTATTATTATTATTATTATTATTATTATTATTATTATTATTATTGGACTAATGTAAAATAAAATCTAAAATATAAAACTCAAATATTATAATAACAGTCCAAGTCCATACTATTACAAAATATATATGTAATTTACAAGGCCCATTTTTGGCTAGCCCAATCCCATCTAATTAACCCTAAAACCCTATATGATATCTAATATCATATTTTTCTTTGCAGCAGTTGAATGAGGGCCATTGGATCAAATCCAGATCCAACGGCCACGATCAGCCTTGGGAGAGCTGTCCAGCGCGCGTGAAACACACTTCCAGGCCGTTCGGCTTCTCACTCGCGCGTGCAATAAAATGATATCTAATATCATATTACAAACCTAACCTCATTTATGTAGATTGGTACATTTTTGACTTTATATTGAATTATGATTTAATTATCATCACTTCCTATGGTCCTAATTGGGTTCTTCTTTAGTTGTCATTTTTCATTTAGGGACCGCATTTTTTTTCTACAAGTACTTGTAGCTCATCATTTATGTAAGGATATGTTATAGAAATAAAATGGTTCGGTTTAACTTTAAAACCTAGGATGAGTCTAGAGTGGTTTGGTTTAACTTTAAAACTTAGGATGAGTATAGAGTAAACGCCATGGATCGATATATATCATTATTTATATGTACTGATATGTATCATTAATTATTTTAATAATTTTTGAAATTAAGAGACCTAAAGTGTGATTATTCTTTTTTGAGAATAAAATATGTTAAAACACTTTTCGTGTCACTTTTTCAGATTTTTTAATTAAAAGTTGAATTAGGATTTTTTAATATTATTTGTTTAGAAATTTTTGATAAATATGTTTTTATAGAAATATTTTCTTTCACCCACATGTAGTAGATCTAGTTCTTAACCCACAATTTTTTTAACCTTTGTAACATAGAAATATCTTTTAAAAAATGGATTAATTATATATTTGTCCCTTCACTTTTTAAATAGTTATGTTTGTTCTCAATTCCAATCACGATTTCGTCTCTGCTGAACAAGTGTGTATATATAACTATTTTTCAAATAAATATAATATTAAAAAATCAAATACGTCTAGACGAGTTGGTATTTGCTTGACCTCTTAGCTTCGCCAAAAATAGGAAATAAAGTCGAAAACGCTAAAGGTTTAGACCAAATACAACGATATATATTGTTTATTAATGATCACATTACATTACACAAGCCATTTTGAGCTTTGGCTTTCAGAAACATCGTATTCTTTAATTATTACTAATATTATAACATTGTTCCTTAACCAACACAACAACACACACGCAGACGTGTGTTTCAAACAACCTTCCAGTGGCCGCTGTCCTTTTGAACCATATTGCTGTGTTTCCCATTGTCCCACCAATTTGGAGGTATCTTATAACAGTCTTTCAGGCCATCCAAACCTTTGTTCACAAGTGCAATAGCGTGATCAACTTCCAGACCAAATCCAGTTTGGTCCAAAGCAAGTGCATGCAGATAAATATCCAAATTATGAGCCGGCGATAAGTGTATTTTACGATCTCGTAAACTAATGCCGGCGCTGTTTGTTTCATCTCAGGCTTCAAGTACTCCGACTTGCTGCTATCGATTTTCAGCTCCTGTCCCAAATGGGTGTAATGCCGTGCGAAATTATCGAATGGAACCATAGGAACAATATCCTGAGCATTTGTGATCCGTAGGACATGGAGACGGTCTTGGAGTGTGTTGACCAGTTGCTTCAAACCATCGTTCCCGATATTCGGACCCGCGTACGAGAACGCCGTGACCATGCAACCGGCAGACAGTGTTGAGCTGCCTGTCGGCTTGTTATAACCATTGAAGGCGATGTCCACTGCGTTCAGCGTCGCCATTGCTGCCCCTAAACTATGGCCTGCTACAGTATGCTCATCTCCTCCCCTTTGTACTTGTCGACCAAGAGCAACTTTCGCCTCGTCCGTACTCACCGCCGCATAGCCCATCCACGCCGATTCATCAGTGTTGATGGCATTGAAGAAGTTGGTGACGACGTAGTTGAATATGTTGTTGTTTTGAAGAGCGGCCCCTGTGAAAAAAACATCTTCTGGGTACAGACTACGGATGTGGCTAATGTCGTCTTTGTTGACGAGGTCTTCGACGGCCAAGGTTCTCTCGCCGTAGTGAATGAGATAACGACGGAAATCGGGATCCAGAGGGGGAAGGAGGAGACCCTCCCAGTTTTTCTCACCGCTCAGTTCCTTCCAACGAGATGCAATGGAGATATTAGCCATCACTTTAGAGCTTTAATTTGCTAATGAATTTTGTTGTTGTTTGTGGAAGTGGGATTCGTAGCTTAGGTTTGGTTGCTTTATATAGAGCTCTCCCCGGTAAACAATCAGGCTTCTCTAATATTTTACCTGGCTTTTCACTGGAATATCATCATTTTAAAAATTATTTATCATTTGACACGCATACAAAATTATTTTCCTGTATAACACCTTTACATTGAATTTGTCAAACAAGCATGCAAGTTTATTACTTTTTAATTTTTAGGAACTTAGCATACGTGCATGACGAGTTTCACAAAAATTTATTTTATTTAACGGTTAAAGACTACATTATTTATATTAAAAAATTATTAAAATTAAAACTCATTAGACTTGCATGAAGAGTTTGCTATATGAATGTTATTTAAAAAAATAATTTTAAATGAGCGTCAATTTGATAAATTATTTTTTTTTTGCAGGTGATATTTATTGAAAGTATCATTTTACCGACTCTTTAGTTTTACATTCTTTATTGGTGTTATTATGAATAGGACGGAGGTACTATGTCGTTCTCTTCTTTAAAAAAAATAGGTTTGAGCGCGTAAGAACTTATTAAATTTTTAGAAGAAACAAAAAATTAATTAGGTTCTTGAATTTAAAAAAAATAATAATTAAGTTTTTTTATTCAATTAAATTCTGTAACTAATAAATTAAATCAATCAAACCCCTTGAGAAACATTGGCTATTGAATCTAACGGTTATTTTGTTCAATTAGTGCATGCATTATGTCATAGTGTTGTCATTTAACATTTTTATAATTTTTTATTTTGTTTAAAAAATTTTGAAAACTTGTAAAAATTTATAAAAAATATTTTTTAAAAAATTATAAATGCCATGTGATAGAACTGTAGTGTCAATAATATCTAAAAAATTGTCAAGATTTAAAGGTCAATGTTGATCAAATGGCTTATTTAATTTAGTTTATTGGTTTAAGGGCTTAATTGAGTGGAAAAAAATTTATAGGCTTAATTTTTACCACATATCAACTTTTTTATCAATATTTTAATATTAACTTTTTATTATTTAAAATTTATTATTTGATAAAAATATATTTTAAAAACATTCAGTTGAGTAATTTTTAAATATATTTCATAAAATTTAATTAGTTAAAATATTTAAAATAATTATCACAATTTAAAATTTTTTATTTTTAAAAAATCAATAAATAAAAATTTAATATGACAAAAGGAGTATAAAATATTATTAATATTAATTGAAATATTTATTTATTTTTAGATATAAAGTTATGCTTTGTCTTGTGATCAGTGATCACTACTCTCATTTTTTATTGTTTATATTAATATTTAGGCTAAAGGGATAAATTTGTCTTTATAGTAAATCTAAATCAGTTTTGTTTCCCATATCATCTGTGCCCTCAAACCTTTTTAATTCTATTATTTCGTCCCTTCATCGTTATTGACTAACGAGATCGTTAATTTTTGTAAGTTTGGCCGCCGCATTTTCCGCTATTGCTAGGTCGCATGTCAAACTAGATGCGGATTAGTAAAAAAAAATGCTGACATGACTTTGTATTAAAAAAATTAAATTTCAAAATTAATTTAACTCACTCCAAACTTATTTCCCTATATATCGAATGGGTTCTCCCCTAATCACCAGGAAAAATCGAATGGGTTCTCCCTTAATATCCTGAAAAAATCTAATAAACACTAGCTTCTCTGAAAAATCATTTTCTTTCTAATCACTTATTACAATGGATTTCTCCATCCCGCACCCTAATCACTTGGTATTTTGAGTTCTGTAACACCTTAAACCGATACAAATGATCTAAACCATTCCAAGATGTTACATTCGGGTCACAAAGACGACCCTCAAATACATATACAAGTAACTTAAAATTTTCTTTAAACCAATGCAATTTAAAATTGAGTTTCAAAACCCAAAAATAGAAATCAGACTCAAATCTAATACAAAGTATTGTGACATACATGCTCACTAAATATACAAATACCATATTACGCAGGCAATACTACTAGAACTCCCAGATATGATCTCGATGTCCCGAACAAAGCTCAAACCTACTGACCTGCGAGGATGAATATTTTTTATTAAATAGAGATATTACATTCCCATAATGAGATTCGAACCCATATAAGATGGAGCAATATGAGCATCCTTAGTCACACGTCAATTAGTAGATCTCCGAGGATGAATAATTTTTTATAAGCTTGAGAGCCCAGTAATACAAAACTACCAAAATGAATTAAGATAAAGCAAACAAGTATTAATGACAGAAAATAAATAAAGCATAATATAATATGCAAAATAATTAAATCATTGAAAGCTAGAAGGTAGAATTGAACTCGAGAATCAACTTGAGAATCCTAAACACACAAATCACTGAAATGTCAAAATGTAAAACATACCTGAATCACAAGTATAATCGCAGAATGCATGATGCGTAGGCCACTCACTCTCATATCCTCCACCAGAATGTATATAATGCTAAATGCTCATTAGTCATCATCGGTATACCGGAATAAAATATATATAAGTCGACACCGTTGCGCGCGATTGAAATGAATCACGTGCATACGTATATCACACATTCAAATAATGACAAAACTATACACTCGGAACTATTAGAAATGCAGAACTTACATAATCTATCATAGACCCAAACTTAAAACCTCGCAACTTATCAAGTTTGTTATACAGTCTCAAAATCTTGAAATCTAACAAATCTCGAGCGTGATCACTCATGTCAAACTATGACTACCAAGCTTTAAAAAGGATCATAAGTTCTTCGAAACAAAGAATAAATAAAGTCTGAGCTTTACCCGCCCTCGAGGTACACTAAAAAACCAATTAGAACTTAGAAGCATACACCTAGAACACCTAATTGTTAATCAAAAGTAATTCAGAATCATAAACTACACAAGGATAATTTAGTAACTTAATAGACTGACGATAATTAAGTCATTTAGATCGAAAGGTTATTTTGGTAATGGGAACCCATAAGAGTATTTTGGTTAATTGCAAATAAAGGGCAATTTGGTCATTCACCCTATAATGGTATTTTTGGTCATTTACATGCAAAAGGGCATTTTGGCCTTTTTGCTCAAATACAAAAATATTGGTTTTAAAAGAAAATAAGCTAATTTAGAAGTTTCAGAGATCAGATACGAATTAGTGGATATTTTAATGGATACGAAAGCCTATGACTGGTACAAAAGTGTTAGGAATCAAAGTGCGGAACAATTCCTCCATGAGATTAACCGGCTAAAATAGAAAAATAAATTAGAAAATAATACAATAAAAGAACACAAGATTTTTACGTAGAAACTCCCAACCGGAAAAAAAACCACGACTGTTGTCAAAGACAAACCCGAGAAACTACTATGTGAAAATTATTACAACACACAGATGATTCTCACAATCTCGATACCCCAAGTACACCCGAGAAAATATTTTACTACACCTTTCACCACTCTAATACAAGAGAATAAAAAGAAATTTAAAAGTCAAATAGAACTCTCAATACTTGACTTGGTACACTTGAAAATGGAAATGGTTAAACCTATTTATAGTTGAGTTCTAAGGACTAACTTACAAATAACCTAATCTTTAGAGACTAAAAAATAATTTTCTTATTAATTATTTCCCATTTGCCCAACTTATTTTTCACTATTTTCAACATTTGGTGCAGCCACTTTAGACTTTCATGGCTGTCACCTTTGACAAATTTTAAGTCATTTCCCAACACAAAGTTTTAACGGGTCAAAATGGTTCAAAACGAATAAAACTTAATATTTCAGGACTCATATTACGGAAACTCAAACTAAAGCTGAAATACCAAAATTCTAAGTTTATCTAAAGGTTTCGATATCTCGAACCTTCTCGGAAAGGTTAAATATATTCAAAAAAATGTTTTCTTAGCCCCTAACCCAAATCTAATCGCTCAACGCAGTACAAACAACTAATCTGACCTAAGACAGCTATTTCAAACACAATGATGAATTCTCACCATCGAATCATTTAATCAGACATAACACATATATTATACAATAAATAATTTAACATACATCAAACGTACAAAATTATTTTATACTAATTCAACGTATTACCTTATCCCAAAAGCTTCCTTCTTGCCTTCTCCAACATCATACCGAACACAAGAAATAGATCAACATATTACCATTGCATAAGAAACTACATACAAATTCAAAACACTAATTAGATTAGTAATAACTCATCAATATTTACACTTGAACTTTTGGAACAAACTCAAATTCTCAAAGATACAAAGCTCCGATGGAAATCCCGACCAACCAATATCAACATCTCCATGATCTCTAGCTGATATCTAAAAATTAACTCAAACCACAGATAAAACTCCGATCAAAGTTTGATCGAATTTACCCAAATCTTAAAATTAAATAATTTCTCCTTCCCCCTTACCTCTAACTCCCTTTTCCCCCAAATCCTGCCATCTCACCCTTTATATAAGCCAAATCAAATGTAAAATGAAAAGCAAATAAATAAATAAATGATAGATAAGATAGATTGATGGGGTTTCGGTGTTGACTGCCAACTCTCCCCCTCTCTCACGCAACATAAATATGTGTATATATATTTTTTATCAAGAATATTTTTGATTCGGATATAAATATAAATATACATATAAATTCTAACATACAAATTTTTTATAGTTCTGTCAGTGTTATCATTTGATATTTTTAGAATTTTTTTAAAATTTTTAAAATTTTTAAAAAATTTGTAAAAATTATAAAAAAATAATTTTAAAAAAATTAAATGTCACGTAATAAAATTATAGTGAATCACGTAATATTAATATTTTAAAAAATAATAAAAATTAATGGTTAAAATAAGTCAAAAAAAACTTAATTAATTAAATTTATTTTTATAGGGCTTAATTGGTATCATAAAATTCTTCTCGTTAAAAGCTTTGGTACTTCATATTTAATGCGGGGCTGATTTTTAGGTTTCAAATAAAATATTTAGGCTTAAGGGTATTATAAGCCTTAAACTTTAAAAAAAAATAATTAAGCCGCTAATTTTTTTTCACTCAATTAAGTTTTTATACTCTAAAATTTAATCAATTTACCCATTTGACCTTAAATCTAATAGTTTTTTGGATCAATTAGTGCAATGTGTCGTGTTACAGTGTTATCACTTTATATTTTTAAATTTTAAAAAAATCGTTAAAAGTTCTACAAATTTTAAAAACTTAAAAAAATTATAAAAAATAGTTTTCTAAAAAATCTTTAAATATCACATGACAGAACTGTAGTGAACTACGTGACAATAATATCTTAAGAAAAAATCTTTAAAAATTGATGGTCAAAAAAATTTAATTAGATGCAAAAAAAAAGTTAAAAATTTAATTATTTTTGTAAGTTATGGGGCTTAAATCACCCTTAATTGGTCGTGTTTTTGAATTGAAAATCCAGTTTTTTTTCATCCTTCATTGTGTGGTGTTTTATTAATATTTAGTTACTTTGAAGATGACAATATCCTCGTGCACATTGTCTGGCGGTAGATATGTGATCATGTAAATATTTTTATGTTATTCGTATTTAATTTGCGATTGTCGGTGATCTTTAGTGATTAGATATCCTTCTGTGGTTGTTTGCCGATGTATTCAGATTTGTTTTGCGAAGTAGCTTGTAAATTTATTTTGGTCCTTTTCTCACTCCATCTCTAAAGTATCTCGTTTGATAGAGACAAAGAATTATTGTTGATGATTATTGGGTTACTATGAATGATAGACATCAGATTAAAAAAAAAAGGCTTCAACTATCATTGCGCTTTATATGTTCTTTTTAATTTTATTTTATGTTTGAGTGTTTTAATGAACATAGTTCCCAAAATTCTCTCTTTAATTGTTTGTATTATTAATTTCATACCTCCAATAAAATTTAATACCCTTTTAAGATTAAAAAAAATCCAAATAGTGATTTTTGATTTACTTATTTTTTGATAGTATAATTTTTAAACATATAGAAAGTTTAAAAAAACAGTTAAGTGAGAAAAAAACTTTAACAAGAAAAAAAACCTAACAACTTTTAGTTGCGAGAAATTTGGTAAAAGTTGTGGTTTAGAAAAAAATAGGAAAATAGAGTGTGTTGAGAAAATTTTAAGAATTTATGGTATTTTTTACAGTGTCAGGGAAGAACGACTCATGCAGGGGACGTTCTTTATTTTTTAATATTTTTTTGGTCCAAAAGATATTAAAAAATGAAGAACGCCTTCTGCAGGAAGCGTTATCAACCGGCACTGTAAAAAATACTATAGATTCTCAAATATCCCTTAACATACAATATATTTTAAAAATTTATCCTAAACACTCCAAATATATAAAAGGGACCTTTTATTTGACTTCTTATGCTCCGTTTTGTTTATATTTTTTTAAAAAATAAAATAAAACTTTAACAAGAAAAATAAAAAAATCCTAACAACCTTTTATTTGGCTTCCCCCCCCCCCCCCAGTTTTGTCACATGTTTTTTAAGAAATAAAAAAATAAAATAAAACGTGAACAGAAAAAAAAATCGCCCCAAAATCTTGGGTTGTTAATGCGATAAGGTCATCGACATCCTGTGACGGAAGCAAGAAGGTCCACAAGGGAGCATTGTCGATATTATACTCGAGTTGTATTTAATTTAGTGTTAAATTTTTACATAAAAAATTTATATTTTATTTTAAAAAAGATATTTTAGATTTTTATTTTTTGAATTTCTGAATCTACTAATGTCGATATTATACTCGAGTTGTAATGCATAGATAGTGTAGGTCAGGGTGTAGCCCATCTTCAGGGATAGACCCGAGAGGGCTGGAAGAGACATTCGACCCTCTTAAAAATTTAAAATTTTTATATGATTTAAAAAAAAATTAGAAAATTTTTATGTATTTTTTATTTAAAATCTATTTTTGTCATTCTAAAATTTTATAAATTCACCCCTCTTAAAATTTTATAGATTCTTCCCCTAACATAAAGTTTTACGATCGTCCTTGCTTATTTCCCTCGCTGTATCCAACGATTTTTCTATTACAGACAAAAATAGAAATGAGAATAATCATCTAAAGCTCTGATCTTATAGATTAAAAACGATTTGTAAGGTGGCTAGAAAAGTAGGGATATATTTCGATTGATACAAGACAATTTTTGTGGATTAAAGATAAGATCAAGTGATATGTTAATTCACATCACTGATAAGAACAATTCTAGAATAAGTTACACAATGCTACACACTGTTACACAGTATTATTTTTTTTAATTTTGTTTAATTACACATTTAGTTTTTATTATTTAGATATTTTATCAGTTTAACATTTATTATTTACATATTTTATCAATTTAATCATCATTACTTACACATTCAATTAATTTTATCTTAATTTAAAATAATTCAATTCATAATATTTAAATATTTTATCAATCTGATCATAATTTTTATAGAACCCTGTACATATAAATTATTTTATATTTCAACATTACATGTTGAGTTTGCTTTGTCAACACACCAACAAATTTGCTTGATAGAAATGAAATTTATCATGTTTGATAATCTTCCAAAATATTACATACATGATGAGACTCCACCACTGCCTCTCGTGATGAATTGGAGTCCGTCCCCTCGTAAATGGGTCAGCTTGGAATTCGATCACAAAAAGTTGAGTACTAAATTCAATTTCAAAGTAATTTCAAATGAAATCAAACAAAAAAGAGATGGAATCGTGGGACAGCTGACCCATTTATGAAGGGGCAGACTCCATCCATCCCGAGAGGCAGTGGCCACGTTTCATCATGTCCGTAATGTTTTGAAATAGTATCAAATATGATCAAATTTTATTTCATAAGTAAATTTGTTGGTGTGTTGACAAAGCAAATTCAACATATAATGTTTAAATATAAAAAAAAACTTATATGTACTGAGTTCCATTAAAATTATGATCATATCGATATATTTTTTAAATATTGAAGGTTAAATTAGTTCAATTATTTCTAATTAAGACCGACTTGATTGAATGCGTAAATAATGATGACTAAATTGATAGAATATATAAATAATGAAGATTACATTGATAAAATGTGTAAATAATGAAGACAAAATATGTGTAACGAAATAATGATGTATAACCTTAGTGGTGTGTAGCGACGCGTGTCGCCCGTTCTAAACTCATCCCACAAATAATCTCTTTAAAGATATTATAATAAAAAAACATTATTAATGGATCATAGGCATTTGATAATTTTATCTTTACGTCAACAGAGAAATGTTCGTTGTATAAGAACGTGATTGTAAGTAATTAATACCTATAAAATTAGATTAAAATCTTCAATTTAAGTTGTTCTCTATTGTCAACAATCTCTAGAGTAAATAGTTAAAAGCTCTCAGTTGACATATTGTGGATTTTAGACTCATCAAGAGCAAATTTCTCATTCCTCTCCCCTATATAAAAGTTGTTTTAAAAAAATTTTTTATTAATTCATAATTCTGTAATGCATAAATTATGTGTTGATTATAAAAGGAGTATACCTTTAAATTAATCTTTAAAAGGTGAGAATATTATTTAAAAAAAACTAGTTTTCTCTCCTAAAAAAATTAGTTTTTTCTCTATAACTGCCACAAGCTTTTCTTATCTCCTTTTTGCATAATCATTGGCGGCAATCAATCTTAGTATTGGTTGTCGACCGCTGGTGTTCATCATTTTTTATATTCTTTCATGTTTTGTTTTCTCAATTTTAATAAGAATATTTACTCTTGTAGCTTGTGTTTCCTCTACCTTTGTGGCATGTTTTTCATTTGGCTTTTGTGGTTCGTTTCATTTGTCGTTTGGTACGGTTTCAGCATACCTTAACGGTCATTTCGTGCTTGTATAGAGATCCTCACGGCGCTAGCTTTCTGATTTGATTCTGTCGATGGTCATAAGAAAGATTGATATACACTCGTTTGATAGTTTGTTAGCCGATGTAATTAGAACTATGTAGCAGAGCAATCTGCATGATAGTTTGGTTCGCTCACCACTCCCGTTTTATCCAATAAAGCGTCTCGTTTGGCTAGAGACAAGGAGATTCATTAAGGTTTTTGGGTTTTGATGGTATGCTAATCTTCATGTAAGGGTTTGCTTTTCTTTTGCACCTTTGTATGAGATTTTTAGTGGACTAGTCATTTTTTTGATGCATTGTATTTGTAATATCTTTCATGGTGTTTAATAAAATCAAGATGTCATTATTAAAAAAAAGTGAGAATAATTTAAAGACAAACATAATTTACAAAGATTAATTTTTACTTTATAGCTTTTGTTAACGGCTATGTCAGCACATTAACGTTTAACGTTAGTCAAAGAGTTAATTTGATGCAACTCGCGAGTTCGAAGGCTAGCTGAATGTGTTTTTTACGAAGGAGCTAAATTGATTATTTGGTACGAACCCATGAGTAAAAATATCCTGACAAAACAAAACAAATTATTACAACTAAAACAAGGGATAATCGGTCAAAAATGTAGGTAAACAATTGATTTTTTTAAACAATTTCTACTTAAGGGGAAGGGAATTTTGCTTCTACTTAATCTTGAACTCACAACCTAAAGGAATGAGAAGGTGTCAGCCGAGAGATTTAACCAACTGCTCTAGAGAAGCTATGTTTTTTTTGGTAAAAACTCCAACTTTCCATTTGATTAACCATTGAAAGAGAAGCCATTTTTTGGTCGGTAGAGACACTTAACGACTTTTGGTTTTTATGCTTGATTTTATCTCTCCTTTGTTCCTTTTAGAAAATACTTCATGGAAATAAAATCTTGAATAGAACAAATTTCCCTAAAATTTGGGGCTGCTAATCGGATAACGGGATAAGGTCGTTGATATCAGACTCGTGTTGTAAGTAATGCATAGGAAGCGCACGTCAGAGTGTAACCCGTCTCTCTCGACAATTTTATACAAATATTCACTTTTTAATAATTAATTATAATAATCGACCTTGAGGTCAATTATTTAAAAAAAAATTTTTGCCCACGTAAAAACGACTCACATTACTTTTGGATCAAACTTTTTGGATCGAGACATTAGCGCGAGCAACAAATAGAGAGGTTGTGCGCAATGCAACGGGCGTGTCAAATGTGGCCCAGCACTCGGAGAATGGCGAGGACCATACCTTTGGGACCAAGGCGTTAGCGCAAGAACCAGCTAAAGAAGGGTTGCGCGGTGTAACGAGCTTGCCAAGATCATTAGACTTGGCCCAGCACTTGGAGGAAGGCGTGGACCAGACCTTTGGGACCGAGGCGTTAGCGCAAGAATCAGCCAAAGAGAGTTTGCGCGGTGGAACGGGCTTGCCAAGACCATCACACTTGGCCCGGCACTTGGAGAATGCTAAAGAGCCCGCAAGCCCACAAGACTTAGCCAAATCCATGGAGGATTCAGGAGGGTAATTTGGTCAAAGCATTATCCATTTATTTGAATATAATGTGTAGATAATGTTTGTGATAATTAGAGATTTGAATTTGAGATTTGATCAGATAAGATAAGATAAGATCAATCTCGACCGTCGATGTAATTTAAACTGAGCCGTTGGATGTAGGGGAGTTCAACTATAAATAGAGGCTCCCTCCTCACTTGTAAATCACAATTTCACTTCATACTTCACTTTGAGTAATACAAGAAGCATTTACTCTAAAACTCTTTGAGTGTTCTTTATTGTTCTTTGTTGTTCTTGAGTGTTCTTCGTTGTTCTAGCTGCCAATCTCTTTCTGTTGTTCTTTGATTAGATTTCGCTTAGAACGATCTTTCGTTCGAGGGCTTCGAGGAGTGTTTGATCTTCCGGAGCGAGAATCCTGGTTGAGTTAGGTGTTTGTCGAGAGATCTTCACCTAAGACCGTGACAAGGTACTTTAGGGTGACTTAGTCGACGTTTCAACCGAGAAAGCGACTAAGGTTCACGCGATTCGTCTGGCAAAGGTATAGCCCCACGACACAAGTGGTGTCAGTGACGAGATCCATCGAAACCTAGAGTGATTGTCGAAGCCGTTGTCGAGCAGGAGTACTCACAAGGCTGGTTGAAGGCTGACTTAAGCGTAGGAATCGACTGATTTGCGTCGAAGGCGTCTAAGGCCGCACGGATCAGCTAGAGTCAAAATCTAGCCCCGTGACAGTTGGTATCAGAGCCGAGCGGTGGTAGCTGGTAGCCGGTAGCTGGTAGCCAGGTTCCTTGATAGTTGGTATCAGAGTCGAACGGTGATAAGTTGCTATTAGAGACGGTAGCGGGTTCCGTGATAGTAGGCATCGGAGCGAAGTCTTGCTGATAGTTGATATCAAAAAGAGCCGTGAGAGTTGGTAACAGAGAGAGCCACGAGAGGTGGAATCAGAGAAGTGCCGTGATAAGTGCTATCTGAGCGAGTCGGGGAAGGGACTTGCGTTCGAGCCAGCTCGCGATTGCGATCAAAGCGTGGTGGTGACTTGTGTTCAAGCCAACTTGCGGTGTAGTCAAGTGTGGTGGGTTCCACTTGTAGTTGCGATTAAGCGTGGTGGTGGTTTGCGTTCGAGTTAGTCGAAGTGATCAGGGATCAGACTAGTTCGGGGGCAAAGTGGTGATTGAGATGGCACCAAAGAAGAAGACATGGACAATGGACGATGTAAGAAAGACTCGAACGAATTTGACGAGAGGAGCAACCGTCTTGAAAATAAGGTACAATCGAATCTTGAATTCATAACACTCGTGGAGGCTTGGGTCGATAAACTCTTAGACTTCAAGAAGGAGGCCGAGGTGGTGTTTGAACAGCTAGAGTCGAGTAAACCTTGAGAAGCTTGGGTTCGGGATATTGAGATGTTAGAGTCTCTAGAAGGGATCCAGGAGGAGGTTCAATGGGCTCTTAATGGCTTGGATGTGAAGATATCTGAGCGTGGCGATTCCTTAGAGGCTGCAGTGGAAACTCTAAGAGATGAGGCCAAAAAGACCCGGAGTGTTGTGGAGTCACGTCTTGAAAAGTTAGAGTCCATGGAGGGCAAGTTCAATGACGAGACGCAACGCATCCTCAACGAGTTGGAGGAAGTTCGAGAGAGTTGTGCTTGTGAAGCCAAGATGGTGGATTTGCAAAAAGCGGATGATTCTTCCAAGGAGGAAACCGCGAAGGAGATCCAAGAAGTTCTCAACTCAGTGTACGAGAAGTTGAACCAACAAGATGATTCCCTTCAAGATGCAGTGGAGGCAATGAAGGTGGAATTGGAGTCGTTGGGAAAGAGGGTTTGTAGACTTGAGAAATTCGAAGAGGAGGCCAAGCAGACCCAAGGTGTTTTCGAGTCCCGTCTTGACGAAGTAGAGTCCATAGATGACCAGTTCAAGGACGAGACACGAGAAGTTCTCAACAAGTTGGTGACATTTCGAGGGAGTAATGCGAGTGAAGCTGAGATAGAAGCTTTGTGAAAAGAAGTGGATGAGCTCAAGAGGGAGCTGCTCAGTTGCAAGACGGCAATGGGCGAATGTGATGCGCTCAAGACCTTCTTAGAGGGATTTAGACCGGGGGCGAAGCTCGCAGTAGAGCAGGGAGATGCCCAGAGGCTATCGTTGTTGCCGAACCTCTGACCGAGCCCGCAGAATGCAAGCAGGCGAGTGTTGAGTCAACCAGGCCCAGTTCGAGAGACAAGGGGAATGGTGAGGCTAAGTCCGTACCAGAGAAGAAGGGGAGCAAGAAGTTGAAGTGCTACTTCTGTGATGGTCCTCATTTGATAAGGGGATGTCCCAAGAAGAACCGCCTAGCTGCCATGATGAAGACAGCAGACGAGTCGAAGGGAGAAGTAGCGAGACTTGGGGCGATTGCGAGTGTCAATGCCGCCAAGCGAAGTGAGAGCCGTGGTTCGACTACGAGTGTCAAAGTAGTCCAGCCAGCGATGAGACTTGGGGCGATTGTGAGTGTCAATGCCGCCAAGCGAAGTGAGAGCCGTGGTTCGACTACGAGTGCCAAAGTAGTCCAGCCAGTGGTGAGACTTGGTGCGATAGCAAGTGAGGAAGCTGTCAAGCCGTGGGTAAAGACGAGGCAATTGAGGTGCTACCGATGTAAGGGACCTCACAAGTTGCGGAGATACCCGTTTCGAGCCAAGTGGTCCGAGGGACAGGACAAGGCCAAGAGTAAATAGCCTGTGAAACTTGGTTCCGAGTTATCTAGTTCTGCCGAGGTAAGCGGAGACCATGAGCAGAATGGGTTGAAGATGTCTGGGAAGGCTGGGAAAGAGCTCGCCGAGGATGTTCGGGGAAAGAGCATCGCTTTTGAGACCAATACAGTGTCGAAGGGGGCTGAGCCGTCGAGGGACATAGCAACCGTTAAGATGCCACCTATGGGCAAGGTGGGAAAGAAGCGAAGGACTTTGAGGAAGAAGTGCCGACGCAAGTTGAAGCAACTAGAGTGCTACCAGTGTAAGGGGCCTCACAAATTGCGAGATTGCCTGGATCGAGTCAAGCCATCCAAGGAGTTGGGTGAGCCAGAAGAGAGCGAGGCTGTATCGCTTGATCCGATAATGTCGAGTTCTGCCAAGGCCAAAGGGGACCAAAAGCAGAAAGAGGTGACCATGTCCAAGAAGGCTACCGAGGAGCTTGCCGAGGATGTTCGGGGTAAGAGCATCGCTTTTGAGACCATTGTAGAGTCGAAGGGGGCCGAGCCGTTAAGGGACATAGTATCCGTGGAGACACCACCAATGAGTAAGGTGGGAAACGAGCGACGAACTTCAGGTAGGAAGTGCCGACGCAAGAGAAAGCACTGAACTTCAAGAAAGAAGGATCGATGCAAGAGAGCACCAAACTTCAAGTCAGAAGGGAGGGTGCAACCAGATGCAACGGACTTCAGGGAAGAAGTGCCGATGCAGAGTAACGCAACGGACTTTGTGGCGAAAGTGCCGATGCATGCAAAGAACTTCGATAAAGAAGGTTCAATGCAGAGGGGGCCAGACTTCAAGGAGAAAGAAGGGCTGACCCATTTTAGAGTAAATGTGACCGAGGAGAAGGTACATCTCAAACACATTCCTAGTGTTTTTGGTTTTGATTTTCCGTTGTTGACGAGCGTAGGTCAAGTGAGACCTAGTCTTCAGTGCGGGGGAAAAGAAGATTGGAAGAGACCTTTCAGAGTTCAAAGGGGCAAGCAAGAGTTGTCGACGAATCTGAGAGTTCAGTCTGTGTTCAATGTTGTGACTTCCAAGTCTTTGCCGCAGGACCAAGTGGGTCTGAGCCGAGGTAAATCAGAGTTTGTGGGAGAGTGCTCCTACAAGGGAGACGTATCAAGAGACGTGTTAGCACGCGATGTTCAACGACAGTTTGAGGCAAGGCGAGCAGTTCATATGGGGGAATTGCATGAAGCCGAGGCATCGACGAGTAAACAAGTTGACCCTGCCCAGGATCGTTCGAGTGCAGCGACGAGGGCGTCGCTAAGTCAAGTGGGGGAGATTGTCACGGACCAAACTTTTTGGATCGAGACATTAGCGCGAGCAACAAATAGAGAGGTTGTGCTCAATGCAACGGGCGTGTCAAATGTGGCCCAGCACTCGGAGAATGGCGAGGACCATACCTTTGGGACCAAGGCGTTAGCGCAAGAACCAGCTAAAGAAGGGTTGCGCGGTGTAACGAGCTTGTCAAGATCATTAGACTTGGCCCAGCACTTGGAGGAAGGCGTGGACCAGACCTTTGGGACCGAGGCGTTAGCGCAAGAATCAGCCAAAGAGAGTTTGCGCGGTGGAACGGGCTTGCCAAGACCATCACACTTGGCCCGGCACTTGGAGAATGCTAAAGACCCCGCAAGCCCACAAGACTTAGCCAAATCCATGGAGGATTCAGGAGGGTAATTTGGTCAAAGCATTATCCATTTATTTGAATATAATGTGTAGATAATGTTTGTGATAATTAGAGATTTGAATTTGAGATTTGATCAGATAAGATAAGATAAGATCAATCTCGACCGTCGATGTAATTTAAACTGAGCCGTTGGATGTAGGGGAGTTCAACTATAAATAGAGGCTCCCTCCTCACTTGTAAATCACAACTTCACTTCATACTTCACTTTGAGTAATACAAGAAGCATTTACTCTAAAACTCTTTGAGTGTTCTTTATTGTTCTTTGTTGTTCTTGAGTGTTCTTCATTGTTCTAGCTGCCAATCTCTTTCTGTTGTTCTTTGATTAGCTTTCGCTTAGAACGATCTTTCGTTCGAGGGCTTCGAGGAGTG
The DNA here is from genome assembly GCA_019671005.1 of Hibiscus mutabilis. Taxonomy (NCBI): domain Eukaryota; kingdom Viridiplantae; phylum Streptophyta; class Magnoliopsida; order Malvales; family Malvaceae; genus Hibiscus; species Hibiscus mutabilis. The sequence continues at coordinate 28,024,038 of CM033753.1, read as the reverse complement.
TTTGATCTTCCGGAGCGAGAATCCTGGTTGAGTTAGGTGTTTGTCGAGAGATCTTCACCTAAGACCGTGACAAGGTACTTCAGGGTGACTTAGTCGACGTTTCAACCGAGAAAGCGACTAAAGTTCACGCGATTCGTCTGGCAAAGGTATAGCCCCACGACACAAGTGGTGTCAGTGACGAGATCCATCGAAACCTGGAGTGATTGTCGAAGCCGTTGTCGAGCAGGAGTACTCACAAGGCTGGTTGAAGGCTGACTTAGGCGTAGGAATCGACTGATTTGCGTCGAAGGCGTCTAAGGCCGCACGGATCAGCTAGAGTCAAAATCTAGCCCCGTGACATAATGCATAGGAAGCGCACGTCAGAGTGTAACCCGTCTCTCTCGACAATTTTATACAAATATTCACTTTTTAATAATTAATTATAATAATCGACCTTGAGGTCTATTATTTAAAAAATATTTTTTTTGCCCACGTAAAAACGACTCACATTCTACAAAAATATTTTTTGTACTCGTTTTTTATTGAAGGCGAGTTCAGTCCTACCTGGAAGCACTTTTCCATATAATATTTGAGAATATAAACTCGTGTTTTGCACAACGTGAGTTCTACGAAAAATTGAATCGCCAAATCGACTTTATCGCCGGATGTTACTCTTATCCATATTGAACTTGCTTCCTGCAAATAGCGAGTTCAGTCTGACGTGCCTTTTCAGTACAGAATCAACGTAATCATTAGAAAAATAATGTGGATTCGAATAATTTAATATTCTGATAGATATATATTCTATAAAAATAATTTGTTCGATAAAGTAATTTATTTTATTTACAAATAATTTATTAATTTTATTCTAATATAATACATTAAAAAGGCATTTAGATAATCTTATCCGTATTGAACTCCCTTCATGATAGATATATTCTGATAGGTATATATTGTATCAAAATAATTTAGATTTGAATAATTTAATATTCTGATAGATACATATTCTATCAAAATAATATGTTCGATAACATTTAAACCGATAATAGGAATATTTCGAAACTTTAATATTTGAATTAATTTTAAAAGATCCTAATTAATTTAAAAAGATCCTTTTATCTTTTCATTTATTATCTTGAAATAATATATTAAAAAAACTTTAATATCTTTTCATTATTATCTTGAAATAATATCTTTCTATTTAAAAAGGAAGATCTTAATTAAATTTATTTGAATATAATATATTGAAAAATAGTTAAAATTTTAAAATTCAAAAGAATTTGCTTTCTGCAGATAACGAGTTTTTTCTGACATGATTCAAATTGATTCTGCATTAAAAGGGACGCGTTGTTTTAATAAAATTCGCGTTTTGCAGATAACGAGTTTCATTGAATACACTACAAAAATTTATATATACAGATGTCTGGTTATACCGACGGACGAAAGTCGTCGGTCTATATAATATCTACCGACAGAAAACAAAACTGTCGGTGTAGACAAATGTATACCGGTGGAATAGAAGACACAGTCGGTATAAAGTTATTCTATACGGACACACTATAGTAACCGTCGATATAGTTAAATCATATATAGATGATTTGTTTTGTCTATCGGTATAGATGTAATTTTTACCGACGGAAATCTGTATTTGTCAGTATAAATTGTACATGTGCCAACGGTTTGATATATTTATCAGTATAAGATATATTTTAAATTATTTTTTTATAATTTATAAATATATTTTTTATTTACATATTAAACTACTAAAAATATCGAAAAGCCCCTACAACCCACGACCTTCCCTAATTTTATTTCACCCAAAAAAATTGAAATCCCTAAATTGAAACTTCATCTTCCTCACAGACCACCCACGGCTGTACCAGCAATCCTCTGCCTTCTGGCGCTCGTGACGGTCGTCGATCTCGGCTTAGGAACCCGGTTTGTAATTCTCTCTTCCTCCATGAAATTGTAACTTCAATCTTCTATCCTTAATTCTTTCGATTGGAGCTATAATAAACTAATGGTTGGTGCTGTTCTGCCTAATGAATTGACATGGTTATAGAATTGGGGGTTGAGTATGCATTGAATGCCTAGCTGAGTGATTACGTGATGTGAAATGAAAATTCTCACTCTTCTATCCTTAATTCTTTCAATTGGAGCTATAATATATCCAGGCTTGCTGCGTTTTTGAAATGATTGAAGAAGTAGAGTTATGAACTCTGTTTGTAACTACTGGAATGATATTCAAAATCAATAATCAAACCAAATAATTGTCGAAACTGAATAACAAAATAAATAAACCAAAAATTCGATTAAATTAGATAAGTTTAACCGACTACTGCCCTCTCATATGTTTGTTGGTCAGAGATTTCATTTGTTTCCATATTATTTGATTCATTGTTGACATACTATTTATAAGGGCAAACTCAAACCTAAAAACAACATATAGTACATGTTCTTACCTTTGCTAAGCTCTTAATTGTCCAAATTGACTTTCTATCTAATTATTGGTATACATATAATTTATAGTTATTGGTATTATTTATTATATTACATTATGCATATGTACTTTCTATCTAATTAATGCTTTCGTTTATATACCCAAAATAAACTATATCCTTCTGTTCCTAGTGAAAAATAACAGTTTGCCATTTTAAGTAGGGGGAATATTCAATCGAGTAAGTAAAAAAATTGAGTTAGTCTAAGTTGACGAATCCTATTTTATTTGGTGCTGATCAGTATGTTTCTTAATTTCCCAGCTTTTACCTGTGATCTTGGATGGACGTATTTCTTTCCCTTTTCTCATATTCGATAAAATGTACTATTTGTAGACTCCCTAGGCAAGTGTACCACCAGTGGCTTCAACACCAGTTTTCACTGCTCCAGTTGCAACTTGAGATACGTATGTCTAATCTATAAGTTGTTAATACTTAGATTTGCTGACAATAAGATGCTGCTGCCACTCCAATGTGTGTTATTTAGATGTTGTTTTTAATATGGGTTTACTCATGTTTTATATTAAAAACTTTAGCATTCCTTTGTCTTTAGCAAATTGTCTTTAGTAATATGGGTTTACTTATGTTTTAGATTGGATTTTGATGGACTTTGCTTCGTATGGTTGATACAGAGGTATACAAAATATTTTACTTTCTTATTACTCTATTCATTTTTTTATTTAAAGTTATTATTTGTATTGCTTTTAATAGGCAACTCCTGATGCTGGTAGTGCTTTAGCGGCAATTAATTGTACAACTCGATCCTTGCCTTCAACAAATCAACATAATACGGATGTAAATGATTCGAGCACACAATAGAAGATCTTCAAATTATTTTTAGCTTTTATTATCTACGTTATTAAGAAATACAAATGTTTGCTTGCACATTTTTGTGCTTGTAATAGACTCGTACTAGTTTTAGTGATTATGTATTACATACTTTTTTTATTTGAAGATTAAACCAGATATTTTTTCCTTTAAAAATGGAGCAATTTTTGTTATAATAGTATTAGTATTTTAATATTTAAAATAAAAAATAATATTAAATAAAAATAACTATAATATTAATAATTATTAATATTTAAAATAAAAAATAAATGCCAATTAAACCTATATCGACAAAAAAAAATCGTCGGTATATGTATCTTATATAAATCTACATGATACATATATTGACAGTTGTCCCATCAGTACAGGTAAACCTTATAGCGACAGTCAAACCGTCAATAAAAACATGTCGTTATATATGTACCGTATATATCGATGAATTGGGTCCATTGAATAGATACACTAATTTGTCGGGTAGATTATACATATGCCTACGAATATATCTGTCGGTATAGGGTCCCAACATCTATACCGACGGTTATTTCCATCGCTATAGAAGTATACCGACTAGTATTTGCTTTTTGTCTGTCAAAATATCTATTTTGTCTGCCAGTACAGGGTTTTAGACCATATAGTGATGATTCTCTATCTGTCGCTATATGTCATTTTTTTGTAGTGATAGTCGCTTTGGAAGTGGTGCGAGTAGTCCTATAAATAGGACCCTAAACCTCTCTTAATCTCACATCTATCTCTTTCTTCTCTAATTTTCTTATCAAATATTATTTAAAAAGTGCAAAATATTCGATATAATGGTGAGATTAATAATAATCATGTCTTCTACTACTGGCGGAATAACGAACATGTACTATCTTTTTTTAATTATTTTTTAAATGTTATTTATTTATTTTAATTTTAGGGATATGAACGTAAGTTAACTTGTTACATCACATGTATCATGAGATCACCTTATGCTGATATTCTTCCTTATTTGCATCAAGCTGGTTTTATGCACGTCAACACTATAATTGAAGGTGTTAAGTTGAATTCTAGCTTGATAAACGCCCTGCTAGAAAGATGTAGGTCGGAGACACACATTTCATCTTCCGTGTGGTGAGGCTACCATATGTGGTTGATCTACAAGAAAGAACCTGCGAGTGCGGAGTCTTCCAAACATTCATATATCTGTGTGCGCATGCCATTGTTGCTTGTTCTTCTATATGAATTCACTACATGGCATTTGTTGATCTGGTGTACTTATTTGAAACCGTATTCAAGGTTTATCAATATGAGTTCCCTCCCATTAGAAATGAATGTGATCCAGATGTAGTTGACGATGAACCTACAATACAGCCAGATCATGCACTACGACGCGAACCAAAAGGTTATCCACGTTTAACACGGATTTACTACGCCGATGATACAGTCGAACATCAAGAAAGAATCGAACAACCGAAACGATGCACTAGATGTAGGAATCCCGGACACAACAAGAGTAAATATTCTCATCGATCAGGCCCTCGCATCTAATAATTATACTTTTCATTGTACTACTACTTTTGTAATTAACAAAATCCCTTCATTAAGCTTCAATTTTTTTAGTTGGAACCATTTTCAACACGATTTTTATCCAGTTTATAATGTCTTGTGTGTGCCAATATCAGTCTCAACTGAAAGATAAGTGCTAATACTACGCCTCGAAGCTTAAAAAATACACAAATTTTCATATTAACATCCTGAAAAATCCCCTCGAACATGCCTATCACCCCATTTTGGCTTGTTCTTGATGCACAAAACCAAGGTTTGGAACTATTTTCAACGCGATTTTTACTCTGTTTATAATGTCTGGTATGTGTCAATATCAGCCTCAACTGAAAGATAAGTTCCAATACTACACCTCAAAGCTTAAAAATTACGTAAATTTTTTATTAACATCCCGAAAAATCCCCTCGAACATGCCTATCACCCCATTGTGGCTTGTTCTTCATGCACAAAATCAAGGCTTGGAACCATTTTCAACGCGATTTTTACCCCGTTTATAATGTCTGGTATGTACCAATATCAACCTCAACTAAAAGATAAGTTTCAATACTACACCTCGAAGCTTAAAAATTATGCAAAATTTTTTATTAACATCTCAAAAAGTCCGCTCGAACATGCCTATCAAGCCATGTAGTTATCTCTCGTAATTCATTGAACTCGCTATCCCTACAAAGAGAGATCAATATGGATGAGAGTAACGTTCGGCGATAAATTCGATTTGGGGATTCGATTTTTCGCAGAACTCACGTTGTGCAAAGCGCGAGTTCATATTCCCAAATATTATACGGGCTTATCTAAAAATTGCGTCTTGGTAGGACTGAACTCGCTTTCTGTAAGAAGCGAGTTCGGAAAACGCTTTTACTAGAACATGGGTCGTCCCTATGTGGGTAGAAAGGGGGTCATTTTTCAAAATAATTGGCCATTGGGTCATTTTTCTAATTAATTATTAAAAAGGGAATATTTATATAAAATTGCCGTCTCTCTCACTATATTCAACAATTTTTCTGGTACAGAAAAATAGAAATAATATTAATTTTCAGAAAGTTGGTTGATTCAGGGAAAATTTTAAATATTTGATTTTGATTTTTTTTTTTACTTATCGAGCTTAAAATTTGATTTTATTTACAGAAACATGTCCTCTTTCATAAGAATTCGAAGCATGTATTTTATTGCATTCTGAAAGTTTTTATTTTGATCCTTGTTCTAGTGGTAAAATTACAAGGACACAACTGAAAGAAAATTGAAATTACAGGAATAATAGAATTGCAGTACAAAAGTAAAATGATTAAGCATTAAACGGTGCGTTTCACTTGGAAATTTCTTTGAAAATCTTTTTCATTTCTTTTTCATTTTAATCTCAAAATGTAAAAAAAAAAGTCTGCGACAAATTTTAACGACTCTCTTTGATACAGTAAATTTCGACCATTTTTTTTACATACTTTTCTTCAGTCCTGTTACGATTAACGAGGTGCTCTTTTTGAAAGTCAAATTGAACCGCAAGATGTTTCATCATGTCATGAGTACATAAAATCTATTTAAATTAGATTTCATTCATGTATCCTTCGCCTATATTTTTTGAACATTGAGGATATTAAATGTTTTAACATGCTCTTTCACGTCATCCGTTAATCGAATTATACTCGATCGATATATAATATCTGACAAAATTATAACACAAATTTGTACACATAATATAGTTATGTAAATTTAACGCTTTCAACTGATGTTTGAAGCTGGGATAGAAGGTTATGACATAAAATGCTTCTTGTAATCAAATTACCCCATATACAAGTGCATCTCTAGCAATTTCAAGACAAATCTATCAAAGTATTACCACAAGTTTGAAGTTTTCATTTTAACTCTACAAAAATCAACCTAACATATAAGGTTAACTCATCAAAATTTTAGAATAAATTTAATCCCGGAACAACTTTGCTTATGAACACCTTCTGTAGTTCCGTTTTGGGGTTTCTTTGCACCTAAATACATTGTAGTTACAATATCTTTATGGAATCAAGCAGCATCCGATGAATCCAAACTGAAATGTTCTGAACCTGAACTAGAACCTTCAACCATCTTCTCAAGTGAGTCCATATCCCCAGCTTCCCACAAAGTGTGTACCCGTAGTTTGTCTGCATCCTCGCTAAAAAGAACCAGGAAAGAGAGAATTTTAGTGAATCATACAGGTAGAGTCGTGGTATGTCTCAACTGTACCATGGAGATGGATACAGATAAACAGCATTTGATAATACTTCAGGTTTCAATTCCTTTCCATTACTTTTGCAGAAACTAAATATATAATGGAATGAATCTCTTACTCTGTAACCCCAAATATTTCCTTCACAATTAATGAGCTATCTCTCGTGCAGAACTCCGGTAACTGGCACAAAAATTCGACAGAAAAGCATATAATCAATTAAATGTCAAGCTTAATATATATATATATATATCACATGTTAACCTAGTTTTAACATTGCAAGTATGTTCAACGACATAAAAAAGAACTAAACAAATAAATAAACGATCACTCAGAATGTAAGCGGATTAGTGCAGGCTAACAAGAGTATTTAACAATGGCACATGCATGATTGGTGCAAGATGTTTCTTCATTCATTATTCTCAGTGCATTTCAGATTATCGATTTTCTTTTTCAGACATTAACTTTTAATAGTCATCGAACTTCAAGACTGATCGATTCTCATATCATTTCAGACACAATTTCAGACACCATTTCACAGCACATAGTACTTTGCAAGTCATTCAACCTGGCCAGTAACAGCAAATCTTCAAGCAAGATGCTAAATGGTATTTCAATAAAATAATATAAAGATAAAGTTGATGACTATTACCAATTGCAAATCAAATAAAATATTCATCAAATACACTAACAATCAATGTATAGCATATATTTATTTGAGTATGAAATGCACATAAAATCCAACAGAAAATATGGCATCAAGAAAGGGGAAACTAAACTGCTCAACAGCATACCTCCGATAGATATCAAACCTTCCCGAAAAGGCCCTGCACTGCAAGTTTCCTCTTAAACCCCTTTTCGGTAAAACCCGACATGTCCATGATAACTGGGCCTGAAAAGTAAAGAAATTGATCAGCATCGGATATAAAGCTTTCCCGTGAAAATATGATTTATGTAAAACTTTCCCACTGGTCGATTTCAAAACACGTTATGTTGGATCACTTCAAGGCAATGGCGAAAGCCATATCAGCATTTCAGAAATAATTTTCCAAAAGGTAACATTATCTGAATCACCTATATCATCAACCATTCATAGTTACCAGACATGAAAAGTAAAACCATAGCACATTTTATCAGTTACTAGATCATTATCATACTGGGAAAAATGCAATGGTCCATACCAGGATCATACACGCAAGCCAAGGAAGCAGCAGTGTTGAAAGTTACCTTTTTCACGCACAGTCCGCCTTGAGATTTCATTTAAAATTTCTGCTATCTCCGAATCATCGACATCGAAGCTTTCCTGAGCTGAATCAACCTGGCAACCAAATCTGCACTCCATGGTTTCTCATTCAACGAATACCTAATGTACTTGTGCAAAATCTCTCCCGTGCTAAAATCTGTCTGGATATATATATATTCACAGTTGCTATTAAAACATAGACAAAATCTAACATCTCCATAAAGGCATAAACATATCACTCATTTTCCTAAAGCTTTACCTAGTGGACCTATACATCTTTCTTCTCCTATCAATAAGAATCTAAAATAAATAGACATGTCTCTAGAGAATTTGCAGAATGGCTCTCACCTTTTGCACTAATCCCTTTAGCGCTGATTGATCGACTGCAACACCTCCTTGCTGAAACATCCCATCAATTGATTTGCAGAGCATGGCATTTTTATTAACCTGAAAATTCATTCCCCATTAATGCAAAATAGATTTCAAACAATTTAAGGATTAACAAAACGTATGGTTGAACAAACCAATTTCTTTCTTTTGTGCCTTGGGGAATTGAACTTCTTAACAGTCTTGAATGGCAATAACAAAAGTGATACCAACATAAGCCAAAGGAACAGCAAGAAGCCAAGGCAAAGAGCTGGTGCCAACTCTGGGGCCGGGAATTGGTTGAGAAACGGAGCCAGTGAACTCAACAAGGTCCAATGCCTTGTCTTGAATCCATGGCAATTCCTCCTCGACTTCCACTCCCACTTCTTCCTTGTCTTTCTCGACTAAATGTTCCATATTTCTTTTTGGGATATTTGAGGAGATCCTATTTCCGGCGCCCATGGCGGCGGCAGCAGTGAGAGAATGGGATAAGTGGGGTCTGGGTCAAATGAGAGAATGATAAGAGAGGAGGAGGATAGGATGGCGAGAAATTCTGGGTCGAGGGGGGAACTGGGCATTGATGGATGAAGAAGGAGAAGCAAGAAAGGCCATTGGGCATTAATGACGGTTTAGTTTCAGGCTTTGAGCCTTAAGCTTTGGCTCAAGGGTGACACGGACACTCCCCTAAACCAGAGCAACGTGCCAAAACACAATACAGAGTCAGAAAGGGTTTATGCACAAATTTTATAGGGTAAAATACGTAAATCACTACTGAACTTTAATCTTAAACCTATTTTGGTCACTGAAATTACAAAACGTTCAATTTACTCACTGAAGTTTAGACATTGAACTTTTTTGTATCTAAAGTTTAGATATTGAATTTTTTTGTCACTTTTATACCCCAAACGATCATAGACGGTAATTGTTCGGTCACAAATTTTACCAGTCACTTTATCTAGTCCCCTAAGTCTGAGTTCGACCTCCATTTTACCGAAAAGTGCTCCAAAGTTCACAAATCAACCAAAAACCTTTTAATTTCTCTCTCATCGATCTCCCCCTACGTTGTCTCATGTAGCTTTCTTCTCAATATGTTGCTTCTCTCGTGCCGCTGAAGTTTTCCACTGTTCGAATCTTGGAAAAATTCCTTCATTCGTCGACAAATGGTCATCGCCAAAAAGTTATCAGATGAGTAACAAAAACGTTCAATGTCAAAACTTCAGTGAGTAAATTGAACTTTTTAGTGATCAAAATAGGTTTGAGAGTAAAGTTCATTGATGATTTACGTAATTTGTCCAATTTTATAAGGCGAATAAAAATATATTGGGTCAATCCTTCTATAGTCACTGAATTATAGGATTGCATACATTTTGATCATTGAATAAAAATATTTATCAATTAGGTCATTAAATTTTTAATTTTGTTTCAATTGAGTGATCGGCTGTCAACATTTAATGGAATTACTGATGCGTCGGTTTAAAATTTTTATACATAATAACACGTTAAGTCCTTACTATCTATCATTAAATTAATTCGTCGCTAAATTAAAATAATTCAACTAATTTAGAGGGTTAAATTAGGGTATTTTTTCTCTTTTTATTGTTTGGATTCGAGCAGCACTGTAGATAGTGTAGGATGTTAAAAATAGTATATTCTAAAAATTAAATCAATATAAATAGAGGAAATATCATATGCACTAGCGGTGTGGAAACATTTTGTTTCTACAAGTACCCTAATTTTAGGGGTTAGAGATCCAATTTATACTTCATAGTTTAGGTGTTTAGGTTTATGGGTTTAGAATTTAGGATTTGTTGTTATAATTTAGGGTTTATGGTTATAATTTAGGATTTAGAGGTTTGTGTTTAGGTTTTAGGATGATATCTTAGAGATTTAGGTTTTAACCTATAAACCCTAAATTCTAATACTAAGTCCTAAATTCTAAGCATATAAACCTAAACCCCTAATTATGAACCCTAAATTAGATCTCTAACGCTTAAAATTAGTATGCTTGTAGAAACAAAATATTTTCACCCAATGCATGGTATAATTACCCATAAAATATTAATTTTCATTAATCAAATAACACCTAAATTTTTAGGCTAAAAGGGTATTTTTGCACTCGAGTTTGACCCAAATTAGCAATGTTGCGCCTCGCGCGAAAACGCAGTCAATTAGGTCCTAAAGTTCGTGAATTGCAACAAATTAGCCCATTAACCAACGTTGACCGGCGAAAACTGTTAACTTCTGCGTGAGTCATCGTTAATTCTTTTTAAGTCAACTGTTTGACCAATTGGCGTGCAATGTCATGCTTGATGCGACAAAAATGCTTATGTGGCATATAATAAAAAAATTAAAATAAAATAAAATTAATTAAAACCCTAAACAATCTATTTCTTCTCTACACCGTACCCATCTCCGACGGCGAATAGAGCGAGCAACATACTAACTTGCTTGAACACGTTGGAACCCGAATGAATCGATGAGAATCCGACGAAACCCAATTAGCTTCTCCACTGAGTCAATGACTCGTGCATCTCGATCCTGTCCACCCTTTCTCTGTCGCCATTAAAGCTTGGGTTAGAGAAGAACAATCACTATTGGAGAAAATTTTCATATTCCCCAACCTCCTCTGTCATCATTAATCCAGACCAGTACTCTTTTACAGATCAGCCAGCATCTAGCTCGTCCATAGTGAAACCCTGGTTTAACCTCAGGTTATTTGAACCGCTTTTAGTCAAGAAGATAAACTCAATCAGCTCATCATGCTCATGGCCGATGAAATACGGGTAAAACAATGGATAAATCATAAACACATAGAGTTCTTCAAAGCAAGGGAAAGAGAAGACATTATGGATACAGTTGAACTGTGTTCAATTCAACCCATTGTCACCAATATGAATCTTAAAAAAAAAAAATCACGCCAGTTTCAACTTTAACATGTGTTATGAAAATGAAAATAACACATTAAGTCTATAGAGCTCTTTTCTTTGATGAGCAGGCTATGACAGACAATGAAAATAATCCAGCATCATCAGTCCATCAGGACCATCTTTTTGGCCGCCTCTCATTCTTCCTTTAAACTCTATTTCACCGCTTCTCATTCTATCGACAAAATCTTTTCCTTGATGAACAAATGAAGCCTGAAATTTTTAACATCATCGAGCAAGAAGCGAACCATAACGGTCATGTTTTCTTAGACATGTTCATTGAGTTATTACATTAATACTCGACGTTGTTCAATTCGTTGAAAGGGTCGATGAGCAGTTAGGACAAGGTCATGTCGGAGGTGTATTTGGGGAAGGCGGAGATTTGTAATGTGGTGGCCTGCGAAGGAGTGGACAGGATAAAGAGGCACGAGTTGTTGACTCAATGGAGAAACTGATTGGATTACGCAGGATTCTCATCGGTTCATCTGGGTTCCAACACGTTTTAAGCAAGTCGGTATGTTGCTCGCCCTATTTGTCGGCAGAGATTGATACGGCGTGGAGAAGAAATAGATTGTTTAGGATTTTAATTAATTTAAATTTAATTTATTTTTAATTTTTTATTATATGCCACGTCAGTATTTTTGTCACGTCACACGTGACATGACACGCGGTTGATTTGAAAAGAGTTAACGATGACTCACACGAAAATTAACGGTTTTCGTCCGTCAATGTTGGTCAAAGAACTAACTTGTTGTAATTTGCGAACTTGAAGACCTAATCGATTATGTTTACGCGCGAGAAACAACGTTGTTAATTTGAGTCGAACTCAGGAACAAAAATACCCCTTTAATTAATTTTTTACTAATTAAATTTATACATACTTAACCTGTTATACCAACATAATAAAAATAACATTTTTTCCCTTAACAACAACACAAAAAGTTATACTTTAGCAGACAAGCTTATTGTAAAGGTTGATATTTTACAAATATTTAATGAGTTGATTTCTATCTACTCAATTTGAATTCAAGTAAAATAATAAGTTTTTGAATTTAAAATTAATTATAAAAAGATACATATTAATATAAAAATATATTTTATGATTATATGAATTGAAAAACGAATGATTTTTTTGACAAAGAAAAACGAATAATTAAGTCAAGGTTTAAAATTCTTTGTTAAAATCGAATCGTATTTCAAAATGAATAAATCTAATTGATATAATCATAATTTCATATCCCAAACAGTCTTTTTATATCTTGAATGGTCCATATGCGGTAGATTATCTACTAAAAATAATTAATTTTTCTTAATAATATGTTAATATAGCAGTATGAGATATTAAATTTCTTAAACAAGATAGGTTAGAATTTAAATATTGACTTGAATAGAATAATTTAGGTTGAGATAATACTCGGTCTAGATTAATTAATCAATGAGCAAATATCGATGATTATAAAAAAAACATTTTTATGAATAATAGGTTGAATCTACCCTTGTGCATCTAGTTTGGTGCGCTTAATTATGTTAATTTTGTATCCAATTATTTTCACTTTTATGTATCTAAAATGTCACTTTAGAAAATTAACAAATGTTAATCTCTATATATAGTTTTTTTACCCTTCAACTACTCAAAACTTTAAAAAAAAAAATTTAGCCCTTTCATACGACAAAACTTAAAGAAAGTTTTAACATTTAAAAATTACATGCATAATCAAGTGACAAAATCATTGGGAATGAGGGAATATATAATTTGGCGTGAGAGAAAGATAATTCAACCAAATCTACTTCACTAGATTAGATGTGATTGATAGAATTTAATGTTTAGTGTTTAGTGATCGACAAAAATATTTCAATTAAGACTCGGATGAATTAAGATCATGCAACTTAATACAGGAGATTAAGTAATATGCGGGCAGAATAATTAAGGCAGAGTGATTTATTCCAAAATGCATTGTACTTTTATGTAAAAACTAAAACACAACAAGCTACAGCCTGCAATCTGCTGTCACTTCACCTCACAAGCCCAAGACTAAGGACACCCCAAGCACTACGCGGCCAAGACTTGTCCTTAGCCTTAAGCAACAGAACCCTTGCCCAAGCAATCCATCCTTCCCATGACTTCCTTTTGTCCCAAGGACTCCCCCGCTCCAACATCAACACCACCCCTTTCTCAGCCTCCTTTTCAGCCTCCTCGAACCTCCCTTGGTTCAAATAAACCTGAGCCAACACCACATGTGGCTCGCCCACAAATGGGTTCTTCTCACAGCACCTCACCAGCAACTCCTCGGCTCTTTCCGACCCATCGCAAATGGCTTCCCAATACAAGTACCTTGCCTCCACTTGCTCTCTGGGGTCCAAAACCTTTGTGCAGTTCTCAGAAACTGGTTGCACCACAAGCTCCAGATCCTCATCAATGTCTTCCTCCACCTTGGCACCATGAACCCTTTTCTTCTTTTCTTTGATTATGGCTTCGTCTCTTAGTATTTGAGCATAAACAGCGCCCACTTTCGATATCAAGTTCATCCACAGGCCTGGCTTCCCATCTTCGGGCCATAGAGTAGCATAGTTATCCCCCTGGAACTTGAACTTTCCATCAAAGTTATCAAAAAACAGGTCTTGGTAGCCAATGAACTGGTCACTGTAATCCGCCATGCTCATCAAGAGAAAAACACCCATCACTTTTCTGGTGACCAAAACATCTTCACCACTCTTTATATTCTTCACCACAATCCCATTCTCGGGTAAAAGAGCTCGCAGTTTCTTCCTCCACGGTTCATTTCTATCTAATATGCCCTTTTCCTTGGCATTCTTCAATGATGTCTCGGATCACTTATTTTTGTCCGAGTTTTAATGTTATTAGTATTATTATAATATTATTATTAATATAAAATTAAAAAAAAGGGGAAGAGAACACACCATCAGAGACAACCCATTCTTAATCCACCATCTTAAAAACTCATCACCCTCATCTCCTTCACAACCAAAAAAAACTTCCCATGGCCATTATCGTCTTCTTATTTTCAATACCAACGACCACTACTCAACCATTACCCCACTGACCCGAGCCTCCTTCCTCACCATACTCACACCATAACCTTCTTCTTCAACACTACCACTCCTCACCTTGTGCTCAGATCACCATTACCCAAGGCCCTATCTCTCCTCGTTCCTTCACTCATAACCACCAAGCATCCTCACTCCATAGGATGACCATCATCGAACCCTCTACTTTTTATCACCATTTTCACAACTTCACAACCAGGGCATCCAACCATCATCATCCCTAACCAAAACACTCTCACAAAGAACAATCCCTTTGCTAAGTTAAGACAAGCAGCTCCCATTCTCCAAAGGTGACCGGAGCATCGGCTCTTCGATCCCAACGGTGAAAACATTCATCAGAATGTGGGGAGACACATATCGTGAACGAAAGCCGATCCAACGGTCGGTTGCTCAGATCGTCGACTAAGAAGCTTGAGGGTTGCAAGGTATTTTTGAGGCCCTCGTGTCGGTTTTAGAAGAAACGAAACTAATGCAGAGAAAGAGGGAGGAAGAATCTTCATCGTGGTGACCTTAGCTCGTCGGAGAACTCACCGGAAAGACAGCAACAGTGACAGACGAGGAAGAGTTCGAGCGAAGGAGATAACCCATGTTGTTTCCTTGTTTTCGTTTCTGCTGAAGTGAATAAATGAAATCTGCAATTGTCTTTTGTTTGTTTTCATTAGTATTATTTTCATAGTATTTTATTAAAAAAAAAAGAAAGGAAATGTTTGGAGCTTAAAGCTCCATGTCGGCACTTAAAGCCCCAAATGGCCTATAAATATGAGGCATGGGGGCAATTGAGGACAGAAAAGAGAGCTGACAGTGGTGCCTATAAGAGAGCCATGCTCTCGTGCTGCAAGGATCGGGGCAATATCTTTGGTGATGGTGATAATCAATTTGATCGGAGTTTTATTTTAGATTTGATCTAGTTAATTTTTAAAGGGGTCGTGGTAGATCTCGATAGGATTTAGTCGGGGTTCGTCATTCGAGCTCCTAATTAGGTATATTTTCTTCTCTTTTTATTTGTGTTGTAATTTTTTATGATTTAATAAAGTATTAGTTAATTTAAAATTGTGTTTTTTTAGTATTTATGTTTTAAATTTATGTTTTAGATTAATATTTATGAATGTTTTAGATTATTATTTTATTTATGTTAGATTAGTTTTATTTATGTGTTAGATTAATATTTATGTATATATGTTTCAAATTAGTATTTTAGATTAGTATTTTATTATGTTAATATTTATTTATATTTTTATCGTATTTATTTATATTTGCCATGTTTTAAGTTTGCATAATGGAATATAAATTGTCAATGCGGTGCCCTTTTATCCAAGCGTAAACGGGGCCAGTATCAGGCGTAGTGATGGTGGCTGGGCGTTTACTCTCGGATAACGGGGCTTTTAAAATTTACTCGCACTTATACCCAAATTTTAACTTAATCGTCACTTTAATCTGGAAAGTTTAATATTAATAAAGCGGTAATTATTAAAGTACCAATTTTTGGGCAGTGTGGGGGTGTTTATCATTCACCATCCGTAACCGACTCCCGAATCCAACAGTTTTCAAATCTCTGGTTTTATGGTGTCCGGCCTACCTTAGTGGCCGGTGGCGACTCCATGAAATACAATTTTTTTAAAACCCCACGGAATAAATGTTTCAATACCCGAATGACCCCAAACACCATTAAAACTCGTTTTTTAGCGAAAAAGAAGGGACATCACTACAGATGGCGACTCCGCTGGGGAAGATTTTTCGTTTTTCAAAAACAACAAAAAGAGAGTCAAGCTTTTTCAAATAATTACCGCTTTATTAATATTAGAAGTTTCGGATTAAAGTGACTATCAAATTAACATTCTGTTATAATTGCGTGTTTATTTTAACGCATTTAAAATTTGGCATATAAACTCGTCCTTTTTAAGTGGGGGAAAATGCTAATGCTTTCGTGAGGATATCGTTCTTCCGTATGGGCCTAGCAAGTACCTTTGGGGCTCGAGTACCTTATGCTTTCGTAAGGATATCGTTCTTTCGTATGGGCATAAGCGAATGGGTCCCCCTGAGTTGAACCTGATTGAAATGGGCCTATAATGGGTGATGATCGGGGGCCTTGCTACTCTTAGTAGGGGACAACAAAGACAATTTGGGTACCCCTTAGCACCAACAATGCATGTAGAGAACATATAGAAACCCACCCCCTTAGAGCCATGCAGACAACCTAGGTGTTTTAGACGAAATATAAATAGGGTTGTTTTGTTTGTTTACCTTATTTAATTTGTCCTTTTATTTATGTATTTATTATTTTTATCCAGTACTAACTCATTTCTTTTTATGTTTTATTTTTATTTTTTTATTGTACATATACTTTTGTTGCATTATCGTTGCATCCACATTACATAAAGGTGTTGATTCAAGTGGTTTGCCCGATCAGAAAATCTTTTATCATGAAAAAAATGTATCTTAAGAAGAACGACATCAACCCAGTCGTGCGGCATTGGTCAGAGGTTAATCAACGGGTCCGAGGTAACAGTTTGTCGAGTGAGTGATAATGCTAGGATATACATACAAGAGCTTACAACAAAATGACCTATGAGAGCTTAAATAGATTTGGGAAGGATGGGATCGACGACTACAAGACCTATATTCTGATACTTATGGCGACATAGCGCATTTAATGTATGTTCGGGTTAATCAGCCTTTGCGTCGAGCCATCTCTCAGTTCTGGAACCTTGCTTTTTGATGTTTTACTTTCAACGGACATGACATGATACCCACGGTAGAAGAGTACACAGCCTTGCTCAACAAGAAAAATGTTAAAAAAGATTGGATCTATACGAAGCCGCCAAGGAACTAGAATTATCCATTGAAGTTCAAAACCTTTGCTAGGATGAGTGACGATTGGGTTAACGGCCTGATTCAGAGTCGGGGAGACAGCCTAGCCTGTGCATGGGAGTGTATCCGAGACATCATACCCGCACACCCGAATGAGGCGATGAAGATGGACGTGTTCTCTTTAGGGATATAGGGTTTGATCATTTTCTCAAGGGTTCTTGAAAATATCGACGTAACCATCTTGGATCTGTTTGAACGTATGAAGCGGAAGGCAAACCCGGTACTAGCGATTTTAACCAAGATTTTCATTTCCTTGAGTGCGACCCAAAAACATGTAGAGGGACATATCTGTATAAGTCTTCTTTTCTGGCTCCAGAATCTGGACCCTTTAATTCCTATGAAAGCCGTTCAAAAGGGTGATTACCAGCGAAATCAACACCTTTATTTGCATTTATTCTGCATTCATATCATAGTGTTGATTCAAGAACGGTTCATTTAAAAGGCTTTCAAAATAGAAAAAAAGTCTACTTTACAGTATCAAGTTAGGCAGAGCAAAGACCAATCGAGAAAGAAGACGGTCCAATAGTAAGGCACGTACGTCGTAGAGGATCCAGTAGGGACTACAGAACACTAATTTTGAAATATTCACATTTAACCATTTGTAAAAATCTCAAATATTTTAATTTAATTCCTTAAAAAAATTTGAAAAAACTTTATTGTGTTTTGAATAATTTTCCCTCCTAAAACTTTCAAATAATAATAAAAAAAAAACCTAAAAGTTTCATTTTTTAAGTAAGTTAAAACTTTTTGATAATAAAAAGGGGAAATCTTTAAACCAAATGATCTTTGAGAATTTTAATGTAAACCCAAAAGTTTTAAAGACTTTAAGTAGACCCCCTTTGGACCGATAGAATCCATCCTTGTTTAGACGTATTATTCGAAGATTAGATCGTTTGTACCCAGATCTACAGAAGAAGAAGCTTTTGTCTACATTATGCATGCACTTGTTGATGCCCTTTTTAGAAGCCACAAAAATGAAGATCATGACGTCACGAGTTCGTGGAATAGAATAAGAGAAGAAGACGAGGTCATCCATCATCCTGAAGATGACGTCGAGACGAAAAGCGCGGGCTCTGCTTTCTGAAGTTGAGGTCTCCAAAAGGAATCCAACTATTACTTGCAATTCATTATTAGTTTCTTGTAACCATACATTTTCTCTATTGAAAGTTTTTTAAAGACTGTTCAATAATCAACACCGCATTTGCATTTATAGGGTATTGATTCCCGAGTGGTTTCTCAAATCTCAGAAATCGTTCATAATTGACAAAGGGTCGTCTGGTCAGATATTAGAGGGCACAAATCCAGGGTTTTGTCCCAGAACAAGATCAGAGACAATAGAAGAGGGATCATCTGAAGACTTCAGGTCAGACATGGTAGGAGACACGATACTGGTAATGAGCAAAGTAAAGTGCAAGAGTTGAAAGAAGCAAATGGCAGAGGTGATGAATAAGATGAATACTTTGACGAAAGGTAAGCGATCCGTCGAACCGAAAGAAGAATCGATTAAGGATCAGAATAGAGAGTGGGATAGTCAAAATTCTACCTCCAAGCCAGCCAAATGTGAGAAATTGAACCCTTTTGTGATCCGCATCAATAAACATGCGGAAGGTATGTCTGAGTCGGGCTTCCAGAAAATAGAGTTCGGTCCAGAAAAAACTCGAGAAGCAAGTAATGAAAAGAAGTACATCTCGATTCCTGTGAGGTACACCAAACTACTCATAATGTTCATCGAGAAGAGCCTTATTACCTTGGTGAAGTCTCTACCGAAGAGATCGTCTTATCTGAGAGGTTACAACACACGTGCTAGAGGCAGTTGCCGTTTAGGAAGTTTGTGTCACACTATTGAGAATTGCGAGGCCCTGGGGAACAAGTTCAAGATCTTATCGCGATGGGAGTCTTGGGTTTCGAAGACGGAATACCCCAATTCTATAGTAAGCTAACAATCACCCGATGGGCAAAATCGAGGAAGAATCGACATCTAGAACAAGGTTTGAGTAACACCAAAGTGAGTCACTCAAGCGAGTTCAATTTGAAGATCGGAGATAGGGGCATCCTAAGGGAGGGATATTCTTTCGAGTTCAACCAGCTCAGATAAGAGAGAGATAACTTGGATGAAATTGGATTTGCAGAATGATCACCAGAAGCTTTACTGTACAGATGGATGGTGTTGTTCAGTTGAAGGACGACTCAGAATATTAGAAGAAGAGAAACTAGTCAAGCAAGAATCAAGTCAGGCTACTATCATGTAAGTTTGAGGAAATTGAGAATAGGTTCGACAATCTCCAGAGATGAGCTACAAAATAACCTAGCCATTAACAAGAGTTTGAAAACAAGTTTACAACAGAGCAAGGACAATCCAACACTCTTCAGTTGGAAAGTAAGGAGCAAGTAGAATAGCTCGGGACATTCTTTACGTGAATACAAGGTTTATGTAGAAGTTAACAAACAGGTTGCTGTTGAAAATGTTGCAGAGATAACTTCCAAGCTGTGAAAGACTAAGTAGGGGATAGATGAAGACATGAAGATCGATATTACCCGAGCAGGTAAAGTGGCTCAACAAGGTGGCAGACTTAGCAGACACGTCGATGGCATTGAGTCAGGACATGGACCCAGTGTTGGAACACGGAGGCAAGCTAACCGGACTACTGATAAAGTTAAGAAATTAGGCACTGGAGCTCCTCAGTAACTGAAAATATATAATATCTGATGTAAGGAAACCTTTTGGCCTCAATGAACGTCGTTCTATGGGGACCACTTTTAGAATCAATACCTTATTGCATTCGTGTTTATATTTTAGGATTGCATTGCATTACTTTGCACGATCCTAGCATATTTTACATGACATTATCATTACCTTGCATTATTATTACCTTACATAAATTTTATGAGGAGTAATTCAAAGACCAATTAGGGTCTTATCATGGATAAAAGAATTGAAGACACTCAAAAATCAAGATTCGAGCAGTTAGAAGATGGGCTCGAGAAAAAAAGAAGAAAAAAAAAGAAAGGAAAAAAAGAAAAAGAAAAGAAGAAGATTGATGCCTTCGATGCAAGAAAGCCCAGATTTGGTTATTCCACCGGATTTCAAGATTCTAAGATTTGTGTAGTATGATAGAGCAAGCTGCCCTAGGATTCACCTGACCACGTCCTGCAGAAAGATAGAAGGCTACATCGAGAATAAAAAATTGCCGATCCACTACTTCCACGACAGTCTAGCAAGACCTATCGTAATATGGTACAACTGTTTGAGTAGAGACCAAGTGTAGTCATGCGGAGACTTAACCAACGTCTTTATGGGCAATACAGATATGCTTTAGACCTAGCACCTAGTCGTCAGTATCTCCAGGGTACGAGGATGAAACCTGATAAGAGTTTCAATAAATGTGCTTTAAGATGGTAGAGGTTAGCCGCCCAAGTGCAGCATCCCATTGTTGAAGAGGAAAGTGACTTCCATGTCTCAGCCATCTTCTGTATTTCCTCTTTGATAAGATACTCGGGAAATTGATGGGAAAATGTGATGACTTTAATAGAATACATGATCTAGGAAGGAAATTTGAGTCTTAATTCAATGAACCAGACCTACCTAGGAGCAGAATGAAAGAAAGAGATAAATGGGTACCACTTTCAAGGTTCTCGTGATCGTAAGAGAAGAAGACATACAGATTCCTCCGAATCACCGAGAAAAATTCCTCGAACAAGTACATATTTAGAGATATTCGGAGTATTCCATTTTGAACATATGGCCTCATCTGGTCAAGGGTTAGTACCTTACCTTAGGGCCGATAAAGATTACACCTAGCTCACATGCTTACAGTTTTGATCTATACAATACATGTGATATCTACATTAAGGCGCCGGGGCATGACACCGAGAAATTTAGGGTCGTTAATAGAAGAAATCAAGAAGCTGGTTGACGAGGGAGTCATGATGAGAGAGTTGATCCAGCGGAGGAAAAATAAGAGAAGTGGCAAGCCTACATTACATTGAAAGGGTTGGAATGAGTTAGTACCCGGGGGATAGTCCGAAGGTCCCTACGGTTTTCTCATCATTTCACAAAGAAATTCTCAACATAAAAAAACTCATTGTTTGTTAGAATAACAAATCACATTTCCATTTAGAAAGTATTTTTACATTTTTTTATTCTTTAAACATTTTATTTATATGGGGTAGTTTTTGTTCTCCCATGTGTATATACACGCATTTTTTGAATGGACATATGTATATATCATTTCTATACTAGGTCCTCAAATTTTGAATGCAACAACACTTTTGTTTCAGATCTAGAGATCAACTCTAAGTTGCTTATATTTAGAAGAGATTGAATGTTGTGAGGATACTGTAAATATGAGTATCTGCTAGTTTACTTAGGCCAATAGAGGAACAAAGCAAGTGTTTAGATAATGGGCAGTTCCCATTTTAGGAATTTTCCTTCTCAGGCACTTGTCATTTAAGATCCTTGAATCGAGAGTTTACCCTAAACCTTTACCCCTAAAGGCTTTCTCAGAACATCTATGAATGGGACGACGAATGGTATTCTTTTACTTTACTAGAAGGAAGAGATGAGACCAGACAGATTGGATACGAAGATCATAAAATCATCAGAAGAAAGTAGTTGAAAACAAGGATATGTCTAACCGAAAATCGAAGAAAAGAAGAGAAATGGAAATCAGAATGCTGAAGCAATCCAGATCAAGTAAATATAAGAATTTTTTCCATAGATTTCAATATCAGAAGAGCTGCAGAGAGGCAATTAACTTCGAGCGCAAGATAGCATCAATACTAGTATAGATACGTGTTGATTCGAGAATACATCCACATACTCAAACAAGAGGAAAGAGACTCTAAGCTGAAAACCCAAAATGGGCAGTCTAAAAAAAGAGAAAAAGAAAGAAAAAGACAAAAAAAGAAAAAAAGAGAGATTACACTCCACTGTTTGGGTTTACTTAAAGGTATTCCTAGATAAGAGTGTTTAAAAATAGAGAAATGCGTAGAATTTTCTGGGGCACTCCGCTGTAGTGAAAAGCTCAGAAGGTTGTTGTATGCTCCACCCATCTTTTAAGTCAAAAGTTGAGTAGCTACATGAGTGATATATTCAAATCATGACTATGCCGAGCAACTCAGGGTTCTGTTGTATGCTCCATCATTATCCTCGAGACAAAGGACTGTGATGAGTTGAATTCCCTTAAAAGAAAAAAAAGAAAAAGAAGAGAGAAAAGAAAAAAAAAGAAAAAGAAAAGGAAAATACTGTATATACTTCACACACAGATCAAACAATACAAGATCAAGACTTCAACTGTAAGAAATGAGCAAGCAATACAAAAAGAATCCACAATTTTGAAGATTTGTATAGAAGCTTGAATTGAAGCCAAATCAAAACAAGTTTGCCCGAAGATTGCCAATTTCGAAAAGGAAAATGACCTTTATGGTGAAAACCCAAAAATGGGCAGTCTAGAGCGAATCCGAAAATGAAGAGGAAAGAGTAGTCCGCCTGAACATGTTGGCATCAAAATCCAACCAAAATACACTGATATGAAGATACAGAAGAAGAAAGTGAACTCTAGGGTGAAAACCCAAAGGTGGGCAGTCTAGAGCAATCCAAATAAAAAAAGAGAAAAGAAAGAAAAAAGAAAAGAAGAAGAAGAAGAAGAAAGAGAAAGAGAAAAAGAGAACATTTCATCTGGGCATACCAATCATAAGAATTCCAGAAATGTACATAATCCTTCGTTCAAGGAACTTTGGAGGATCAATCATTTTTTATGGAAAACAAGCATCAATACACAACCAAAATGCAAGGCGGATCAAAAGAAAGAGAGTGAGGAAATGAACTTTAGGGTGAAAACCCGAAAACGGGCAGTCTGGAGTGATCCCAAAAAAGAAAAAATAATACTTCATGTATGAATATCCAGATCATACGAGCACAGAGATACAACTATGTCTAACTATGAACCAAAGGCCTACATTACAAGCCTCCAAAGACCATTCTGATCATCCATAGATATCCAAGTTGAATGAGAATGTCTTCAGATTTCATTCCGCCTATAAGGGTTAACCTTGCTTCAAGGAATGTCAAACTTCGAAGTGCTTGATCGACACCCAAATGAGGGAAGAATGAGGCATGGCGAGTTAGTGAGATTAAGAGAGACACCTTAAATGGGTTAGAAATTATGTATGAGATTTTGCCTCTTGAAAGCCTAATAGACTAGAAGAAACTATACATTTACGTATATCTCCACAATAGTCAAGATCTTCTAAATATGCGCTTTATTAGAGTTGATCTCTGGCAATATGGTGTTTGATATTTTAGGGGCAAACATGTTTTAAAAGGTTTGACATTTTCTCCCAAAGTTTTGATGTTTACCATTTCCCCCAAACATTAGTTTTTAAAATGTGTGGCAATATACTTCGAATTTTGTATACCATTCTCCAAACCTTAATTTTCAAAAATGGTTGGCTTTAAAAAGAAAAAGAGAAAAAAAGAAAAAAAAGATGTTTACCATTTGTTCTAAACAATGTTTTTAAAATGTTTGGTATTCCCTCCAAGTTGTGATTTTCAAAATGACTGTTATCTTTTCAAACAATCGTTATTGTATTGAAATATACACAAGTAAATTGCCTTTTGCATTACTTTAAAAAATGAATGATGTTGAGATTTGAAGCATAGGGATCGAGAGTTAGTTCCCGTTGAAATGATACGAGAAGATCAAGGATGAGCTCAGGGGATGGAAGTATTTTTGCTTACCCAGTGATTAAAAATAGATCAAGGCTCTGTATGATGGGTCAGGAAATTCGAGACAGTAGAGCCCGTGATTGAATGGGGCAACGCCAAGCGAAGAAGATGACAAGGGTTCTTATAAGAATAATATAAGGACCAGAAGATCATTTATGAAGACATGTGATAACCCTGAAGACAAGAAAGCCTTCCATATGAAAGATTTGAAAGCATGTTAATTCAGATTCGAAGTGATTGATCAAATAATGATTTAAGAGCATACAGTGAAGAAGTAAAGAGATGAAGAAATCTGAGAAATGGCCTTTCAGGGTGTAAAACTTTATAACAAAAAAATATTGAAAAAAAGAGAAGAAAAAAGAAAAAGAAAAAGTGAGAGAGAAAAAAAAGAAAGAAATGAGAAAAAAAGAAAAAGAGAGAAAAAAAAGAAAAAAAAAGAAAAAGAGAATAAAGAAAGAAATAATAAAAGAAAAAAAAGAAAGAGAAGAAGAAGAAGAAAAAAGCATTACATTGCATGCATCATATAGATAGAGGTATGTCAATTTTTTCTTGTTTTAGACAGGTATTTGAAGAATGGTCAAAATGTTTGAAGAAGTAAATTTCATTAAAGAAAGAAAGAGACGACAACCATAGCAGCGTGAGGCTAGATGACGGTAGCCAAAGTAGCGTAAAGCCGGATATTAAGTCCTTCGGGCCATCAGTAAGACCTCCGGGCATGATGATAAGACATTCGGGCCACCAGTAAGCCTTTCGAGTATGGTGATAAGTCCTTCGGGCCATCAACAAGTCCTTCAGGCATGATGCGACAGCCGTAGTAGCGTGAGGCCAGATGACGATAGCCATAGTAGCGTAAGGCCAGATGACGGTAGCCAGAGTAGTGTAAAGCTGGATATTAAGTCTTTCAGGCCATCAGTAAGACGTTCGGGAATGATGATAAGACCTTCGGGCCATCACTAAGTCTTTCGAGCATAGTGATAAGTCTTTCAGGACATCAATAAGTCCTTAGGGCATGATGTGGCAGCCATAGTAGCGTGAGGCCAGATGTTGGCAGCCTTAGTAGCGCGAGTCTAGAAAGATCGGCAGCCTTAGTACCATGAGTCCAGAAAGATCGACAGCCTTAGTAGCATGAGTCTAGAAAGATCGGCAGCCTTAGTAGCGTGAGTCTAGAAAGATCAACAGCCTTAGTAGCGTGAGTCCAGAAAGATCAGCAGCCTTAGTAGCGTGAGTCCAGAAAGATCGGTAGCCATTTTGGTGTGAATCCCAAATTCGAAGATAAAGGTTATATATAGGAAGGGCTTATGTTTTCGAGCCATCGCAGTGAAAGGTTCTATATAGGAAGAACTCATAGCTCCGAGATTTCAGAAGCTAAAAGTTCTATATAGGAGGGACTTGCGGCTCCAGGGTTTGACGATTGGCAGTTCTATATAGGAAAACTCACAGTCAGAAGAATCCATCTGTGACGCAGAATGTTTTATATAGGAAAAACCCGCGTTGAAGGCGAAGAGTTCTATATAGGAAGAACTCCAAGCTTTACCGTCTTAGAGTGAAAGGTTCTATATAGGAAGAGCCCTAACTCCAGGATTTCAAGGTAAAAGTTCTATATAAGAAGAACTTTTAGCTCGAATGATCCTCCTGAGAAAGCGAAATGTTCTATATAGGAAGAACGTGTAGCTCCAAGATCGGAAGGTGAAGAAGTTCTATATAGGAAGGACTTACGAGCCCGAAGATTCGGCAGAGGAAAAGCGAATAGTTCTAGAATAACACGTGATTCTGAAGCCAAAGACAATGAGGTAAGTAAAAAATAAGTGTTTTTGATATTTGCTTTGTTCTCGTTTCATAAGAACAAGCAAAGAGGGGCAACTGTAATCACTCATTTTTGTCCGAGTTTTAGTGTTAATAATATTATTGTAATAATATTATTATTAAAATAAAATTAAAAAAAGGGGGAAGAGCACACACCATCAGAGACAACCCATCCTTAATCCACCATTTTAAAAACTCATCACCCTCATCTCCTTCGCAACCAAAAAAAACTTCTCATGGCCATTATCGTCTTCTTATTTTCAATACCAACGACCACTACTCAACCATTACCCCACTGACCCGAGCCTCATTCCTCACCATACTCACACCATAACCTTTTTCTTCAACACTACCACTCCTCACCTTGTGCTCAGATCACCATTACCCAAGGCCCTATCTCTCCTCGTTCCTTCACTCATAACCACCAAGCATCCTCACTCCATAGGATGACCATCATCGAACCCTCTAATTTTTATCACCATTTTCACAACTTCACAACCAGGGCATCCAACCATCATCATCCCTAACCGAAACACTCTCACAAAGAACAATCCCTTTGCTAAGTTAAGACAAGCAGCTCCCATTCTCCAAAGGTGACCGGAGGATCGGCTCTTCGATCCCAATGGTGAAAACATTTATCAGAATGTGGGGAGACACATATCGTGAACAAAAGCCGATCCAACGGTCGGTTGCTCAGATCGTCAACTAAGAAGCTTGAGGGTTGCAAGGTATTTTTGAGGCCCTCGTGTCGGTTTTAGAACAAACGAAACTAATGCAGAGAAAGAGGGAGGAAAAATCTTCATCGTGGTGACCTTAGCTCGTCGAAGAACTCACCGGAACGACAACAACAGTGACAGACGAGGAAGAGTTCGAGTTAATGAGATAACCCATGTTGTTTCCTTGTTTTCGTTTCTGCTGAAGTGAATAAATGAAATCTGCAATTGTCTTTTGTTTGTTTTTATTAGTATTATTTTTATAGTATTTTATTAGAAAAAGAAAGGAAATGCTTGGACCTTAGAGCTCCACATCCGCATTTAAAGCCCCCAATTGCCTATAAATACGAGGCATGTGGGGCAATTGAGGACAGAAAAGAGAGCCAACAGTGTTGCCCTATAAGAGAGCCATACTCTCGGGCTGTCAAGGACCGAGGCAATATCCTCGGTCCTAACTGATTTGATCGGAGTTCTATTCTAAATCTGATATAGTTAATTTTTGAAGGGGTCGTGGTAGATTTCGGTAGGTTCAATTAAGGTTCGTCATTCGAGCTCCTAGTTAGATATATTTTCTTTTATTTTTATTTGTGTTGTAATTTTTTATGATTTAATAAACTATTAGTTAATTTAAAATTGTGTTCTTTTTTAGTATTTATGTTTTAGATTAATATTTATTAATATTTTATATTAGTATTTTATTTATGTTAGATTAGTTTTATTTATGTGTTAGATTAATATTTATGTATGTATGTTTTAGATTAGTATTTTAGATTAGTATTTTATTATGTTAATATTTATTTATATTTTTATCGTATTTATTTATATTTGCCATGTTTTAAGTTTGCATAATGGAATATAAATTGTCAATGCAGTGCCCTTTTATCCGAGTGTAAACGGGGCCTGTATCAGGCGTAGTGATGGTGGTTGGGCGTTTACTCTCGGATAACGGGTATTTTAAAATTTACTCGCACTTATAACCAAATTTTAACTTAATCGTCACTTTAATTCGAAAATTTTAATATTAATAAAGCGGTAATTATTAAAGTACCAATTTTTGGGCGGTGTGGGGGGTGCTTATCCTTCCTCATCCGTAACCGACTCTCGAATCCAGCAGTTTTTAAATCTCTGGTTTTATGGTGTCCAACCTACCTTAGTGGCCGGTGGCGACTCCATGAAATACTTTTTTTTAAAAACCCCACGGAATAAACGTTTCAATACCTGAATGACCCCAAACACCATTAAAACTCGTTTTTTTAGCGAAAAAAGGGACATCGCTACAAACTTAAGGTGTTCAACTAGTTCGGAATCCGAGTATTGGAACAGAAGATTGTCATGGATCATGGTTTGACGAGGGACGACGCAGAACAAGTGAATCAAACGCTCTGCAACCTCCCCAACGTGGCCTCGAACGACGTCTCGACCGGTCGAAGCATCGAAGATGGCGAGGTTTATGTAGGCGTTGGAGTAGGCAGAATAGAAGAGGCCATAGAGGCAAACGGAGTTTGGCGCTTTCCATATCTTTAGAATACGATATATGTCGACCAGATGCTCCAAAAAGCTGCCATGTTTATGAGAACACTCTCCGGCCCCGACGGAACGTAAGACGGCGGTCAGTGATGGTAAGTTTTGGTCGACGGATTCGAGCTCACCTCGAAGGAATGGGCGTACGGTGTCTAAGAGGGATTCGAGGTATTGGGATTTAGAAGATGGCATTGGAAGCAAAATAAGTAGTTTGTGCTTAGAAGAGCTATGTCTCGCAGTTCATAACCTGTTAAGAAATGTGGGATATTTGGGATTTTATCAAAGTATATGTGATCCCAATTTTCTGCCATTAAAGAGGAAGGGAAATTGTATAATTGTTAGCTGAGATTCAATGATTTCTTTTGTCCCATTCTATTGTAAGTTTGTAATAATTGAACATAACTTTTTTCTTCGTATCAGGACATATTTTGATTTGATAATATTAATCGGGTTAAGTTTGTCTCGAGTTCGAAGTCTCGTGTTTGCATAAAATTCTCGTTAAAAAATTTACCTACCAAAATTTAATGTACAACGTAGATTAGTCCGAATTAGTCATGCAAAACTTTTGGGATAAAAACAAATGTATATATTTGTAGTAAATTAAATATAAATTAGATTTTGTAACAATAAATTGAATTTAATTAAAATAAGAAAATGTATAACAAAACATACCTCAAAATATATAGTGAAATTTGACGATTATATTCACTCTCATACGTAAAAAAAAAAAACATGAAAATTCAACTGATGTGAAAAGCAAAAACCAAATCTTTCATTGACTATGTTCTTCATCAACCCTAAAAAGTCAGGAAATAAATTCTCTTATCTCTATCCAACTAGACACTTAAGTAGTGATATAGGAGATGTGATGAACAAAATCAATCTTGCATACTGCTTCGCAAATAGTTTCAAAAACATCAGTAAACTATCATAAAAAAAGATCTAGCCATATAAAACCGTCAACATTTTCTGGTAAGGGACGTGCATTGTGATAATCGATACATGAACATTAAACTACTACAAAAATAGATGAGATAATTTTTTTTCAAAATAAAATAAATGAAACAGCTTTGGGTTCACTTCATAAACTCAGAGTCTAACCTAACCACAGGAAGCCCTATTAGAAGTTTGTTCACATAAAGTCATGAATTAAGATCATAACAACTTTTTATTATTATTGGATGAAAAAATAGATGACTGAGATTAACTCTTTACTTTTTTTTTTCAAGTGATAATCTTCACATAACCTACTGTTAATCTTAACCATCCGTTTCACTCATCTAACGATCCAAAAAACGTGTAAAAGTTAAAAACTTTTATACTGTGTAACTGAATCTTATCCTTATATATATATATTCAAAAATTGGATAATATTAAAATACATTTAGACTTAGACTTGCTAATGCTAAAAAACATACACTTATTAAATTCATCAGCTTTTTTAATTGGTTATTTTGTGATGCTACAGCGGCCCAAGGTATAGTGGAATAGAGAAGAAAGCAAAAGGTTAAATCATATACTTGGATAGAGAAAGAGAATTTTATTTAAGGAATTTAGATTTTAGACCTTTTAGACCTAGTATTTAAGTTGAAAATTGTTAGATGGATCCGGCTCACCATGTTATTCGTGGTTCCAGTCAGTAAGGTTCATCTACCTCATTTTTTAATGTTAATCTTTATTTCTTTCCTATTTGTCAATAAGAAATGGCATTATTTAAAAGTTAAAATGGGATTGATGGACCTTAATAGCTGGGATCATAAATGACGTGGTGAGTCGGATCTATATTTCTCCTTTAGATTACCCTGGTTGGTACATATTTAGTAGCTACTTCATTAGCCAGGTTCACGAGCAGGTCTGTGTAACAACCAGTTTATTAGCTCTACATTTTTTATGTTTAAGATTTTTTTATCATACATACGTAATTTATTTTTGATAATTATTTATTGCGTCAAGTAATTTATTATTTTTTGATTAAGTAAATAATTATTATAAGGTAAATATCAGAATTTGAACTCACACGAAATAATACAATATGAATATCCTTAATCACTCGATCAATTAATGGATCTCCAAGTAATTTATTCTCTGATTAACAACGAATCATGTTAATGATTTAACTCCTACGAATTATCTTCCTTCCTCTAGAGTCCCTCTTCTCCTCCCCTCTAGGTAGGATTAAGATTAAAATTATGATTTGTCAAAAAAAAAAACTTGAAAAAGCTCTCATTACGGATAATTTTTTTTTAACTACCGATATCTGACTTATTGGTCTACTAATATGGATCGGTTTTGCAAAAGTCCAATATGGGATGACCATTCCCTTTTTCATACACAACCCTAAAATTTAAACTCATGACCTTACTTAAGAGGCCCAACGTCTCATCCCGTTAGATCAACTGGTAGTTGGTCGCTAGGGACAATCTTTAAACAGACACATTCACATGAACATAGGGTCGATATGTTTTCCAATCCATGTTAACATGGTCGGACCCCCACCCCCTTACCCCAATCATAAAAAAAAAAAAAGACGTAGGGGCCTGAATCAACCAAACAAAACTTCTTTCCTTTATATATGATTGGGGGATTATATTGTACATCAGGTTAGGTTAGGTTAGGGACTCCAAATTCCAAACCCAGGGCACATACAGCATAAAGATAGAAAGGGTAAGATTGTGGATTCCATTGCTCTTTGTTGCGCAATCAACGCACCCCTAATTTCATTAGGTCTTTGCATTCCCGAAACTTGAAACATCATACATTATCTGTCAAATATTTCCATACACTTCAGTTTGCATTAATCTGTCAAAATAAATTTTTAGAGTAGATTGACCCCTAATAACAAGTACTGAAAAATAAATTAAATTTTAAGAGTTGACAAAAATAAATTAATTTGCTTGTAAATCGGGCTTCTAATAACAAGTATTGAAAAATAAATAAATTTTAAGAGTAGACAAAAATAAATTAATTTACTTATAAATTGGGCCTTAATAATAAGTATTGGAAAAAAGTGTCAAGAGTATACAAAAATAAATTAATTTATTTGTAAATTGGAAAAATAATAATAAGTATTTGGACTTCTTAATTACGAGCCCTTGGTAGGTGCCCCTCTTGCCCATGCCCATAAACGATTCTGGTCTAGGATTTGTGGAAGACGAAAATTTTAATGCAAATATTTTAAATTTAAAATTAAAAAATAATATAAAACAAAAAAGTGAAAGGGTTATTTAATCCAAATTCAATTTTTGTTTTAAAATATGATTAATTATATGTTGAGTACTTGAAATTTTTATTTTTTTTTGAAATTTTAATAATTATTCAAAACTCGTTAAAAATTAATAATGTATAACCATATATAATATTAGTGATGTGTAACGGTGTGTTGTTTGTTCTAGACACATCCATTTTATATATTGTATAGTAAATGCAATACAAATCATCTCTTGTATTGGTTATTATCAAGCCATAATAAACCTCCTTTGACATGTTATTTTTATCATAGAAAATAATATAATATAATAGATATTACACGACTGACGAAAAATATGATATTTAAATTTACATATATACATATTTTGGTGTTTTTCTAGGTTTTATCTGTATTGTAGTACGTTTTTTCCTCTGTCTTGTGACATGTTTTTCTTCTGTCTTGTGGTACGTTTCTGCCTTATGGCACATTATCATCCACCGTTGCAGTAAATTTGCGTTCGTGGATACATATTTCACGACGTTCGACACTGATCGGCGATTTACAGGTGCTCTTCAGTAGTTTGAAATTTGTGCTTCGATTGTTGATGCAGTCATATCTGTTTTACGAAGCAGCCTCCAAGATTGTTGGTTTTGCTCACCACTCCTACTTCAATCCTGAAGCATGTAGGTGGATGGGGACAATAAGTCTTGCTCTCTGCTTCTATTTCTCCGATGTTTCATCTTTATCACTGTTTTGCAGCCCACTGAAGGTGTTTTGCTCGTTTGATGTTTTGTTTTCTAGTTTTTTTTTCAATTTAGATTTATTGTGTTTTTATTATTTTTTTGCTACAATTTCATTTCATTTCTTTTCTATTTTAATTTCTAATAAAACTTGACCGACATATTGTTAAAAAAGAGTGATGGAATGCTAAAATTTTTAAACGACATTTATAGTTTAAATTCGCCTTAAACCAAAAAACAGCCCTTAAACTATTTCTTTTTTTCTGCTTTTAGCCCTTAAATTATGATTTGGGCAAAATAGGCCCTTAAACTATCATTTTGGTCACTTTAAGTCCCTAAACTATGATTTGGGCAAAATAAGCCCTTAAACTATCATTTTTGGTCACTTTAAGTCCATGGTTACAAAAATATCATTTTATAGGCTTTTCTAACATATATAAATATTTATGTTCTTTTTAAATTTTAAAATATCATATATCAAAATAAGCCCCTAAACTCTTATTTCTGGTCATTTTAAGTCTGATAGTTATTTAAGTCAAAAGAAAATTATTTTGACTAATAAGATGTTGACACATCACAAAGATTTTTTGACCAAATGATAGTTTTGGGTAGGGTGTTCAAAAATACCCGACCCGATTACCCGAACATAAATAACCGGGTATTTACCCAAAAAAAAATTTTTACCCGGGTCGGGCCCGGGTCACAAAATTAAGAATTTTCGGGTACCGATTACAACTGGGTACCCAAATATATTTAAAATTAACATTTTTTATATTCAATATACATATTTTTATATTAAACTAATAAAAATCTTAAATTTTTATATTTAATAAATACATATTTTTATATTAAACTAATAAATACATATTTTTTATATTTTATATTAAACTAATAAAATATTTTTATATTTAAAAAATATATATTTTTATATCCGGGTACCCAACTACCTGAATTTTTGGGTACCCGCAAAACCCGGGTCGGGACATGGGCCGCATTTTCTACTACCCGAAGATCCAGGTACCCAGTACTTCGGGTACCCGAATACCCGAGTACCCAGATTTGAACAACCCTAGTTTTGGGGACTAAAAGAAGAAAAATGGCATAGTTTAGGTACTTATTTTGACCAAAAAATAGTTTAGGGACTTAAAGTGACAAAAAATGATAGTTTAAGGGCCTATTTTGCACAAAAATGATAGTTTAAGGGTGTATTTTGCCCAAATCATAGTTTAAGGGTCAAAAGCAGGAAAAAACATAATTTGATGGCTGTTTTTTGGTTTAAGCCTTTAAATTCTAATATTATAAATAAAAAAGTTAGGTAAGAATGGTCGCCCTCATCATGGGGTCTTTATGGTATTCAATCCAGATTAATCCACCAATAGATCTAATATCAATAATTATATCATCTCAATGGAAATTAACATGTATAAATATTATACATATTTAATACATGAAAATGATATGTCAACAACCAGTTCGTATAGAAGGATGAGGCGCTAGGTCCCTTAAGCAAGGTGAAAGGTTCAAATCCTGACGTTGTAAATGGCGAAAACTAGGTTGAAAGGATCACCCCATAATGAACCTCTACAAACCCGAACTGAATTAGTCGATCAATATGTCAGAAACCAGTGACTAAAAAATACATGAAAATAATAAGGAGGAAATAGGTTTTCTCGTAATAAATATATAATAAATAAATATATTCATATATTAATTATTGACAATGTTACAAATTAAAGTAAAAAAAGATGACAGGTAATTCAATGAAATTTATCAATTAATTTTCTGTTGCTTTCTTTCGTCTTCTGTTGCTTTCTTTCTTCCATTGATTATGCTTAAAGCAACTGATGACAACTAATAGTCATAATTTTCATTTTCTATAATTAATTTAAAAAACTATCGAAATGGTGAATGAATGTAAAGGGATTGGACTCACTTGCCCTCTTTAAGTCTTTCAGCTTCTTGGCATTAATTAGAATTCTCCAAGTCATTGGATAAGTCATAAAATTTTGGTTAAACCTATAATGTGATATATAACATTTTATTTAAAATAATTATAGATATTTTTTTGATTCAATTGTATACATTTTAGAAATATAAATTTATTTATTTTTATATTGAATGAATATAATTATTTTTGACGTAAAAATCATGTCACATTGATAAAAGTATTAATGTTTGTGAGAAAATTAAATCAAATCAAAACTTTATGTATACAATTACACATAATCAAAATGTATGTACCATATTATACATTTTACCAAAATCAATATATAGTTTTAGATTCAAATTTTAGTATTAGTACATATAAATAGACATAAAACGACGCAATTTTTAAAAAAAAAATATTTAAAATAACAAAATTACTATTGTTGGGCTCGATGAATAAACCGAAATATGTCGCCAAGTGGTGGAAGAGTGATTTTTTGGGTGATGGTGGTGGAAGCAAAAAGATAGGAAAAATTACACAATAATTTAGAGTGGTTCGACTTTCTAACCAAAGCCTACATCCACTACCTTAGCTTCCACACTAAGGATTTCCCAAATCCACCAAAACTTTTAGTCTTGCCTTTTCTAGGCTTAGGAGGAAACTTTTACACACTCAAAGCTTCTACCCCAAAGTTTGAGTAAACCTTTTTTTACAAAGAAAAGAAAAGCAAACGGAAATCCTTCTCTTAGGTAGATGTTTGCACTCTTAAGCTCACTCACTGAAACCTAATACACTTGAGCATACAATGACAATTAAGCTCACAAGTGTTTGTCTATACAAAAATATACAATTTTAGCACTAAGACACTTTTTGAATCAATTAGATGTTGGCCATAAGATCATTAGTTGTTCCAGGTGCTTTAAGGGTCCTTTTATACTCCCAAATAAGTTCCTAGTCATTGGAGACCGTTGGAATTAGATTGGAGCCGTTGGAGACTTTATTTCCCTCAATAAATGCAGTTCTAGAGACAGCCGTATCAATACACGGGATTGCCGTATCGATACTCGTTCTTTAGAAACTAGCTGTTATGCTCGCCCAGCCTTGGTGTATCGAAACACCCCGTATCGAAACAGTGTATCGATATGGTGTATCGGTACGCTGCAGGGAAATAGCCATTTGGGGGTTTTGAACTAGCCGTTGGGGATTTGAAAATATAGGTTATCGGTACGCCTATACGCATATTGGTTCGACCCTCTCCGTATCGATACACATAAGCCTGTATCGATAAGGGTTTTCGGTTCTGGAAAAATTCTGTAGCTAAAACCCTAAGGTGTATCGATACGGGGTGTAACCGTATTGGTATGGGCATGCTGAAATCTTGAGTTTGGCTACTTTAAAACATTTTAAACACTTCCAAAACCTTTTAAAAACTCCTCAAACATATTTTCAAGTTGTTTGGACTTAAAATCATTTTTGAAATCTTTTCAATTTAGTTCAAAACTATTTTTCAATTATTATATCAAAACAAATATAGTAACAACTATTAAAATCCATTCAAACATGCCATCTAAATTTATTGAAACATTTATAATAATTCGCTCTGTTTTTTTTATATTTTTAACCGTCTATAATAATTCGTTTTGATTTTTGATTTTTCTATATTAATTTTATAGTTTTGACTTTTATTTTGGTACCTAAAGAACATTTTGTTTAATTTAACCCATAAACTTTTTCTTTTATGAAGCATGTTATCCCGCTTCGTTCTTCTTTATAAAAAAACAAAAAAACAATGTAGCAATATAAGAATATGTCACCTAGAGTGTTACACGGCACATAATATATAATATGGTAAACTACATCAGATACTACCAAACTTTTTATTAGTACTGACTCGTTTTTATCATCGAACTTTTAATTTGTCCAATTTTAACACTAAACTTTAGTTTTCGACTCCTTTATGTCGCTCCGTCGTTCATAAAGGTGGCTGATGTGGACGCCGATTCAAAACGACGTCATTTTGATGAGACTATTTTGATGTCCATATCACCAAAAATGAGGTTGCTTTGCAAGAGAAAAATATAAAAGTTTTACACCTAAGAGGATTTAAACTTAGGTCCTAAGATAAGAAGGGCAAAGGCTTAACCACCGGACCAACTTAAGATTTGGTAATAAATTAACACAAATAATATATATGTGAAACTGTAATTGAGATTAGTATGGTTTTATTTTTGTTCTGTTTAGTCTCTAAAATTTTTATTTAATCCAAAATTAACCTCTATTTGCTTCTAATTTTTATAATCTAGTCCGAGTTTTTAATATAGTTTTATTATTGTTCAGTTTAGTCCCCTAAAGTTTTTATTTAATCCAAAATTGATCCATATTTGTTTCTAATTTTATAATTTAGTATGATATTTTTAATATAATTTTATTTTTGTTCAGTTTAGTTCCTAAATTTTTTATTTAATCCAAAATCGGGTCCCTAATATTGTACTAGATTATAAAAATATAAACAAATAGGGGTTAATTTTGAATTAAATAAAAACTTTATGGACTAAATTGAACAAAAATAAAAAGTATATTGAAAATAGTGGATTGGATTATAAAAATTAGAAACAAACATGGGTCAATTTTAGATTAAGTAAAAACTTTAGGGACTAAACCGAACAAAAATAAAACTATATTAAAAATCGGACTATATTATAAAAATCATAAACAAATAGGTGTCAATTTCAGATTAAATAAAATTTTTAGGGACTAAACTTAACAAAAAAACTATATTAAAAATATTGGACTAAATTACAAAAATTAGAAATAAATAGGAGTTAATTTTAGATTAAATAAAAAATTTAGATACCAAACTAAACAAAAATAAAATCAAATGAAAACCATATTAATCTCATGTACAGTTGATATATGTATTATTTGTGTTAAAATATCTTAATTCTCAAATCTTTTAAGTGGTCAGGTTTCAAATCCCCATCGTATGCAAATCCCTATATTTTTTCATCTTCCAAAGCATCACCGTGCAAGGCGACATGTGCATCAAAAATAATGTTATTTGGTTCGACGTCCACATCAGTCACTATTAATCACGTGAACGTACAATTAAGAATTTAACGATAAAGTAATATAAATGAGTTAAAAATTAAATTTTAATGTTAAAAGCGGACCAATTAAAAATTTAATAGTAAAAACGATCAGCGTCAATAATTTGATGATATATAGTGTAGTTTACCATATATATTAAACTCAAACAACTTCAAAAATTCATAAAAATATCTTTAAATATAAAAAATGAAAAATCCAAAAATTATCATTTTTTAACATGTTGAATATTTTAAATATTTTTATGCTTTTTAAGTTATCAAGTTTAATGTGGGTTATGTGCAGGGACGGAGCCAGAAAATTTAGTTCAGGGCGTCAAAATTTAAAAAGTTTTATGAAGTGATTTTTTAAGTATGTAGGAACAAACAATGAGATCAATTTTTTTTAAGAGGTGTCAATTTTATTTTTAATATTATTTTATATTAAATATATAGAGAAAAAATTCTCTCCAAATTTTTTGGGGAGCCATGTGACACCTCTCTACCCAAGGTGGCTCCGCCCATGATTATGTGTAATGTAGTAACCTATGCGGTACTTTCCTAGAGTGCCACATAACTTTTTAACAATAAATGAGGTGATATATTATGTTTACATAAAGAAAGTTTAGTGGTCAAATTAAATAAAAATATTCATGTGTGAAAATGATAATAAGATATAACTTCAGAGGTTAAAATATTACGATTGGATCTCAATTTCAAAATTTTATATTTCTTTGACCAACCCTAACTTTAATTATTGTGAATTTAGTAGAAGTTTGGGTGTCTGTTATTAGGGGTATACAGGAGTTTAATGTTGAAATGATAAGAGGAGATTAATGGGTGATGTGAAGAAGACATGACTTGAGGGAAATACAAGGAATCAAATTTCAAGAATAATTGGATTTGGTTGACAAAAACTTTTCCAACATTTCCATCTAACATATTAACAACCCTAAAAGATCTGGTCTCCAAAAACATGCAATCTCAGCATAATTTATTTTTAATCCTATTATATAAAAAATTTTACTTCTAGATTTATCAATTATGATCCGTTGATTCGAAAATTAAAGTTCGGATTTAATAGTATCCGATTTACTAATAAAAAGTCAACAATACAAAAAAATAATTTGCGCTCAAAATGTTCGAACTCTGAATGATCCAACTTTAAGATGTCAAAATTTTGAAACGATGAGAACAAATAACTCGAACCGACTCGATTCCGTGGATTGGGTTTCCCAGCTTGCATTTGCTTCTTTTTTCTACCGAAAGGTGATAGGGAATGAACCTTGAAGCCACCAAATGGGTAAGCAACAGCCAACACAAAGATAGAAGACAATATATTCCCCGGTCGGAAACTAGATAAAAAGTTGAAAACCACCTTCATTACACTAGTTGGAATTAGCAAAAAGTAAGCTTCCCGATTAGGGAAAGGATCAGATGATCTATTAGCGTATTTTTAGGGTGAATAATATCTTTTATTACTGTATCTCTTATACTACTATATATATACACTATATTATTATATATAATATTTTTGGTAATATATATATATACAGTAGTATAAGAAATACGGTAATAGAAGATATTTTTACAACCTTGTCCTCATGTCCATCCACAAATATTTTAATAATAATTACATTTGTCAAACTTTTGGGACGTTGATAATTTCTTGAGTGGGCAATGAATAATAGTTTGATTGCGAGTATTCACAAAGGGAGACACATTTTCAAATTTTACCATGTTTACATTAAATGGTTTAATTCTGGTTTTTGTTCCTCTAGTGCACTAAAATTTTAGTTTGACATAATCTAGGTATCTACTTCTATAATGCCAGTAGTAGTTCCGTATTTTGATTAAGTAGGGAAATATTTACCTTCTCAAGAAAAAATATCAAAATTTAAACTCATATAAGATGAGACAATATGAGCATCCTTAGATGAGACAATATGAGCATCCTTACTCACTCGACTAATTAATAGATTTCGGTCGTAGTTTTATATTGGTAGTATTCCAAGTAGCCGTGGCTACTTTTTACTGTTATCACCTTGATGAATAGTATATCAATTTAAACTTACTAATGACTATTAAAATAGAGGAAATAAATCTTGTCAAATTAAAATGGAGATTAAATTCTAAATTTTAACATAATAGAAGCCGCAGAGTCGTCTCATATATTTTCGAGGACCTGAATGAAAATTTAAAAATGAGCCATTGTAGAACGAAAACATATTTCATTACTTTAACAATTAATTTAATATTTTATTAACAATCTATTATTTTCATTGTTTTGTTTAAACAACACTTTAAATATAATTAAAACAATAAAGAGCAATAATTAACTTACAAGTTTACCACTTGAGAAATTGTTGAAGTTGTAAAGATAAAATATAGGACTCTATATGGTCGCTCATGTTATTCCTCCATCCGAGACGGTCCTGGTAGAAGGACTAAAGCAATAATTATACCTACACGAAACAACTCCATTGGGCAGTGCCTTTACACATGTGATGACTTTCAATACTAGTTGTAAAAACATTGAAGGGCAAGAGCCGAGCCCTTACTCACGAGTATTAATAAGAAAACAATAGCCAAACAATAAATGTCGAAATTTAGAGTAAAAGTTTAAGGTAGCTAGCTTAAATTTTTAAAAAAATTTGGAGGCTTAAACAGAAGTTTTGAGGGTTTAACTAAAATTTTTAATAATTTTGAGAGATTTAATAAAAAAATAAAAATTTTGAGAGGAAATTTAATTAAAAGTATTCAAAATTTTGAAGCTTAATATGAATTTTTAAAAATCTTAAGGGTGCTAATTTAAAATTTTTAAAAATTTTAAGGACAAAATTCAAAATTTTCAAAATTTTGGAGGTCATGGCCCTCACTAGTCTTTTAAAGGATCAGCTCATGCAAATAAGGGGTTAATGGTGTAAAAAATTACACAAATTTTTATATTTAAACTATAAAATCTAATATCTAAACCTCTAACCCTAACAACTTAAATTTTAAACCCTAAACTCTAAATTATAGCCATAAACCATAAATTCTAAATCCTACAACCTAAACTATTAAACCAAAAAATTAAAAAGCTTGTGTTTTAGTTTATACAAATTTGTGTATCAAACTATTTTCTTATGTGTGTGGGACCTGTGGGTAATTATCTAATGCACTTTCAGTAATAAGTTCTTTTTACCACAAGCGAGCTTTTAAAGCTATTATGTATCTATTTTAGATGCCCTAAACTCTAACCCTTAAATTGTAAATTATAAATCATAAATTTTATTCTTAAACTTTAAAATTTAACTACAAACACTAAAACTCTAATCATAAACCCTAAACTTTAACATTTGAACTCTAAAAACTAATCACTTAGAAAAAATTTACTCTTATTTTGATATTTTCCATATATATTTTTACCAAATATTTTCCATATATATTTCTTCTCGTAGACAGTATGAAGCTAGCCCATTGACTTACCAAAAAGGTGCAGGAAATTTTGACTGAGTTGCGCTCCAACGTTCAAAATAGAATTAGGATCCACGTGATTCATCGAACGGTCACAATTCGTCTTGTGAAAATCTTTAAACTTTGATAACAGGCATAAGAGATTTTCGTTTCGTTTCCTCTTCTGGTACTATAAATACGAGGGGGAAGCCATTGTTTACCATTCACCACATTTCACTCTCTCAATCTGTTTTTTACCCATCAGTATACCTTTCCTGTCTACGTGAAGAAATACAAGAACAAGCCCCGTGTCTGTTTTGCGAACTTTATTTTCACTTTTTCCATGATACAACAAGTTCCTCCTGTCAGATCCTGCATCAGTGGGTGAAAAAACCCTATATATCTCCCAACAGATTTCTCTGATTTGATCAAGAGTCAAGACCCACCTTCCAAAATGCAGATTCTGATCTGGGTTTTTAAAGTTCTACTCATTTGTTCAGTGTTTCCATTTCCACCATTGTCACTAGCTCAAACAATCTCACAAGCTCCACCTGTTTTCTCTGAGGCTGATAGAGCTGCTCTGCTCGGTTTCAAAGCCAAAATTGTGAAGGACACAACGGAGAGTCTCTCTTTGTGGATTGGAAAGGATTGCTGTGGAGGAGATTGGGAAGGTGTTCAATGTAATCCAGCCGGCAGGGTCACTACATTGGCTCTTCAAAGGCCTGTAAGGGACAGTAGCCTCTACATGAAGGGTACTCTGTCTTCTTCTCTGGGTAGTTTGCCTTTCTTAGAGGTGTTGGTCATAAGTGGGATGAAGCTTATTTCAGGTCCAATCCCGGATAGCTTTTCCAATCTAACCAGGCTTACACAGTTGGTCCTTGAAGACAATTCCCTTCAAGGGAGCATTCCTTTAAGTTTAGGTCAGTTGTCCCATCTCCAAACGCTCTCATTGGCTGGTAACCATTTAAAAGGGGCAGTGCCTCCAAGCTTAGGGAATTTGAGAAACCTTGTGATGATGAATTTAGGAAGAAATTTGTTGTCAGGTCCTATTCCTTATAGTTTCGAAACTCTTGTTCGTTTGCAGTCTTTTGATCTCAGTTTCAACTCATTGTCTGGTTCCATCCCGGAATTTATAGGACAGTTTCGAAACATTACCTTCATCGACCTCTCTAATAACCAATTCTCAGATCACCTACCCATTTCCATGTTCAACTTGGTCAGTCTATCATATCTGTCATTGAGCCACAATCAGCTCACTGGAACCATCCCTGACCAGATACGGAATCTTAAGTCTCTCACTAGTCTTTCATTGAGTAGCAACAAGTTTATAGGTCACATTCCAGCATCTATTTCAAGATTGCAGAATCTATGGTCCCTTAATTTATCCAGAAATGGGTTCTCTGACCCTTTACCAGTTGTTTCTAGCAGGGGCATCCCTTCACTTTTGTCAATAGACCTGTCTTTCAACAACCTCAGTTTGGGGACAGTTCCTAACTGGATCAGAGACAGACAGCTTTCAGATGTAAACCTAGCTGGTTGTAAACTGGGAGGAAGCCTTCCAAAGTTTACAAGGCCAGATTCATTGAACTCGGTAGACTTGTCCAATAATTTCCTCACTGGAGGCATTTCAACATTTTTATCAAACATGACAGGTCTGCAGAAGCTGAAGCTTTCAAATAACCTGCTGAAGTTTGGTCTTTCTGAGATCAAAGTTCCAGATGGGATTTCCTCTATTGATCTTCATTCGAACCAGGTATCTGGCTCTCTCTCGAGCATTTTAAATAACCAAACAAGCAGTTTCTTGGAGGTTATAGATGTGTCGAATAATCTCATTTCTGGTACAATACCAGAATTCACCGAAGGATTGGGTTTGAAAGTGTTGAATGTAGGGAGCAACAAGATTGCAGGCCAGATCCCAAGCTCAATCTCGAATCTTGTTGAACTCGAAAGGCTGGATATTTCGAGGAACCAGATAAACGGCTCCATACCGATAAGTTTAGGACAATTGGTGAAGCTTCAATGGCTTGATCTTTCCATCAACAGGCTGACTGGAAAAATCCCAACTAGCTTGTTGGGTATTAAGGTTATGAGACATGCAAACTTCAGGGCAAATAGACTATGCGGTGAGATCCCACAAGGTCGACCTTACAACATCTTCCCAGCTTCTGCTTATGCTCACAATCTCTGCCTATGTGGGCAACCAATGCCACCTTGTAGGGGAAAGAAACAAGAGACAAGTCAGTGAAATGCTGACTCAAATCTGCCCAAAGCAGAAATATTCATGTTTTTACAGTACCAGCTACATTTTTTTTACCTTTTCCATTGGTAATTTCAAGCACAATTTAACTAATAACTATTACAGGAACATACATTGTTTCAGTGTGAAGTTTAAACTCTACCAGAGATAAATAAGATATCTTTTTACTACTTACCAGCTTTGCATAACCGTGATTGAGACAATCAATGCTCTGAAAGAACACTTTTTGTCTTCTGAAATGTCGACACAAGAAAAATTGAGGACCACCTCTCTAAAGATCAAATTTTGTTATCATCAATACTTCTAATTCATGAAGCTTTACTTTAAAGTGGAGAACTTGATTCAGCCTTCCCATGTCAAAGAAGACAATATAACATGATTGCCAAAGAAAGGAAAAAGATTCTTGTCCAAACCCCAACAACTACTAGAATCCATTACCTTAAAGGGGATTAACCTCACAAAATGAGGGAAAAAATCTTGGGGGAAAAAAACTATGCCACTGACTAACAATCATCTAATTCTTCTTCAGCTTCCTTTTCAACAGCATATGTTTCCTTCTCCGAACCTCCCTCCTAAACAAACAAGAAAATGATATTCAGCTGTCATCATATTTGATAAATGAAAGACCAAGGGACCACCAGATAAATCAAATGCCAGCTCTTAAGAAAATGGTGAATGAAGTCTTCCGAGTTGCTTCATTATTTTCTTTGTCAGCAATGTTAGCTTCTTTTCCTGATTTAAATCAAGGTTGAGGATAAAACTCATCATTTATAATCATTAAATTAATTAAATTCTAGCTCTAAGGAATAATAATGAGAAATGTGTACCCCTGTAACACCATTTGCATCTGGATTAGCTTTCCTTATAAGATTTTCAAAACTCGACCCTGGAAAGTAACAGTGTTATCTGCGAATTTAAAAGCTAATGGAATTAACCAAAAAAAGGCTAAAGAAAGCGCCATTACATGAATAAAAAGAAAGCAGTAGGAGGACGTTTAGGGACATTAGGATCTTTAGGCTTCTTCAATTTCTTCAAATTTCATTGTCTTTGCATTACAGAAGTGATAAAAGGAGTTGCATCTTTTATCTGCATTTTCCAGAGTGGTGGTTTAGAACTAATCACAAGTACAAGATACAAATTAAAATTGCTAATTCCAGTAATCTGTAAAGTTTCTTGTATCAGAGAATCCATCGAGGTGAAAATAAAAGACAGGTGATATGAAAATCAACGAAGGCATAAGACTAGAAATCCAATCATGAACTTAATATTGATTTTTATATTTGAGAAGCATCAAACTGAAAAGTGAGGTCCTTGATACTCACTTTCGAGCTCTGTTTCTTCACTTACTGTTTTATTTGCTGTTTTACCTTTCATTGCATTTGCTAACCCTTGTATTGAGCAAGAAGTGCCTCTTCCATCTTGTTTGCAAGCTTCTCAACGTGTTTTCGATTATCCGAACCTCCACAACAGATTGGTTGAAACATATGGAGGTACACCCTCATCGATCATCTTCTCGAAATATTTGCATGCCTCTAACTTACCTCTCTTGTTACTTAATCCATGCACCATGACAACATAAGTTGAGACTGAAGGATAAACTCCTCTATCTACCATACTCCCCATAACTCTGTTCCCCTATCAAATCTTCCTATACGGATGACCAACTTGAGTAACAAATTATAAATGTGCCTATCCGGCGAACAATCTTTTTTCTGCATCCTGAAAATCAATCCAAGAGTCCTGTTAACCTCAGAATGTTAGCAACGATAAGCCAAGATGGCACTGTAACTCCATGTATCTGGACTGATTCCCACTCTTAATTGTCTCAGTCAAAATCTGGTAAGCCTCATCAATCTTATTCTTGCAGATCCTTCTTATAATTCAAATGTAAGTGAACAAATTTGGCATAATATTGACGCATGAATATTGTTGGCCTCACACTATGCACGAATGATAACAGAGTAATACAAGCATCTGGCTCAGTCCCACTCGATCCAATCTCCAAACATCCTGTAAGCACCTTTGCACAAGGATTCCAACAAGCTATTTTAAGCAAGAACGTCAATAGAAGCATCTCATCAAACACCTTA
Source organism: Hibiscus mutabilis (assembly GCA_019671005.1). Lineage (NCBI taxonomy): Eukaryota > Viridiplantae > Streptophyta > Magnoliopsida > Malvales > Malvaceae > Hibiscus > Hibiscus mutabilis. The sequence continues at coordinate 27,979,047 of CM033753.1, read as the reverse complement.
CGTGCATGACAAGCTTCACCAATATCTCCCCAACCCCTCACCAAAATGCAGTAACTTTTGGCATAGGCATGCTCAAATCTATCAGAGAACCCTTGGGCTGTTTTACAGTGTTCCTTTCACATGACAAAAACAAAAGCTGATCAACATCATGAACACTAGACCTAATTCCAAACTCCACCATTTTATCAAACCCCATGATTAGCATGGCTAGGCAAATTTACTGTATAATTTACTCTGGCAAAATTTGATCTCTACTCTTATAATTTCTTTAATTAATCCAAATAATTAACATGTTAGCTGTTCCAATAACAAAATGATGTATTTTTTTTATTAAAAACAACCCTTCAACTTATAATGTTGAAATGCATGTTTTTATGAAGAAAGATGTACAATCATTTCACCTAAAATAGTTAATGGTATTATCTATCCGGAATAACGGATAATATTATAAGTAGGGTTAGGATCCACTCACATCACGTAAAACTCATTTAGTTTTATATTTTTTGGATCGTTGAATGAGAGTGAATAAATGACTGAGATTAATTTTTTTATATTTTTTCTTTAAAAATCTCCTCATTTCCTACCGTTAGATTAAGTATATGGACTAAATTTCAAATTTAAATATAATAAAAGCCAAAATCATAAAATTCACTCTAGTTTTTTCACTTGGATTCATGAGTTGGCTTCATCATCCACATTCCACAATGTAACTAGGAAAAAACTTTGATACACGGGCCGTGTAAACTTTAGTTTACGTGTGCCTTTTAGTTATAGGGTTTAAGGTTTTAGTTTAGAGTTTAAAGTTTAGAGGTATAGGTTGTAAAGTTTAGAATTTAAGGTTAGTATTTAGGGTTTAGTTTTTTAGGGTTATGGTTAGAAATTTAAGATTTGGTTTTTATAATGTAAATATACAAGCTTGTGTAAAATTAGTTTTACACGACATGTATATCAAAATTTTACCCATATAATTATGAGAATTTAAAATTAACGATTTTCGTTTGTCATTGTAAAAGAAATTTTTGAGCCATAAATTTGGGTCCTTTAAGGCCCAATTTGTAGGTTTAAATAATCGAACAACAAATGTTGTTAAATTGGCCTCAATCAAAAAAGTTCATTTTGATTTGGATTAGGCCCCCTTTTTTTTACATTTCAAAAATACTATAAACTAATTACAAACTAAGGTCATGATCACCGATGCTTATTAAAAGTATTTTTTGGACCAAAAGTACTTTTAGAGCTATAAGTAATGCTAAACAGATAATTTTAAAAAAAAAATTGTTTTAAAAAGTGTTTTCTATCCAAATGCAAAAGTTAAAATTTTTAGCTTTTGCGATTGAAAAAATACTTTTATGAGTCAAATTACAAGTTTAACATGCATTTTTATTGTGTATATTTATAATTTATAAATTTATAATATTTTACGAAGACATTATTACGTGATTAGCAAACTATTTTTTAGTTTAAAATTTATATATATTTTAATGGAACACATACAATTGTTAAAAGATATTTATTTACTAATAACAATATTTTTTATGTTTTTATGATAATTTAAGTTGATATATTTCATATATTATAACAATAGAGAATTTGGATATCGTTTAAATATATATTTTTTAACCTACAATATCATGTCCAACATAGTCATTTATCTTCTCAAAAATACTTTTTAACATCAGTACTCAAACTTAAATCTCAAACTCTCTATAGCACTTTTAAAAGTAATGACAAATTGACCCTAATAAAAAGCATCTCAAATCGGAGTTTAATTTATGAATCGGAAACCAAACTAGATCCAATACATTTAAACATTATTCCAACCGGAACTGAAACTAAAACATTATGGTTGGGAACCATTTTTGGGTTATAGAATTCCTTGATTCAAAAGATACATTTGGTTGGCCTGTTTAGGGTTAAGACACTCACGGACAAATAGGAATGAAAAACTGGGTGGACAGGCGCGGTTACCATATTCACTTAAAATTTTCATATTCATTAATTCACTACTCATGACTTGTACAATTTACAAATCCACATCCGTTCATGCTGATATACTTCTCAAATTTACTCCGTACCTACTATTCAGTTTGTATCCGCTCGTACCCGCCTATACTACCTTCAAAGAAATTTACTATCTCGTAATATGTAATTTGAAACCGCATTATGTTTGCTCCAAAAAAAAACTATACTCAAATTTCTTTCTAATTATATAAGATGGTACTTCTAATTCTACTTGTTCAACTTATGACGAGTTTTTAAAGTCACTGTCTAACTAGTATTATGAGCAATTTGTTGTTCTGTTTTTCTGACCTCCGATCATTTAAAATTCGTATCTTTTAAAATACAAATTAAAATTGGTCTTTGTTCTAAATGAAACTAGACTTATTCACGGTTATAAAAATATGTGGATCACTTCCTAATTATTTATATGAAATTTTTGGTGATTTTTTTAAATAATTGCCTATGCATAAAATTCTGGACATATTTCATAAACTTGATTTAACTCTATTATATCATTCCAAAATTCTTCCAAATACTTACAAACATATTTAACATGAATGATAACAAACATATAGGCCTACCCCACGCCACCTAATATATATGTAATTTTATTTATATGGTAAATAGTGGACGAGTGGATGCATAGATATAAGGCAGGTAAAGTCTCAAATCTATCACTTAATCATTACAATGGGTATAACTTTTAATATCCACACTTGTTCACTACTTATTAAACTTATACTCATACTCGCGAGTGAATGCTCCCGAGTGAATGCGATGCAGAATCTGCAAAATAGTATGTCTGTATCCCTAGTGAGGGGCGAGTAAAGAGTGTTGAAAGAAAGCATTGTTATGGCTTTGGGAGATGAGGTGTTACGAAAAGCTTTTAAAGTATATCCCCAACAATCGATCGATGCGACTGATTTTGCTGCCAAAAGCTTAGGCCTTTGCTTTTATCGATTCCCTTCCTCTTTCACCAGCTTCTCCAAAACAAATTGTTACTTTTGTGGGCCTCCAAAATTGCTTTCGTCACTATGAACTAACCAATATACTTTCATATCAAAATTTTACATCTCATATCAATCAATTAAGGTTGTTTCAACTTAATCAAATTTTGAATTCGATACTTTAAAAACATAATAGCATTAAATATTTGATGAAAAAGTTTTTATTATTTTTATAATTTAACTCGACTCGATAAAATGGACAAAAAACACTTGAGATTTATAAAAAAATATTGCACAGCCAAAGAGGGGAGAGAAAAATTGAAAAGAAAATAAAAGTAGACAGGTTTATGAAAGGCGTAGCTCAACATAACAAAAAAAAATGAGACGCAATGTCAAAGCACATTGCTCTCTCAAGTAGAACAGGGGTGGAGTTAAAAAAATTTATTTGCGGTGTAAAAATTTTGGGTGTTAACTCATATTTTATTAAAAATAAATACAACTAAATAATGGGTGTCAATTTTTCATTAAAATATCTCAACTATTTTTTAAACGGGTGTCATTCTCTTTTTCCAATGGTGTCAATTCCTCTTTTTCATATAAAATATACATTAAAATAAATTTTCTCAAAATTTTTTGGGTGTCAATTTTCAACCAGATCCCCAACCCATGAAGTAGAAAACTTATAGTCAAATTCTAAAACTGACATTGTAAAGAAGAAAAATCACGAATCTTGAATATAAATTATAAATAGACATGTATTTTACCAAAAAAATAAAAGTGATAGCTCAATATGTTGGATTAAAATCCGTAATTGTGGGCATATATGTAAAATGTATTATGCTATTATAAAGTATGACACAAAATTAAGTGACCAATTATGTTAGTCGTGTCATAGGTATATTGTCATGGAAATAAAAGTGTAGATACCATAAGATGTATTTATAATTCAATGAGGGATAGAGTTGTAAATACTTAATAGTTGATTTATTAAATCAACTATAATTTTGGATTGATTCGTTCACATGATTTACGAATTCAGTATAGTAATTTGATATATAGATTATAGATTGAGGTTAAAATTTTAGGTCTAAATATTTATGAATTCAGTTTTAGGGTTTTATGGTGATTAATATTCATGATTTCTATCATACATATATAACACCAGTCGGTTTTAAGAAAATTTTCTAGAATTGATTTCCATTAATATGGACGGCTTTTAAGGTTTTAACTAAGCATTAAAAAAAGTTAAAGAAAGGCCTAGGACTTAGAAGCATATGCGCATCTTTTAAGAAAAAGGATAATGACGACCTTAACTGTTCATATTTTCAATTCATTCAATTTAGTACATGTTTCTGTGCAATTCAAGGCAATCTATGTTTAACCAGTGGTGGAAATTTATTTGCTTTTGATGTTTCTAATTGATTTATTAATAAGATTATTTGAATATACGAGTCATGATAAAGTTAGGTTTTGTATTTAAAGGTTAATAATGAAAATGGGCATGTGAAGTCTACCCTTTATAAACTTAGATCGCATTTTTTTACGGAAAATTCTACATTGATGTTCCATTATTTAAAGTCTGTTCAGTTTAGTAAAAAAAAGTTGGTTTTGACTTTGTAAATTCATATTTGAGAATTGATATTTTGTTAATTCTGTTTGGTATTGAATCACTCCGATGTTTATATTTAGTTATATATTGATTTGGGATTTTCATTTGATTAAAGATTGATGTTGAAGTTTTAGGTATACTTTTCTTTATGTATTTCATTTTAAGGATTTTGTCATGATAGAAATTGAATGTATAATTACATCCGATGAACATATGGATATAATTTTGGAGAGCATGCCGTTAATCTTATGAAATTCATATTCTATTCAGTTTGATCAAGAATTTCAATTTTGATCATTAGGTTATTGTGGATATATTAAAGTTTAATGTGACCACTTTATGAATTATTCATTTATATGATATTTTTTAATTTAAGTTAAATATTGGTTGTTTTGAATTCACGTTTTATTTTGGTAAATGTATGTTTAAAGAATTTTTTGAGAAACAGTCAAAGATTTCAGTTTTTTTTTCTATTTCTGATAGCCCCATATAGACAACCTTATTTCGAGTTATTTCAGAAACTTAAGTGTTATTAGAAATTTCAGTTTTGACTGTTACAAAATTTTAAATTTGAATATCGGTATATTTATATTATATATTTTAAGATAAATTAATTGAAGTATTAAGTCACTAAAGTGACCTCTATTGTAGAAATTATTTTATTTTAATATATAGAAGGTTTTGTGCATGTAAGTCGGTTTATGTTAGTATTAATCGACCCAAATGAAGGTTAATAATTAACATTATTACATGTGCAACTGTGGTAATAAACATGTAATACTTATTCAGTTTTTTATGTGAGCAATAAATTGGTCCAAATGAAGATTTCTGTTTGACATGTTATTATTATCAATGTTTGATTACTGTACCAAGATATCACTTGCAAGTTAATGTTTTGTCCAAATATGAAACATTAATGGGGTGTCCGGTATCTTGATATGAGGTTTACCTTTATTCAAATTTATTATTATTTTGATTATCTTTTAATTTGATTGAAAGATAAAATTAAGACAAATATTTTGAAACAATTAAATTCATACTTTGGCTTCGGATGTCTAATATTTTAATAGATTAATTGAAACATAATGTCACCAAAATGACCACTTTTGTATAGATTAGTTTATTTAAAATATTACGATAATTATGGGTTTTTGTAATTCATGCGTTTATTAATTGGCCCAAAGGAAAGTTAATATTTGCCAGAATTACAACGATAAATGTGTGACAATTATAAGGTATTTTATGTAAACAATACGTTAGTCCAAAGATTAATCTATTGTTTGACATAGTTTCTTGTCAATGTTTGATTGCTACAACAAGAGTACCGCTTACAGTTAATATTACTGTCCAAATACTTGATATTAATGTTGTGCTTGGTATCTTGATGGGAACTAGCTATTATTTTGAATTTATTTGTTTGCTTATGAATATTTATGTGAGCTTGTTTTTATTTTATTTGCTTATTTTTGTTCTATATTTAGGTAATTTATATTTGCTTTCACAATATCTGTTAAATACATTCTACACTCATGTTTAGTGAAATTGGTTTCAAAGAATAGAAAAGACACTTACATATAGCATTTGGTTGTATGAACATAGACTTTGCACTAAGGGAAGAATAACTTGCACCTGTCACCGCAGTAAGCACTCACAAAAGGGATTTTGAGAGGTGAGATTGTTCAAATCACACGAGTCTAATGATTATAATGAATAACATTCTATAAGTCTTTAGGAGTAAAAAAAATCTAAAGAGATTACTCATATTAAGGGTTTTCTTGACGAAATTAAGAAATGTTTTTACCAAAAACATTAAGGTTAAGATGACATCACTTATGCCTTTTTGATGTCTATGAAGTATAAGGGTTAAGGAAATGTGAGGGAGTACATTATGAAAATGTTTAATATTGCTTCAAAATTTAAGGCACATAAGATCGAACTTTCTAACAATTGTTTGTTCTTATGATTTTGGTATCGCTTCCTATATAGTTTAACCAATTTAAAAAACGGTTAAAACTGTCAAAAGGAGAAGCAGACTCTAATTGAGCTCATTTCTCATTGTGTTAAAGAGGAAGAAAGGTTGAAGCATTATAAGTGTAAAAGTACTCATTTGGTTAGTGTTCATTTAGTTAGTGTCTCTAAGAATAAGGGCAATAAAAATATATTAGAATAAAGTTGCTAAGGGTCATACTCAAAATAAACAACAATAAGTTACAAAGTGTTTATTCTTTTGTATAAGTTAGGACACATGTGAAGAAATTAAACTTCAAAAGTGAGCAATTACTTCAGTTATTTTGAGTGATCCATGGGCTGTAAATTTTATGATCCCACAATTAGGATAATTTTAAGGAGAGATTTATAACATTTTTAAGATGTTGAGTTTGGAGGGAGAAATAAGGTTAGATACATTACTATTGAGGAGGAATTGAATTATAATTTAATTCCTACTATCACTTTTGACAATGTTTAGGTTTTCATACCTATCATTAATCAAGAAGTGAATCAAGCACATCAACAAAACAATGTTGAACAACTCTCATTCAAGATAAGGTAATTATTTCAGAAGAACAAACTCAACAACCTTTAAAAAATAAGTGTCATTAAAGAGGTCCACGAGAGGAAGATGAAATACTATTCTGGATTATTATATTATATTTCTTCAAAAAAAATAAGGTGACAATGGAATGATAGGAAATGACTCAATCGTTTTTTTTTATCAAAGCATATAAGTTATAACTCTCACAAGTGGATCGATGTCATTAAAGAAGAGTATAATTTTATGCAAGAGAATAAAGTTTAGGAACTTGTCTCATTACTTGAAGGTGCAAACCAATTGGCTGTAAATAAATATTTAAAATCAAGAGGAATGCAAATGGTAATGTAGATAAGTATAAGGCATGTCTTATATCTAAAGGATATACTCTAAAAGAAGACATTGATTTTGCAGAGACTTTCTCTCAAGTTTCATTGAAAGACTCTTTTAAGATAATCACGACGTTTGTTGCTTATTTTAATCTTGAGATACATAAGATGGATGTTAAGCTTGTGTTTTTCAATGGTGACATTGAAGAAACAAATTATATGGTACAATCGTAGAGCTGTGTCTTATGATACAATATCAATGATATGTAAATTAAAGAAATCCATCTATGAGCTTAAGTAGGACTCTCATTGATGAAATTATAAATTTCATATTGATTATCTCATTTGGTTTTGAGATAAATTTCGTTGACAATTGTATGTACTACAAGTTCAGTGGGAGTAAACCAAGTGATACTCATATTACTAAAGAAGACAAATATTGTCTTACTCAATGCCCTAAAAGTAACCTTGAAATTTAGAAAATACAAATGATTTCATATGCATAAGCTATTGAGAATTTAATTTATGCTCAAGTATGTATGCGTTCGGATATGGCGTACATTGTTGGAATATTAGACAAATATTTAAGCAATCATATTATTGACCATTGGATAGCAGCCAATAGGGTTATGAAATATTTTTAGAGAACAAAAATTACATGCTCACATATCGAAGTTCTGGTAAGTTAGAGATCATCATGTTTACAGGCTTCGATTCTATTAGAATATTGATGCAAAAGAATTTTGTCACATGGGCTGCTAATTATAGATTAAATAGAAAGACTACTTTAGTTATTTTGTGACAATAAATATGCATTCATTTATTCTATAAACAATATGAACACTTCAAATTTGAAGTATATAAATATTAAGTTCCTAGTTGTTAAAGAAAATTCAGAGTGGTTGTGTGTCTATAGAGCATGTTGGTACAAACTCCATAATTGCACGCTTATTAAGAAACTGACACCCTAGGTCTTTCATGAACACACTATTCATGTGAGTGTAATGTTATTTAAGGATATTCAGTTTTAGTAGGAGTTTGTAATTTTGAAAGATGCTCATTCGTTTTAGACATAATTTCAGTTACTTCAGTTTAAGGATATTTTAAGATTATTTTCTGCAAAAATAAAGTTCTTTTGGTTTATGCACACTATGAATTCAGTAAAGTTTGATCTCACTAAGGTTTAGTAGGATCAGTTGGAAATAGACATGTTCAGTTCACATTTCATGTAATTTTCCATGCTACGCATCCATGATTGATCTATGTAATTTGACTATATTTGTATATCTGACCATTGATGGGTCTAGTCATGATAAATATGGCAACGGCTGCTTTGATCATATATGGATATAGTTGATGGACGAGATTGTTATAGAATACCTATTATATAATAATTTTTGAGCTTATAAGGTTGTACATTCATCAGGAAACATATGTTACCCAAGTGGGAGATTGTTGGATTAAAATTCGCAATTGTGGGCACATATGTAAAATGTATGATGCTATTATAAAGTATGACACAAAATTAAGTGACCAATTATGTTAGTCGTGTCATAGGTATTAAAGTGTCATGGAAATAAAAGTAGAGATACCATAAGATGTATTTATAATTCAATGAGGGGCAGAGTTGTAAATACTTAATAGTTGATTTATTAAATCAACTATATAAAGAGGTAGTGGTCTCCAAAAAATAGGTTAACTTGTATTTCTCTCCTTCCTCGTCAGAGAGTTTTATGTCAAGAGAAAACATATATTCTTAGACGATCACAACCATCTTCTAGGCGATCTCCATCAAAGGATCCAAGGTTTTTAGTCCATCAATGAATTCAAGTACGCTTTCGCATTCAGTTTATTCGGTTTATTGTTCTTGATGATTTGACATAATAGATCCTGAGTTTAAATCTCATATCTATTATGGTTTAGTTCTAACACAATATAACTTAGGGCATAACACACGACCTAGCTCATGATTTCAACACTAAAGGCCTTGTGAGAAAGACAGCCCTAAGGAATATCCCATTGTGTTGAGATGATTGTGAAAAAAAAAAAAACTAAAGGTGCTGGCTGGGGTGGGCAAATCAGCAATGTGCCGGTCAATCAATGTCTTTCCACCCCTTCTACTAGTCTACTTTGGTGTAAAAGTGCCACCTTAGATCCACTCTCCAACTTTTAGACATGTCCAATTAGTCATGTCAGGTTAGTTTTGGATGGAATTACTTCAAGTTTTGAATCATTTTAGGGTTATTTTGGATGAAATTGATATGCGCAATGTAAATGTGAAAGGCTGCTTTCATCTCATGTAAAACAAGTGGCACATGACATTATTAGTAACATTAGACTCATATTTATAGCTATATGAATATACTTGAAGAACTAAAAACTATATACAATTACATCATTAGACTTAGCAAACATTGGGGCCAAACCCCACGAACCCATTGGCTCCATCAAACGAAATTTGGATCCCCTCTTGCTGGATGTTCCCTATTATTGAAAGTCCTGAACCAGAGGACGCAAATGCAAAGCAAAAAGTTCCCATATAGTAAACAGGAATAAGAAAGTTCCTCGCAGGTAGGGTCAGGGTTGGCCCGCTCGAGAAATAAAATGATACTGTCGGAACCCGAACTGAGTCAAAACCTGATAAATTATAACACGTATCAAATATGGACACTCCTGAAACACGAGGAAAGTTAGACGTTTGTAAGATAAAAACGTTACGGAAGGCATTATAAGCTGAGGTGGGAAATCTTGTCACGGCGGTGCCGGTGTCCATGACAACTCCTTCGTATCCTAATTCGTTGAGTCGGAAAATTTCTTCAGATATGGGAACTTAAATACCTCCTACTCCAAGACCGGAAAGTCCGACATAGTAAAAACTCGGGGCCCGTGGGTTACGTAGCAAAGGGACCCATGAAGCCCCAACGGGCATCGCTCCACGACCGAATACCAATGACCCGGATGCATCAGCGGCCCCGACTCACTAAACAGTAGCTAAATGCACCACCTGTTTGACCACCCAATTGACCCACAAGTGACATGGATCCACCTCCGAGACTCAGCAATCCGGCTGCCCCGGTTAACATGTCCGCATCCGATAGCCACGTTTTTAACCTCTGTCCGACCAAAAGTGAGCGTTTCAAGCGCCAGGGTCCCTTTCGTGTAAGACCCATCACCATAAGAAACTTCATACCGGCATGACCGACCCGCATTGCAACCCGAATTCTCAATCCGGTCACAAACGGAGGAGCCACAAAATACGCCGGCGAAAGAAGCGGAATCAGATGGGTTGAAAACTGGGTCCGATTGTCGATAGCACTGGTTACAAGGCAGACACTGGACCCAAACAATATCACTACCCGAATCAATAACCATATACTGACTTCTCGGTGGACTACCAACGCCTATTCTCACAAAATACTCTCCACTTCCTTGAGCCATTCCCGAAACGACACCCGACCCAAAATCGTTCACCTTGTAAGCAGCGTCACAGTCGTGGGTTCTGCCGCCGGGGAGACGGCGGAGGAGGCTCGCCACCCTTTTCACGTCCCTTTTCATACGCTCATGAAAATGGCGGCCATGGTCATGAAAAGTAGAGCTACCGTTAGAAGATAACTTGTCTCGATGTACAAGTTTCAGTTCCCATTTCCCACGATGATCAGTTTTGCTAACGTTGGAAAGTTGGTGAAATTCAGATGTTTTAAACATTTTGGCCCCTATAAGAGTTTGTTTAACGTTCAAGAGTTGAAAGTCGGGATAAAAGCAAAGCTGGTAGCGGCGACGCTGATGCTACATAGAGTTAATTGTAGCATCGCCGCCGCCAGGATTGTTAACATCGCCGGTGAAGCTAATGACATGGTGGAGGAGGATGGTAATGGAAGAGGAGGAGGGGTGCGGTGATTTATTTGGGTTGGGTATAGGCCTGGGGATGCGTAGAAGGACAGAGACATGTAGGGTTTGGAAATTGAAGTTAAAGGCTTAAAGCGGTTTCTGTTTTGGTTTTTGGACTGATCATCAAGAATTGTATCGGGGGGGGGGGGGGGGAATTGTGGCTTGTTTTTTTCAGCTTTCTTTCCTTTTGCTTTTATGAGTGGTGTGTTATGTTGACCCCAAGTAATTGATTACTATTCACCAATTTTGATTTATTTTGTATTCAGTTCATATGAATTCTAAAATTGTGAGATCTTTAATTGGCGAAATTGTCAACGATGTTTATTCGTTTTTATTTTGTGTAAATTCAAATTTTGATATCTACATTAAAAATTTAAATATTGTTTTATTTTAGTAGAAAAAAATGAATTTTAAAATTTCAGTTCGTTTTATGTTCAAAATATTTTTTTTCAACAATTTTTACTTGAGATGAGGGAAAATGGGGAATTTTGTTCCTACTGGGTCTTGAACCCACGTCCTAGGAGAAGGAGATGGTGTCAACCGAGAGCTTTAACCACCTGCTCTAGAGGTTGTTGACTTATGTTCAAAATATTTAAGTTTGAAGTTCGAGATTTTAAAGTTTTAGTCCTTACAAAATTAGATTATTTTTAGGGTTCTATTACATCAAATTTGAGTAAAATTCAGGTTCAGGTCAATTTGACTTCGTATTATTCGAGTTCGAATTAAATTTGATTCGGGTTGATTAAATTGACATGTATGATTATTGATTTTGTATTTGGTATAATATCAATGTATAAATAACTATAAAAGCGATAATAAACCACACACTAATACTTATTTATACACTATAAGTACATTAAATACAAATCTTTGATTTTATTTTTATTTTTCTGAAATGAAACTCATAATTTAATTTAGTGTCAACCAAAATTAAAATAATATCTTTTATCAGTACCCATAACTTTAGTTGATAAATGTAAATATTTTATTACTACAAATTTAATTGGTGTTTATATAATACCCATTTTCCTTGCTTATTGAACACCAAAGCCCTGCCTGCGAGAGAAAGTAATTAAACAGAAAAATATTTGAGAGATGTCTTTCCGGGGATAAATTCCTAGGTTTCTTTTATAAAATTTTAAATTAGTTGTAATCTTTCAAAATTTTAATTATTTTTTAAATAATTTTTAATTATTATATTAATAGTCGCGGAATTTTTAGGATACTTATACTTTTAATGTCTAAATTACAAGCGTACTAAAAATTTAGTGATCGTTAATATAAATTATGCTTAACTAGATTATAAAATTTTATACCCCTTTTAAATGAATTTGATGTTATAATAATAATTCCATTTAAATTAAGAGACTAAAAATGAATGTTCTTAGAGGACATGGGAACATCTTTTGCAATTAATTTGTGGGTATGCTTCATTTGTAAGGACAAAGATACTGCCTGAATATCCAATTAGTTATATATATAATTATTAATATTCGATCCATTGATTGATTAATTTATATTAAATATTATAAAAATTTATTATAAGAATAATCTTTTCAATTTATCTATTTTATTCATAACGTCAACACACTAATAAAAAATTTAATTAAAAGTTAAATAATACATCTAAAACTTTTTTAAAGCGAATAATATATCTAAAAAACTAAATTTTAATAATTCCACTAACAATAGATGAGCCAATTAATTATTAATTGCAATGAGAGCAAAAGTTACCAATTATTTTTTTAGAATGGGCCTTTTCTAATGTTAATGTTAAAAAGCATATTCATATTACAAAAATGTATAGCATTAAAAAGGAATACAATTGATTAGAAATGAACCATACATCGATCCACCCATGATGAAGATGTTAATTAGCAAAAGTTGTCTTTCCCTTTTCCTTTTCTTTAAATTAATTAAATGGAAACCCAAAACACTTCTCTCTTTATTTATATGTATGAATAACAATGTGTTACACTAGTAGCAAAGTTCGATTTTGTTTGGTAAATAGAGTTTTAAGTTAAAATTAGAGAAATTGATTATTTTATAATTTTGATCAGTCAAATTTACTATTTTAATTGTTTAGTAAATAAAGGATTGCAATATCAGATTGAAGTAAATCATCTAAAAGTTAAATAGGCTGCTAAGAACAATACTTCATGTTTAGAGTATTGAATATAAAAGTTGTAAAGACACTCTTGTCCTGACATTTGTATACAAATACTTTTTTTATTCTCACAATTTGTATTGTATTTAAGTAATTTACGAATGTTTTTGAAGTACTCCTAGAACATATTCTAATATATAATTTAAATGATTAATTTTCTTCCAAATAGGCGAGTTTAACACATGTTTAAAAAAAAATCAAATTGTATTAAAAATATAATTCAATAAATAAGAAATCAATGTATACATCTTTCAAATATGTTTAGTAATATTATATTAAAAATAATAATATTTATAATTTAATACATATTAATAGATATCAAATATTTAATAACCAATAAAATATTAAAACAAGTATTGAATATAATCATGTCATTATATGAATTTTGCTTCTTCAAATAAACAAACAACTATCAGTTAATTTTATCAATATCTTTTACACAATCAATTAGCCAAAGCAGTTAATATAAGCAATTATCAGCTATTAATTAATGCAATTCACTATCAATTATTCGTTAGTTTGGCTTCCGAGTGTTTTCTAGTTCATGTGTTTGTATTGGATTGGTTTGAGCAGGGACGGAGCCATAATTTGGGGTTAGGGGGCAAAATATAAATGTTTGAAAGAGAGGGGACAAATTCGGAAATAAACCAATTTTTAAAATAATTTATAAAGAAAGACTAAAGTGAAAAAATAAAATTTTTTGGAGGTGGGGCCAATTGCCCCACCCCACCTCTTAATAGCTCCATCCCTAGGATTGAGTACGTGTTGTTTTAGGTGCTTTGTATTGTTAACTGTTGCATTATATAGAGTTTGATTCTTAGGTCCGGTTCGTTTATTTTGCGGTGAATTTCCTTTTTTTTTTGGTTTATGTGAGTTCGAATTGTTGGTTGTTCTTGTGTCTTGTGGGTGTTAATAGGGGTAAACGTTCGATCGAGTTGAATCAAAAAATTTCGAATTATTCGAGTTGATGCGACATATTTTACAACTTAAACTTTATTTGAATTTGTTTCAATTCGAGTCGAGTTTATAAAATCCGAGTCGAGTTTTTGAGTTCTTATATAAATTTAATTGTAATTATTTATCATGTTATAGTACAATTTGATTCTAATTTAAACGACTTTCTCTAATCATATAAGATATGCATACATATTTCTTCATATGTGGCACATATTTTTTTTCATTTTTTAATATTGGTATATATATAAAGAAAAATTGAGGGATTCGACTCGAATTTAAAAATTAATTAACTAATTACAAAAAATTCAAGTTATTTGAATTTTTATTTTACAACTCAAACTTTATTTGAAATTTTTTTGAGTCGAGTCGAGCTTATGAAAGTTTGAGTTAAGTCAAGAGGATTCGATTTTTTTCGCCTCGAATTGAGTCAAAAAATTTATTTTTTTTCAAATCGAGTCAAGTTTTACTCACCCTAGATCTCGATCGATAGATTGATTTCCGTTAATTTTGTCTCTATAAAATTATATTTTTATTAATAAATAAAGTCGGCATAACAAAAAAATTGATAGATTAAAAATACTTATGAAAATTAAAGGAGAACTTCACTAATAATACATTTGAATAATTATCCTATATATAATATTAGAATTAGCTTTATAGTTAGCCTTTTTCACAAATTGCACGCTCACCTATATTTTATTAAACTTAAGACTAAAATTGAGGCGTCTACGTGGCCGCATCAATAGTACATTATAGAATAAAACCAGTAGCTTCATGCAAGCTGTCTTGGTTTAGAGTGATTATAGGATGAGACACTCTTAGGGTATGATTAAAATAAGTCAGATTTACACAAGTTCTTATTAAACTGGTAAGAATTTGTGTAATTACACAAATTTTTACAATCTACATAAATTCTCATTCAAATAGTGAGAATTTAAGTTATAATATAAGAATTGTGTAGTTACACAAATTTTTACCTAAGGCAAAGTCTACACAAATTCTTACCAAGTTGATAAGAAATTGTGTAGTTACACAAATTCTTACAAAACATGGTAAGAATTTATGTAGTTACACAAATTCTTCCCATTCGTACACAAATTCTTACAAAAATGATAAGAATTTATGTAGCTATACAAATTCTGCCTCATTTTAGTTTTACCCTAAGTTGCCTCATTTTAGAATTTCCCCTTGGGTTTAGCTTGTCTTGATTCAGTTATTTTTTTTTAAATGACGATCTTTAGTTGTTTTATTTAAAATTTATATAAAAAGATAATAAGGTAGAAAATTATAATTTAAAAGAAAAGTGTTTTAACTATTTTCTAATTGAATTGGTACTTAATTAAGTCAGGACATCAATTCAATCAAGATTTTATAATATTATTAATACATTTAAATAAATAAATCCTTAAACTTTAATTCGAACCAAAATGAACCTTAGCATTTAATTTATTCCTAAATAAAACTCTTCAAAATCATTATTTCATTTGATATATGAGTTAATTAAAGTACAAATCAAAATATAAGAGTTTGTTTTGATAAAGTATAAGGATCAAGTTAGGGAAAGTAAACTAGTTCAAGGACTTATTTAGCAGTTTATCCAAGTTTAATTAAATTTAAAACCTAATATTTTTACCTAACAGATTAAATAGCTGTCAATCATACCATTAAAGTATGTATATATTTTTATTTGTGTAGGCAATAGAGATCTTAATTATACTTTAATCATTGATCGTTAGAATTTAATCTTGGGTTAGTTTGAAAAATAAAATTTGAAAAATCAAGAGTAAACATTTTCAGTTGGTTTGTTATAACGATCATAAGGTGATAGAAGCATTATTCAATACGGTTCTCAAGAAATTAAATTTTAAATGAAGTAACGGTTCATACTTTTTTATAAAAAACGATAGCTGATTTATTGATCGAGTAATTCGGATCAAATATTGTAAATGTTCATATATGAGCAAACTTTTTAACATAATTTATTTCATTCACAACTTTAGAATTCGAACTTCTGAACTTAAGACACATAATGTCTCGTCTCATTAGATCAACTGGTAATTGGTACGGTTCACCCTCTTAATTAATTACCTCAAACATAAATGATAATGTTGCAGTGATAACGTCTCTCTTTCTTTCTCCAATCAATTTCCTTTTCATTATGCTATGAGATGCCCTTACGAACAAGTGTCGGATGTAAAGGTTAAGATTATTACACTCTCAATAAAAGAATACGACTTTAAACTTTAAAAATTACGTTTTTAAGATGAATAATTATAAACTCTAAATATAAACAGTAAAACGAATAAGGTGTATAAAAATACCCTTGAATTCTTTGAATGTCTTGTACACATTCCATTTAATCCTTTTAACTGACCATTACCTTTGCAGGGTCTCAGTTAGCGATAGCTTGAGATCTTTCGCACTGTCAACAGTGAATCCAGTGCTCTGTACAAATTAATCAAATTATGAGTTCCATCCATGTACTGTACTTAATTTGGACATTTAATCCTTAATTTTAATTTAGTATAATTTGATTCTATTATTATTGTTGTTGTGCTTTAGTCCAAACCATAAAAATTCATTAGTCGGCTGATGTGAAAATAATTTAAAAAATTCAAAATTGTTTATATTTTTAAAGTTCCACGTCATCCAACTAATATTGAAATCTTTTAACAATGCTATTTGAACGAATGCATAATATTATAAATAGTAAGAGTAGTAGCAGATCCAAGAATATATTTGAAGCCACATATAAATTTTCAAAAATTCAGAGTAGGCATAAGTTATAAATATTAAAAACATTAAGGACTAATTAATAAAATTGAAAAAAGTAAAAGTAAATGTGTGAACTTTAAAAAGTTCAGGGTAAATATAGACACATCCTATAATACACATACATCCACCATTAGTAGGAGTATATTAACTAAAATCGAAGTAGAAAACTAAACACAAAAACAATAATTTAACAATATACAACTCTTTCTCTTATTCTCGAACTACGACCTCCTTTATACCCAAAATAGGGACAAATTTTTAATCATTTTTTGTGCTCTTTTTTGTGTTTCGAAGCTAAAAAATTAAATCCCAAGACTTGATGAATGTTTTTGACTTTACTCTCTTTTCTTGTAGCATGATTTTCTTTCTGCTCTTGTAGCAGGCTGCTCGTATTTTTCTCTTATCTTTTCAAGGATTTCTCGATCTGATTATCTCTCATTCGTTTAGTTTATGGATGATGTCAACTCTCCGATGGAGCGATTGGCGATTGATGAGAGGGAGGAGCGATTGGCGATTGATGAGAGGGAGGATGATTTCCTCCAGGTCGATCAAGACAATATGGATTTCGGATCGCCCCTTTTGTGGGTATATTTCTAACATCAAGTGTCATCCACTTCTTATCCATGAAAGCAACTTTGGCCAACATGTGGCACCCAGTTTGTGGTATTGCTATTTCGGATCTAGGTGACAGGAGATTTTTATTTCGTTTCTTTAATTCGGTGGATGCGAATCGTGTTGATATGGGTGGCCTTGGAATTTCAACATCCGCCTTCTCACCTTGCATCGTTTACAACCCAGGGAGGACCCTTTAACAGTGCTCTTAACGCATCTGAAGTATTGGATCCTTGTTCATGATGTCCCTCATGGATTTATATCCACGAAAGTGGCTCGCTCCTTTGGCAACTTCATTGGTTTGCTCATTGATCACGATTCTTTTGCAGTGACTCTAAGTTATAAAGGCATATTGCATATCAGAGTGCTCGTAGATATCCAACTCCCGCTAAAAAGGAAGAAAGAGTTGCTCCTGCCGAATACTCACCCCGATCATGATTTTGAAATGGCATGGGATAGTTCTCTACGTGCTCCGACCCGGCGCACAGCAATTTCAACTATCCTATGGCTCAGTGATGCCCCCTTAATTTTTGCTGAAATTGGTGCTTCTTCGAATGGGGAAGTTAATGAGAATTCAAATCCCAATCATTCCTCTCTGATAATTTCGCAGAAGCTAATCCCATTGAATCAGCTTTCTACAAACGGAATCTCCAAGTCAACTGATGGGGATCTATCCAACTCTCATGGGCCCACATTCCCAATTACCGGGTTTAATATCCATGTGGATATGGAGTAATCCATTAACCAAAGTTGACAGTGTTAAACGGGCTCCTTTCCAGATTTCACCACCAGAACTTTCCAGTCCTTCGGATTTGAATGGTGTTCCCCCATCTTCATCGGCAGGCCTTGCTAAGCAGGCCAACCGAACGCAATGAATATCCTAAGCTGGAAAGTCCGAGATTTGGGAAAGCTGCGGGCTGTTAAACTTCTCAGGAACAAACTGAGAGAAGTACATCCCTACATTATGTTTCTTATGAAAACTAAGCTTTTATCTACTAGAATGGCTAAAGTTCGTGTTAAATGTGGTTTTACCAATGGTTTTGATATGGGTGCTGATGGGTCTCGTGGTGGTGGTCTCCTCATATTACCATATCAATTCAGAGTTTCTCTTTGTCCCATATTGATGTTGACATTTCAGACTTGGATACGCAGCTCTCTTGGCGTTTTACTGGGTTCTATAGTAATCCGGTTGAGAATTTACGGGATTCATCTTGGGCATTATTACACTCTCTTGGTACTGATCAAACTCAACCGTAGTTGGTGGTAGGAGACTTTAATAAATTCTTATTAGCATCTGAAAAGAAGGGTGGACGGGTTAAGCATGCTCGTTGCATAGATGCATTTCGCTCAGTCTTACAAGAGTGTGACTTAATAGACTTGGGATATATATGAAGATGGTACACTTGGGAGAAGGGCAATTTTTCTACCAATAATATCCACGAGCATCTAGACAGGGGCGTCACCAACCCAGCGTGGTGGGATTTATTCCCATATTTTTTTTGTTCAACATCTACTACATACCATCTCCGATGACAGCCTAGTCTTAATCAATACTAGTTCAGACCCATCTCGCTTTTTTGACCGTGACAGGCCATTTTGGTTTGAGTCTAATTGGACGTTGGAAGATGGCTGTGAAGATCTTATCCACTCTGTTTGGAACTCATCTTCTGTTTCTGTGCCTAGTAAACTTCAACAATTAGGTGCTGCCCGAATTCCGAGAACCTGTCCCTTCGCAGGTCAAGATCTCGTTCTCTGAAGTAAAAATTAGAGTCCCTTTCATCTTTGGATCCCAATGATGATACCTTGGAAGAGTTAATGGAAGTAAAATTGGCTTTGAACATTGAGGCTGATAAAGACGAGTTATATTGGTAACAGAGAGCTCATGTAAATTGGTTGCGTCATGGCGACAAAAATACTACTTTCTTCCATAAATGGGCATCCTTTAAGAAGAAACAAAATACAATCTGGCACTTAGAAAAAGAAGATGGTACTTGGATCAATACAGATTATGGTTTATATGAGCTTGTGAACTTCTTTTATAAGGATTTGTTTACTAGTTTTACTACATCGAATGAGGATGTTGACTTGACTAATAATCAGCCCGTTATTTCGCTATCATGAATGACGAGCTGCTATCTCCTTTTACGGCTATCAAAATCCTCACTGCCTTAAAATCGATAGCTCCCCTTAAGGCTTCCAATAATGATGGTTTTCTAGTTCTTTTCTACCAGAAGTATTGGCACATTGTTGGCCCTGAGGTATCGTCTTTTTGCCTCTCGATTTTTAACGATAATATAAAGCTGAGTGATATTAATAAAGCAAATATTATCCTTCTTCCTAAGGTGTCCAACCCTACATCAGTTGGTCAGCTCAGACCTATTAGCTTATGCAATGTATTATACAAAATCATTGCTAAAGCTATTGTTAATAGACTTTATGGTTTACTTGATCTTTGTATTGACCAGACTCGGGGAGCTTTTATATGCGGTCGCCATATATCTGATAATGTGCTCATAGCTTATGAAGTTCTTCGCTCATTAAAAAATAAGAAAATTGGTCACAAGGGATCATTTTCTCTAAAGTTGGATATGAACAAGGCTTATGATAGGGTCGAATGGTCCTATATTCAAAATACTATGCTCATTATGGGTTTTGATGCTCGTTGGGTTTCTCTCGTGATGAAATGTGTTACCTCAGTGTCCTATAGGGTTATATTCAATGGGATTATGGGAAATCTTTTCCGATCATTAATGAGTCTTCGTTAGGGTGATATTTTTGTTTTACACGAAAGGTCTCTCCTCTCTACTTCACTCGGCTAGGGCCTCTCAGAATATTCAAGGTGTTCGGGTCGGTCGTTATGGGGTTTAACTTACCTATCTCTTCTTCGCTGATGATTGCATCTTTTTTGGGAAAGCTTCTGATTTAGACTCTTCTGCTCTTAAACGCCTTCTTTCATCTTATGAATCTGCTTTGGATCAGCGTATTAATTTCGAGAAATCACTGATCTACTTTAGTGCTAACGTGGGGCGTTCTACTCGTACCAAATTGGGTAACTTCTTTGGAGTCCGTATTTTGACCAACCCTAAAGATATTTGCGTTTACCAACTATGGTGGGTAGACAGAAATGACAAGCCTTTGCTGATCTTTGCGACAAAATCAACAAAAAATTGGAAAACTGGTGCACTCGGTTTCTATCTAGGGGCGACAAGAAAGTGTTTATTAAATCCGTTCTACAGATGATACCAGTATACGCCACGCAGTGATTCCTCTTTCCCATCTCTTTGTGTCGTGACCTCGAATCCATCCTTTGCAAGTTCTGGTGGCGCAATAATAAATCAAAGAAGGGGATCCATTGGTGTAAATGGAGGGATCTATGTTATAGTAAAACCATAGGAGGTATGGGATTTTGCGACCTCGCTAAGTTTAACATTGCTATTCTCGTAAAACATGGGTGGTGGATTTTAACTAAGCCAGACTCATTATTAGCTCGTGTACTGCAAGGTCGATATTTTAAAGGAAGGTTTTTCATGGTTGCTGACCTTGGCTCTAATCCATCGTATACATGGAAGAGCATTTGGTGCTCTCGTGGCCTCCTCCACAAAGGCTTGGGCTGGCGAATTGGTAATGGCAGCTCGGTCAATATCTAGGCTGATTCATGGATTTCTGGACAAGGTGATGGTGGGTCAAATCTCAAAATATCAACATCTAATACTCATATGTCTCTGACTTGATTGATCAAGAAACAGATACATGAAGAAAATCTTCTATCCGCACCAGCTCCAATGTTAAACAAGCTGAGCTCAAAATATCAACATCTAATACTCATATGTCTCTGACTTGATTGATCAAGAAACAGATACATGAAGAAAATCTTCTATCCGCACCAGCTCCAATGTTAAACAAGCTGAGCAGATTCTGTGTATGCCTCTCCCTCGTTCCCCTGAGCCAAATTTGTGTATCTGAAGATATGACCGTTTAGGGCTATACTCGATGAAAAGTGGCTATAATTTGCTGATTGGTGAGGTTCTTAACCCAATCGACACCTTACCACCTGCACAAGACGATTCATTAACAATCTACAAAATATTATGTGCTTCACAAATTCCAGCCAAGATGAAAATTCACTATTGGAGATTCATCAAGAACTACCTGCCAATTGCCATGAATTTTCGCATCCGTACACTCAATGTACACCTAACATGCTATCTATGCAACACAGGTTCAGAATCTATCTTCCATTTCCTCAGTGATTGCAACTATGTTAAACAGGTCTTGTGCATTCTTAAGATCAGGCTATCTATTATCACCGATGAATAACAATGGTTATGCTGGCTTGCTAATCTATTTGAGGCTCTGGATCCCCAAGCCATTAAAATACTATTAGTCTCCCATGAAGACGCATGAAAATCTTACTCAGAGCCCTAATGATCTTGCCAAGTTTATTCAGAGATACATAATCGACCTGAAATCTGTTCAAAACTAGTCTCCCACCAATATTCATCAATCTATAGTCGTACTATGGAGACCCCCACCAGTTGATTTTGTAAAAATCAATTTTGATGCTGGTTTTGATGCGCACAATAAGACTTCAAGTTCAGGGATTATAATTAGGGATTCTAATGGTCTAGTCACGGCCTCTAGCTTCTACCCACATACCTTTGTCCATGACCCAGAAATGGCAGAAGCATTGGTATATGAGCAAGTCGTATCCTTGTTCGTGACCTAGGGTTCCATCGAGTAATTGTGGAGGGGATGCCCAAATTGTGATCAACAAGATTTCTTCTCCTGCAATTGACAGATCCGAGATTAGTGCCCTAATTAGCAACATTAAAAGGCTTCAACAGAGTTTTCAGTGCTTATCCTTCAACTTCACGCCTCGAAGCTCGAATTTTGTGGCTCATCTTCTTGCCCAAGCTGGCAGGTCTTCCACCACTAGCAAAGTCTGAATTGAAGAAGCCCACGGTTGTGTTGAAGCTGCGCTCCGCCGAGACAGATGGTGGGTCACCCAGGTTTAGCTGGTAGTTCTATGCCTCTTCGTCGGAGCATCGTGATCCCTGGCTCCGACTACCTCTGAATTCACCTGCCCGTAAAGTACTCTACCTTACTCTGTGTGACAGAGCTCATTCTCAGATGAAGTTGTGCCTTGAAGAGACTGTTGCGTTTCCTTTGCTTTTCTCTTTCCAGTTTAATTGTTTTCATTTATGTTTTATTGACTTTTGGTCATGTGTTTGGTGTTTTATTTGGTTTTCTTATTTTAATTCTCAAAATATTTCATTTGCTACATTATTTTAAAAGTTGAATTCAACAGAATTAAACTATGAACAATATTTTTCTCTTAAAAATCTTAAAAATCTTATGAAGTCAGATCCTCTTGAACCAGTCTTTAAGTTTTTTTTTGAAATTTTCTGTTCAAAGTCAGATTCTATTGAATTCGACTTCTAAGGTATTATAACAAATATAACATTTCAAAAATTAAAATGAAAAGATCATATTTTGAGGAAAATAAATCTAAAGCAATATTTATGAAATTCTTCCAAAAAAAATTCTTCCAAAAATTCTAAAGCAATTTTCTTCATTGAAAAGACCCTGTGCTAAATTTATATATTTTTTTAAATAACCCACCAATTATAAGTTGTTTTTATTGGATGGGGCTTTAAATCCTTTAATCAAGATTAAAAATTCAAATTTTAACGATGTTAATATAGTAAACTGAATTGAAAATATCGTCCCTATAATTAGGGATGACAAAATTATCCGTCCCCGACCAGACTCGATCGGGTTTTTTCTTATGATTTTCGGGGATCGGGGCAGGGCGTGTATTTAAAAATGTAAAGTCGGGGCGGATTCAGGTATGATATGAAAATTTCCCGCCCTGCCCCGTCCCGCCCCGGTATTTTTTTATATTTATTTTTATTATATTTATAAAAATATCAATATATATAAATTCTTTTAGAAGTTTCAAGCTATTTTTTTAGTTTGTATTTATCGTAAATTTTTGTTAGATATTGTTCGAATTTTAACATATCTGATTCTAAAAGTCAATGGTCGAGTTTATTTTTTAAATATGTATTTTTTTCTTCATATGAGTAATTTAATTGGTTTTATTTTATTTTTATATAATTTAAATTCTGTGAAATTTATATTTTGTAAATATAATGGTCGTTCGATCGAATCTAACATTTATCGGTGACGAAATTTAATATATTTTTTTATATTTTTGGGTCGGGTCGAGTTTAGGGTTTATAAATCGGGGCGGGGCGGGTAAATTATTATTTTATTTCCGGGGCGGGGTCGGGTTTTGGGATTAATATATCGGGGCGGATAAAAACCCGCCCCTCCCCGTTGCCATCCCTACCTATAATGGACCTTTGTAATACTTAATTCAGATCAATCAAACCAATCAATAATTCAGATATCGATAATTTATATATAGAAAAACTATAGGACTTAAGAATTTTTATGCTTTCTTTTTCTTCTCACTGTAAACATAATCAGCACACATTAGCTGCATATAGTGTAGAAAGTTGTGTTTCTTTTGTTGTCAAATCACAAACAATTTAATTCCGAATAGATTAATAAATAAAACAACCGTAATATATATACCTTTCGCCCCTTATTTGAGTGGGGGATTAGTTTAAAAGCAAAGATTGGTGGTAATCTTATATTTTAACCCCAAACATGGCGGCTGATCTCATTCTTTTTGGCTGAATCCAAGACTTCTTATATTGAATATTTAGTGCCAACATTCAACTGACTAGCTTTATATATCTAAAGTAATCCAACCTTAGGGTAAGTTAGCTACTTACTCTAACCTACCCTAAAAAACAAATTTTGCTTAATTAGTTCATGCATTCAACTTTTCAGATTTCGACTGAAATCGATTATCTTCGACTCTTTTTCTATCTCCAAACGTGCAGTTAGGGTCGAAGTCAAAAATATTATGTTAGGGTCAAAATAAAGTTTAAAAAAATTTAGGGCCGAAGCTAAAATGGACTAGATAAAATTTAATATAAGAGCTTTAACATGTTAACATTTTTTTTTTACATATTTTAAGTAGACATTTCCATTTTTTATTATGTTTTTTATATGTATTTTATTTTACCATGTATAAATTAGTATAATGTACAACATTATGTAACATTTCAAGATAGATCAAATTGACTTGGAGATTTTTTCGTTTTTGGGTGGGTTTGAACGCTTTAATTCGAAATAAATCACAAGTTTGAATGAGTTTGAAGCGAAATACATAAAAATTGGATCATGTATCAAAATTTCAAACAATGGGGCTTGGGAATTCTAATGTTTTTATGGTACATTTCTTTCAAAACTTTAACAACAAATATAAAAAAATTTAAAATTTTCATGGTGAAATTGCTCTTTTAGCTCTCTAAAAAATATATTATTCATTGTATTTGTTGGTCCTTCTTAATTTAAAAAAAATTAAATACCCTTCAATAAATAATGTTAAGTTTCGTCACTAAAAAAGATGTCGGGAGATAGAAGTAATATAGTATTGCGAGGTTGCCACCGTTGTGTTGTGTGGAAGAACAAGAGTGGTAGATTGTACCCTTTTAAGCACGCTCAAAAGACAAATCTTTAACCAAAAGAAAAAGGAACAACGAATGAATCTAAATGCCATTGCAAATCGCAATCAAACTACATATATAAAAATTATGAATATGTTTTCTCCTTTCCACTCCATTTAGGTTATTGTCCCTTGGGAGATGTTTTTATACCGAAGATTGCCTGAAACTTTTATAGTCATTTCATTTATAAATTAAGGAAAAATCATAAAATAACGTATGATTTCAGAGCGTGTAATGGAGTGATTATGACATTTAAATAAATTATTTATAATATTTTCAAATTAAAGACAATTGTATTTAAAACTACGTACTTAAACTTACAATTTTTAAAATATGTCAATCGAACTCAGATTTATCGGAGTGTAATGGAGAGATTAAGATATGGAAGGAAGGATTTTTATAATATAATTGTAGGTTAATGGTGGGGAAAAACGATAAAGGAGCAACCAAAACTGATGTGTTAGAAAAATGTGAAGGAAAGCCAAAGTGGGGGAATACATACTACCCAAGTTCTTCCCAATAATTGAACCATTATTAGCACCTAAAAGTTGCCTAATGCCCTAACTAATAGCTATATTAATTTGTGGGCACTGAAACATATACAAATTTAAAAAAAAAAATCTCCTTGCAAGTGTCGTTGTAAATCATGCACGTGCATCGTTTAAGAACTGAAATCTTATGTTTTTGAATGTATAAATGTATTAATTATATACAATTATTTCATCCTTCTGCATGATAAAATCATGTTATGATATCAACAATCTCTAAAATACATGGTTAAAAACTTAAAAGCTCTAAATTAAGTTAATTAACCCTAACGCCGCTAAAATATTTTCTCTATGAGCATAATTCACTTTCATTTTTTTCTTTTTTAATTGTTTAATCGGCGGCGGCATTAGTCTTAATCTGGTTGTCGTTGTCGGTGATAAAACATTTTCTTTCGTTTTCTTATATTTGAGTTTATTTGGTTTATTTTCTTTTTCTTCACACATCGATGCACTTTTCTCTGCTTTTTGTAGCACGTTTTCTCTACTTTTATGACACGTCTCTGCCTTTATGGCAAGTCTCTGTCTTATGGCATGTTCTATGGCTATTTTTGTGGGTTTTGATGTTCGTACGGTGACCCTCAAGGCACTTGTTTCTCCTCTTCCCTTCTCCTAGGTGGGAATTGTTCAAGTAAATATTATATATATATTATCCTTAAAAATCTCCTTATTTTTAACTTTTCATCTCATCCATTCATTTTACTCATTCAATGTTCATGGATTAGTGTAAAACTAAATGAATTTTATACCATGTAAGTAGATCCTAATCATATATATATATATATTTGAAAGAATAGAAGGAAAGCATGTGAATATGTTGAATTCATAGTTTCATAGGAGTACGTATATAAATCTTGAGATAGATTTGCTGCATTTAATTAGCAGAACAAGACAGTGGAGATAAACCCTATCCAATCTTTTTAAAATAAAATAAAAAGAAACCAACAGTCTCTTTTTCTCAATAATGAAGGTTTCCAGAGAGAAGATTAAATAATTGGAATACGGATGTAGGCAGTAGCTCACTTAATTTGCTCTACTCTACCCTTCAATAACCCTTAAAGGTTGCTGTTGGTTCATGGATCCCTCCTATAAAACAATATGCATGAAGTTTGTTTTCTTTTATATAATTTCTTCTTACAATATAACACAATCTTGCCCAAGTTTGGACAAAAAATGAGACATGCTATTAGGTGAAGATGATAAATTTTAGCATATCAGCAGCATGCTTTGAGTTTTGGGTCTGTTCTTTTGGTATTAGGTGCAACAACTATTAGATGGTATTCCCGGGTGACCTCACTCATGCCTTGAAATATTAGGAACATTAGGTTAGGCTTGCATGCACATTCATTTTTTGACTTTTTAATTTCTCTGTTAAAATGGATGTTAAAGTGTTTACTAAGAAGTTCAAAACTAAGTTCTATTTGGTCTAAAAGCAGACCAGACAGAACTTGGGCCGGGTTTGGCTTTACAGTTAGATCATAGTCTACACTATCCCTAACCGACAAACCAGGAAAAAAAAGTGTTGCGCCACCAGTAGAGGTAATGTCAAAATTCCACAAACTTCAGTTCAAAAAATAGCTTCATCTTCATGCAGCTTTGAATGGTAAATGTTAGTCAGATTACTTTTGTCTGTCAAGTGAGGGATCACACTGGAAATGCAGAGCTCGATGGCAACTTCAAGCACGGAAGTCGAGCCATACACTGCACAAAAATGTTTGATTGCTGAAGGAATTTATGACGGAATTTGATATTAATAACGAAATTTTTGAGGGAAGAGAGCGGTCAACAAAATACTGGTCGAAACCAACATTTTCGAGGAAATAAGGTAGTCCGTCAGGAATTTATCGACGAAAATCCATCAGTATATTACAGACGAAACATTTAAAACCCGTCGAAAATTATATATATAAAATACTTTATGTTTTCAACGAACGTATCTTTTTCGTCGGTATATTAAAAAATATAAAAAATTCTGAATTTCTCAATTACCGATAGATTACATCTATTCTGTCAGAAATTAAAATCTTAAATTTTAAAAAAAAGAGGGAAAATTTTTCGGGATTCTACCCAAAAAAATTCTATTCCCTCCAAAAATATAATAAATCTAATTTTTTTATTTAATTAATTAATGTAGCAAAAACTAATTATTAATATAATTCAATAATTACCTTAATTTGAAAAATCAGACAATAATAATAATACTACTAGCAAGTTCATATTCTATTTTGATAGCCTTAATAAGAAAATAATAAGATATGATAAAAAAATTAAATTCACCATATGAGCTAAGATTAAATATGGATTTACTACATATATTTTACAATTCAATGTTTCCAACAAATATGAATATATGGTTGTACACTATACATAAAAATACAATATTCAATAATAAAAAAGAGCAAAATACAAAGTTTACATATTAAATAATTGTTATCATTTAAAAATTTTCAAGCAACCTACAAAATATAATGAAAGATGTTAGTGATTAAATAAAGATAGTTTAATAAACATAGTAAATATCAACAAATTACATAGAATAAAAAATAAAACTTACATCAATATTGATAAATGATAATAAAAGAGAAGATGGAACTAAGAGAAGAACTTTTGATAAGAAAAAAAAAGTTAATAAGAAGAGATAAAATGAGAAGAAAGAAATGAGAGAAAAATGAGTTTAGAAAGGATTAAATAGGAGAAAATTAGGGTAAAAAGTGGGTAGGTTTGAAATTTTATGTTTTAATGGAGAAAATTGAGGGGGAGGTGAAAAAAGGTCTAAAATTTGTGACGGAACATATTGACCCGTCACAAATTTGTGTCGGAATACATGAATTTGTCAAAAATTTGTGACAGGCCCACACATTTCATCAGAAATTTGTGACGGGTCCACATGTTCTGTCACAAATTAAAAATTCTTTTTTTGAAAAAAAAAACTATTTTTTAAAATTATCAAATAAAAAAATAAAAGAATTATCCCTTTGTTTATTTTTTAAAATTTAAGTAAAATCGATAGTAATAAATTATAATTTCAAGAAGTATTATCTAAATTAATTTTTTTTGTATATTATATGTTTAAAGTGTAGTATTAATTTTAATTTTTTTAATAAACAAGATAGCCATCTCTAAAAACCTCCCTCTAAATCATAAGGGAGGAAAAACGCACTAATATTGTTGTCTTTTCATTAATAAGCAAATAAAAGTATAGAAGCATTATAGTTCGACAAAACATCAGATAATATTCAAAAACATGAAGTAAAATGAGAAACCTAAAATTAAATATCGTCTGAAATTCAAGATGTATTTTTCCCATTGCATTGTTGTGGTGATGGAGGAATCGGATAATAAGCTTCTTCTTGATTGTTGGGTGGCTGGACAAAAGGTGCCAAAGGTGTGCTACCTCTCGGTGGATATGTCGCTTGTGGGTGCAAAGGCATCGATGTGCTAGCTGAGACTGTGAAGGTTGGATGCATAGGGGGTTGTATGCCACTGAATCCTGGATAAAGGGGAGGATGATGCATCGGAGGGTAGAAACCTAAAAACAAATAATTAGTTGAAAATAATCTTGTAATTGATAATAATTATAATGATATAAATAGCGTTTTAAGACCTGGTTGTCCATTGTAGTTTGCTTGGAAAAGCATCTGAGAGTATCCTTGTTGTTGTGGTTGCTGTTGCGGTTGATGCTGTTGGTGTTGCTGTTGTGACATTACTAAAGCCATTAACATATCTTGGCGTTCTGTGACTTGCCTCAACTGCTCCTTTTTGAAGAACCAGAAGTCTAAGACGTGTTATAGTATATGGGAGCTGCAGATCCAACACCAAACACTCGACCCTTTGAGCTTACTCCACCAGCAAGCTCTAAAAATATCTTATCTGGATCAGCAGATGCTGAAGATGACTTATCCACACTTCCAGCCTCTTGGGCTACTGCTAGTGTCTGCAAATACTTGTTCTACAAAAAAAATGATAATTTATTATATTAAATAAAAATAAGTTATATAAGTTAATAGAAAGCTTTTGATTAGAATTTTGAGAATAACGTACAGCGAATTCCCGATGATTGTCACTGAACCAACCATCATCTTTGTTGTCCTTACTCGTATGAGTAAACCTGTAAAGAGGAAATGCACCTACTTTCTCACCAGTACGATGTTCCTAAAACAAATTCATTTACATAAGTGAATTAAATATATTGATAGTGTATTAATCATATAAAGAGTATATATTATGAGAAACATACCAGTCGTTCCTTCCACTCTATTGTGGAAATGGAACCTCCCGTATGAGAGCCTAATGGTTTTGCCTCTATATCACCACGATGACGATTTTTCTTGCCTTGCTCGCTTCTTTTTTTAACCTAATAAAACGTATATTATTTTATTTGTTTGTTTATATTATATTATTTTTCATTTTCATTTTGTTTGTTTATTTATACTTAAATTAGCGTGAATAATATTTATACTACTTAATATTAAGAACATATGTTTTTTTAATTTCATTTTATTTGTTTGTTTATATTATAATTAGCGTTAGGGTTTATAAAATTGTATTTATACTCTGCGAAAAGGGAAATTTACACTTTGAATCCCCAAATATTCTACTACATTCAACTAAATTCCTACGTCTAAACTACGTTATAAAACTATCAAAATTGCATCTTTTCTTAATTAAGTCTTTAAATTATTTCGAAAAAATTCAACCCTAATTTAAGGATGGGTAAGTTTTCAAGTGGACATATAAAAGAAAATTTAAAACTTTAATATAATATAAAATAAAAATAAAAATACTTACATGAACCAGTTTAAACTCTAAAAATACATTCACCATAAAACATTAAGAATCTGCACAAAAAATGTAAGAAAGATATTTTATACAAATACATAATAAAAATAAAAAATATTGAAAAAATACTAACAAATGGTTCTAAAGGGTCACATACCATATCTTCAAGCAATACTTGTGGTGTGGTCCAAGGGGGGCCGGTACAACTCCAAACAACTAAATTTGAGGTGTTGGGGAATGTTGGTAGTGAGAAAGTGTAGTAAGGGAGGTGAAGAATGGATAAACGGTGATGGAAAATTGTATGAGAGAACGGTAAAAATTTTGTTAAAATGTTTATAGGTGGTTTTGGGAGTTGAGGTAATTAATAAGTATTAAATGTATAATTAATATTGGTATGTGGTTGTTGAGAAAGGGAGATGGACGGTAGTTGTAGATTTATGAAATATTTTTTATATATTTTTTATTTTCGAATGAATCATTCTTCCCTCACAAATCAAGTAGGTATATTTTTTTATTAAAATATACACAATTTGCGACGGAATCATTGTTCCGTCATAAATGAAAATATTTTTTACTGGGTTTATCAAAATTTCTGACGGAAAAATAATTCGGTCGAAACTGTCAAACATTATGACGATATAATTTATTTCTATCGGTAAATTATGACTGATTTAAAATCGGTGGGAATTTAATTTAAACATTTTCTTGTAGTGATATGATCAGTTTGCCAAGCTTCAGTGGAAAGTAATAGTACCTCGAACGGATCATCGCATTACCAACTCTTTTACATAGGACATGCCACCTGAGCTGCATGAGTGAAGATCAAAAAGTTGATGAGCCACCAAC
Organism: Hibiscus mutabilis; assembly: GCA_019671005.1. Classification (NCBI taxonomy): domain Eukaryota; kingdom Viridiplantae; phylum Streptophyta; class Magnoliopsida; order Malvales; family Malvaceae; genus Hibiscus; species Hibiscus mutabilis. Next base: position 27,947,476 of record CM033753.1, on the reverse strand, counting down.
AGAAAGTAAGGCTAAATCTTTAGCTTTAAAAATACTAATAGAATTCTGTTACGAGAACTCGAGATGAATATTCATAAATCGAAAGTTTTCTTTGTTTTGAGATAGTGTTAGGGAGCCTTCAATGATTTGATCTTGCTCCACCTCTATTGGGTCATAAAAGTATATCAATGTCTGCAAAATTTGCATACCAAACATTAAAAAGTACTGTACATTACAGAATAAAACCAGTAGCTCCATGTCAAGGTTTCAAATATTAAAACCAAACAAACTCCATGGTTAAAAGTAAAGTTGACCATTCAGACTTCTGTTATGCTCAAACCAAAATAGTTTATTCCCTAACATAATCAAACCACTCTTGTGTGCAGTTGTATATTTGCCTGCAAACTCAGCATAAGCAAACTAAATTTAGTATGGTACCTGCTGCCAATGTGTTGGAGGATCCTCCGGTGCTGTTGAGAGTACAATTGCTTCATTGGGATTGGCACGTTTCTTCCTCCGGAAACCGTCAACGGGATTATTATTTGATGTGCCAATAAGTGAGGATTGGGTATGATTATTTGTAGAACTTTCTGGCCCACTGAATTCAGCATCAAACCATAATGCAAATCCATGTAGAGGAAGTACGAATACTATGCTTAAAATGATAGACACAGAAAAACTGCAAGGACTGTGTAAATAGCATGAAACAAAGGCCTACTAGCGATGATGTAAACAGTGTGTAACAATAGTAAACCCAAGAGAAGATAAACTGATTACATTACCACATGACATCTCAATTGTACGGTTCACACACGCGCGCTATGGAAATCCTTGACCCAGCATTTATGAGCGCACAAACAGAAAGAAGACGGTATATTGCGCAATATATAAAAAAGATATATATCAACAGGAGGGTTTACCTCGCATCATTGACTGGAACTTATATCTTGTTGATACAGATTCTAACTCGTGGAGTTGGATAGTGTAACAGTCCACATGCTTAACCTGTTAATGATGATAAATTTTAATCCCATTTTATGAGCAGCTTTAGAAATATGTTGAATAAACCATGTTTTATAGCTCATAATTTGGTGATATAACCTGGACAAATGCTGCTGGTAAGAGGAATGCCTCAAGGAACAGCCATACGGCATTAATGAGAAATTGTTACATAAAAATGTCAATATATGAAGAAACCGTTAGGTTCATAGGTTGCCACATAGACACCATTGGTGCGTGCACTTACGGCTAATGCCTTGGTGTTCTATTGTGCGTTCTTAGGTAAAGAAGCATAAATAGTATGATACGCCTAACACTGGCCGGGGTGATTATTGCAGTGCTGCAGTTTTGGGATGCACCAGACGGACAAAAGACTATATATTCTTTTAAATCATAGGCAGGAACCAAATGTGATGAGCTACAACTGGAAATTTTCCAAAAGTTATATATTTTTATTTACAGAAAATAAAGTTTGTTATTTCCTATTTCATAAATCAATTGGGAAAGCCAGAGGGGAATAAAACAAGAGAACTAGAAGACTCACCACATGTGGCCACGTCATAACATTCTCCCCCGTTATTGTCTCCACACACGGCTCTTCAAACGCGCACTGTTTTGCTAATGGCATCATTACAGACACTGCAAGACAAAATGACTGTCATAAGTCACACACAATCAACCCAGAAACAAGCTACAATCAAAAGGCATGAGAGGTGCAATTTTTATGCAGATTAGTAGGAATTTAATTTCACATATATGCATGAAAAAAATTCAGATCTAGTTTAGCATCATACTATCAATTCCATAGACATTGCGCCAAAATTCAATGCTGTCTTTGTATCTGTCAGGATCTGTGATGGGTGCCATGTATAACTGCAAGCAGTAAAGAGTGAATAAACACTAAATAAATAATTTTTCATCATGAGAAACAGATTCTGCAACACAATAAAACTCCATAGGATAGAGGAAAAAGAGCAAAGAAGCTCAATTACGCTATCATGCGCAGCTGGTAGCATAATAAAATCACACTAGACTAGCATGAAAATGACACAAACCGTAGCAGTGCAAGGAAGAATAAGTCCTCCACGTTTTAGCCATCGATCTCTAGCAGGAATAATACTTCCCAGCATGCTCTGGAAAAATGTAATGAGGATGATCAGAAGACATCTTGAAATGCAAGGAAACTAAAAAGTAAAAGGAAAAAGGTATAAGAGTGGATTGCATGAATAAAAGTTAAAGTTCTACTCTGAAAACCTAAAAGAGTACCCAGATCTCTTAAAAATAATTTAGAAATGATGCGTGGTTTTAACAGTTACCTCATAAAGCAGCATGTAGCCCATCCACTCTGAAATTATTACATCAACCTCTTCATCAATTTCAACATCCTGTAGAAGTTATAACTAATATAAACTTTGAGACATTCAAAAGGAAACAAATAAGTTAAAGGGAAGGAAACACATTTATCAGAACAGTGAAAAGCACATAGCTGTCCACTCCTCCCCTATCCCACCATCAAGTTTATTGGAAGATCTAGCTTCTAAATACGAATGCATAAAAGCAAATTGATTCTTCATTATCCTAAATGACCTACCTCATTCTTCGACACTAATGTAGTCTACAACAGCCACTGCTCTCCTGTTTCATCCAAACAATGATGTGAATAGCAGAAATGTCTCATCATTGTTCGAGAACTAATCCATGAATTGATACACCTGTGTGTTGAAACCGAGCCAATATGAAAGGTAGCAACCCAGCAAACATTATGCGGGTCAATGACCAATAGGTGCAAGCTTTCACCCTTTATTATCCTATAGTTCTTCTCCTATTTCATCCAAACAAGCACCCTTTATTAAAGAAAGAAAATCCTTGTTCTTCTCTGACTTTATACATATAGTTCTTCTTAAAGTCAGTGAGAATATTTAAGGTCATACAATTCAAAAAGCCAGAGAACTATACAAGTAGTAATATGTATACGTATAGGTGCTTGTTCTTCTCTCAAATATTCTTGACACCATTTAAGGAGCATACTACAAGCCTGGGAGGAAAAGCCTACCTCAACTCGTCCATGCAATATGATGATCCTGTCAGCTAAGTTATTTGCTTTCACCACTTCATTGGCCTGCTTGCAAATAGCAAATTTTAATACAAACCAAATAGCCAGTTTCATTTCTAAACAAGAAAGCAGCCAAAGAAAGGTTTAGAGTCTGGAGAAGTAAAAAACATATACCATTCCACATTATTGATTGATAACTAGCATGCATATTCTAATAGCTGTGTTAACCAGATCTCATAATCTCATTGTTGTGACCAACACGGTAAGAAAACAAAAATGGTGATGAGATAACGAAAATGTGCTAAACTTTAGCATTCTCAAAAGAGGAGGTAAAAATGCCTCATATAAGCATTTAAGCACTAATGCAACAAAGTACCTGCACTGCAATATCACTGGCATCCACCGCATAAACCTGAAAATACATAATCACTTCCGATATTAGATAGCTGTATTTAATTGAATCCATAAACACCACAAGAATATAACTTTGAGGTAGCAAGAGAATTCTAAAAGATATACTAATGAACAAAATTTAAATTCTATATACAGTTTCTCTTGGTCGATAGATAATAGAAGCCTATTGTCTTCTTTATGATAAAATTATAAAGTTCACAAAGAAAGCTAATTAGAGAGAACATAGAGGAAATTAAAGGGGGGGAAAAAAGTGAAACACAATTTAACTTCTAGCAAACCCTGCACTTATTAAATAATGCAATCTTCAGAAATCAGTTGAAACCAGTACCACATGATATGCAAAAAACTGAGATTTAATCAATCCTCAAATGTATGTGGCCAGATAACACTGTTATAAATACGTCAATCATGCAAAAAGAAATTCAAAACATATACCCTTTGCACCAGCTTGAGCACAAAATATTGAAAGAATGCCTGTGCCACATCCAACATCCATTACAACCTGTAAGCATGGTCAAAAGCAATAATGAGGAAGAGGAATAAACCAGTTAAATAGTATTCGGAAACAGTATTTAAACCAACTAGGATGTTTGAGAGGCAGGTGCTTTGTATTATTGTCTCTATTAATCACAAATGCGTTTCACCTAGGCATGATATTATAATCTCTACAGTATAACATTGAGACTCATGAAATAGGAATCTTACACAAAATGCAACCAAGTATTCTTAAGAAAAGTGATCAAATATAGTTTTATAACTAGGACTACAGCAATGGTACTACCTTCCCCTCAATAAAACTCTGGTGATGCATGATTGCTGCCTTGTAAGTTTCGGTTCGAACACGATCCTGTATGCTTCAGAGATGAATTATGATCAGTGAATTGTCATTAATTTCTATTATTGTTATTATTAATTTGAAGGTAAAAGGTTCTTGATTTCTTGAAAGTTGCAACAGATACCGGAGGGCAACTTTGTCGAAATTAATATACAATTTACCGTAACCTAGATAAAATGTTCAGTAACATATAATCAAGAAGGTTAGCTTTAGCAACAAACCATAATTTAAAGAACTTTTCAATGGAAAGTGCACAGGTAAACAAATGTTCAACCACAACAAAGAAGAAGGCAAATTTTGATTTAACAGAATTGCCGGTATTAATGGTTGCAAATGCAAGATTCAACCTTGCTTACAAAAATGAACGCGAGGACGTTTTTAAAAACAAGAAGCAAAAGAAATCACACAGTCCATCAAGAAGTAATACCAAAACAAAATGAAGCCAGTTAAGACCTTGATCATTTCTTCGTGGATGCCAACGTGGGCATAACAGTGAAAGTAGCCCTTGTCGAAGTCCGTACAAGGGGGAGATGATTTCTGCTCTTGCTGATCTTCGTCGTCGTTGGTGGTGGTATTCTGGTGGTGTTGGTATTCTGAAGTCATAAAGCCATGGAGGTTAGGTGACCTACGACCTCCCTCTCGCTTCGGCGGCCGCTGCTGGTTATTTTGGTGGTAACCACTGTATCCCGTGCTCCCGTGCATGTTTTCTTTCTATGACTGGGTCGCCGGCGAGCAGCAATGCACGAGCACGGTGTGAGAAGGGAGCCAAGCCAACTGCAACGTTTTCGTTGGGATTTTTGTCAAAACACCAAAGCAGGGAAGCTGGTTTTCATAACTGTTTGTTGATGGACACAAAGCAGACAAGGGTCAAGGTTGCGGCTTTTGCGGTGGGTTTGCAGGCTTTTTTTTACTCCAAATATACTGATTTAAAAATTAATTTCTAAAATGCATAATTTTAAAAAATATCCCTAATATTTGACTGATATTATTTTAATCTTTATTCTTTTTTGAAGTAATTTAACCTTTAACGTTTTATTTTAGGTTAAAATAGCTCATCTGCGAATGAAAATTATTAGTCAGTTAAAAATAAATGGCTTGAAATGACGTGACAAACTTACATGGTAATGCACGTCGCGACAGTAGTGTTATATAGACAAATATGTTAACGTTGCATAATGACACATCAGTCAAAAATAATTTTTAAAAAATAAATAAAATATAAAATATTTTTTCCTAACGTGTCATTCTATCAAGTCATTTTAAGCTTTTCTAAAATAATACTCCATCAATGTAATTTTCAAAATAACACTCATTTTGATAAATTAAAATTAAAGTATCCGTTGTCATCGTTGTTTTCCAGAAGACATAATTGACATGAGACACCTTCATTTGTGTCAGTCATGTTAGATGACGTTTCAATATACGTGAAAAACGAATTCTAATAAACACGTCTTTATTTTTAAAATTACGATATATAGTTTAATATTAGAAAAAAAAGAAGAAGCAAAATAATTAGAAAAAATCTTCAATTTTTCTAACTTAATCTGAGAAGAAAAAAAGATATACATTTTTTTTTAATTTGAAATGAGATAAAAAAAATGGAGGCGTTTCAGAAACATTTTTACCTTTAAATGTTTAAAAAAAATATGAACAAATGCTATCTTATATTCACTTCAAAGAAAGAAGAAATATTTTTGCCTAATTGAGAAGCTTATTCAACCATGCTTAAGCTTGAAAAAGCACTTTTTTTACCAAACGGACGTTGAAAAATCATTATTAAAATGTACCCTAAACTCAAAACAATCCAAACATAAAATAACTCTACCAAAAGAATCGAGTCTTCAAATTTTGGGGCAAAGGTCTTCCACCCCTCCACTCTTACTTTCGCTGATTAGGGTTTAGGGATTATGAATTTAAGATTGTGCAGATAGTGGTTTTAGCCTCTTTATAATAATTCGAACCATTTGATAAGGTTCTTCCCTTTGATTGTTTCAGAAGAAAACCATTATCATTTCCATGGCAATTGTTTATTATATCGCCAAGATGAATCATATGGTGTACTGTTAAGTGTTGACGGCCAGAACAATAATAAACTAACAAAATACCGGAGAGTTTTCATGCGGTTGAATAAACAAATCAATGGGATGGAAATATTTACAACTTTGAATCTGCCAATTCCGAGAGTTCAGGACCAGATTCTCAGTTTTCACAGGAAATGGAATTTGACATTCACGTGTGTGCCTACTGTAATAATAGATGAAATTCCCAGGACCAGCTACTATTGTGAAACGGCCTTCAAACAAGTTACGGTCCATAATCTGCAGTGAACAAATAATAGTAATCTGAAGTAGTAGCTGATTGAAGGAATAAAACCTGGAAAAAAAGGTCGGAACTCGGAAAAAAACAATTAGAGTACTAGAACTCACCATGGATATCAACATTGATTACCATGACCTTGATTGAAATTGCATATACTACTGCTAGAAAAGATCTTGAGTTCTATCGCCGCCTTTTCATCCTGCGACGTTATAGTAAAAAGAGCTTGGTTTATGCAAATACAGACAGCATAAAGTAGATGCAAGCAAATTACGGATGGTTCCTCTTACCTATGATCGATTAGCATTTAGCGGAACTCATCATGGTCCTTATAGTCATCTTCACTGTATTGGAAGATGGCACTATAAAATACATATGGGTTGTCAATCATCTCGGCTAAGCTTAAGCGACCGTCTTTATCCAAATCTGCCTGTCATTAAAATTAACAAAATCTTCAATGATAGAGCTTATTTTGATCCTTGGACTTCAGAGGAGGGGTAAAAACTACTAGGTCAAGCCTTGGTTGTCGAAAACACTGCAGCAATTATGACTTGCAAGAAAATAATTTCCTTGCACAAGAATATTTAATCTAATACAAAAAAAACATAATATTTGCAGAATTAAATCATAAAACCAAGAACCATAAGAAGAAGAATAAGTCAGTAATGGTATCTGTAACACATTCGCATAGATTTAACCAGGTTTCCTTGGAAAATGGGGTTAGGCTACCCTCCATTACATTTACATCCATTACTATCAAATTCATAAAAGGGAGTCTAAAACCTTTAGAATTCGTTAGAGCTCCTTTTAGGGTTTTGATAAAAGTTCTGATTAGCTTTAATTATCCCATACATCTCTTGAAATTGAGATTACAATAATTAAATAAAGTATATCAAACTACATAGAGTCAACTATTCTAAGAGTCCTAAAACTTCTTTTATTATAAGAGTGCTACCTAACTTCTCCTAAGAGGCCTACGTCCACAATAGTTTCCTTGGCTTGCTTTTTTAAAAAAAGCCCATCAATTTGCCTATTGCATTATGTTAGAAGTGCAAATTCACAACTGACATTAAATATTAGCTAAAGCTGCGAAATTTAAACCCTTAGTAACCAATAACAGTAGTAAACATTAAATGCAAACATGCAATCCACCAACCTATTAGTAAAGTTAAACTTGTCCCCATCATTCAAGTAATCTTCGGTATTCAAGAAACCATCCAAATCGGGCTGCGATTCTTCAGCGGGAGCGGGGTGCTGTAAAAACTCGGGACGTGAATGCTCCAAGTACTGATTCTCCCATTGGTTGTCTTCACGGCGGCGCTCGATCTTGGCGACTAGGGGTTCAAAAGCAACGGGGTCGTGATGGATGGGGTTGGTGAAGGTGGAGGTCGAGGAATAGCGGAGCTTGAGGCGGCGGTTGTGGGTGGAGTGTTTGTTAGGGGGATAAGAGATGAGATAGAGGATTAGAAAGGCGACTGTAATGTATACGATGACTGAATCTTTTTCCATTTTCTGGGAAGTAAACAAAAGTTGATATTCAGAATTGTGAAGGAAAGAGAGATCAATTGCTATAACCTTCAGGAATTATAGTATCAATCAGTTTGGTGTGGTTGTCGACATTTGAATTCTACTCCTAATATATATATATAGTTTTAATTTATTTTTTATTTAAAAATAAAATAATTTATAGAAATATGGTCTGGAGTGCGACATATTTAGGATGCGGCTAAAAGATGATAAGTTTTGAAATTTGTCTACGAATTGAAAATGTTAAACTTTTTTATAACATCGTCGGTTGTTTTTTTTGTTTATTTTGCAAGTATCGAAACTTATTTTGTAAGTATCGATATTTTATCTCAAATTGAAAATCTATCAATCAAAAAACTAAGTATAGATACTTACAAAATAAGTTTCGATACTGTCATAACTCATTTTATCCGGGCCTTTGAGCCCAATTATAAATACAACCCAAATCCATACCCAAAGACCCATTATAATAACCCATTTAACCTAATTACCGAGACCCATACAAACCTACCCAAAATCCCATACAAACCTACCCAAAATTAAATCCAACACCCATTCAAACCCATCTGACCCATTACATTCAAACTTACCTAATACCTAACATAACCCAATTCAATACTCATTAAAAATATAACCTAACCCTAAAAATAATAAAACCTAATAACCCTAGCTGTTTATCCCTCCGCCGCCGCCCCTTGACTTTCCATCTCCCCTGGCGCGTGCATGTAAAGCGCCGACTCTTTTGCTGCCGTGGCTTGCATGCACATCACCCAATGCCACGTGCACCACCTAGACTACCACCGCCGTCAATCATCACGTGGCCACCGCCCAAGCCAAACCTGTAAAAGCAAAAGAAGAATCCTTTTAAATCAAATCAAAAAGTAAGTTGTAAATAAGTTGGTTTATTATTATTATTATTATTATTATTATTATTTATTTGTTAAATTCGGGTATAAAAATCCAAAGCATATATTTGAAAAGGGGTTTTTTTCAGTTCAAAATAAAAAAAAAGATTCAAAAAAAATTCAGTGTATCATATAATCTAAAATCAATCAAAAAATAATAAAAAATAAAGGAAAATGAAATATTTTTGGGTGTTCTCACTTACCTGAAGTGTTTTCTCAAAAAATTAACCCCGGATTCGAACTCAATGCATCGAGGAGAGCCAAAAAAAAATAATCTTTTTCGAATTTTCGACCTTTGTAGACAGCGACGGGTGTCGCAGGTGAACGACGGTCTGTTGCGGCAACTGGCGACCGCCGCGGAAAAAGGGGGCTAGAAAGCTTTTTTTTTGGCTATTTTTGTTATTACTCGAAAAAATGATTTTTTTTTTGCAAAAAAAAATGTATTTATAAAGTCACTAAACGACGTCGTTTGGACGTCATAGCTTAGGCCCAAAACGACGTTGTTTCATACAAATCCGACACGATGATTCGACCCGAGGAGGATCTGCGCATTTTTAAAAAAATGGGAAATTTGTTTTTCAATCCCACCGCATGGGGAAATCATGCCCACAGTCCCTAAAAGTTTTAAAATATTTTTAATTCAGTCACTATATTTAATTTAATCATATTTTCAATGGGGAAATCACTACATAAGTCTCTCTGCCTCAAAAATATTTTTAAAATGGGTCTGCCGTATGGTATAATACTCTTTGCAGTCCCTAAATTTTTTGAATGTTTTGCAATTTGGTCATGAAATCCAATTAAATTAGTTTAAAACGGGTCCCTCAAACTTTTTACGCTCTTCAATTTTGTCCTAATTCAAGGGTATAATTGCGGATTTAGTCCCTAATCTTTGTAAATTATTTAATTTTAATCCTGTACATTATTTTTAATTTAATTTTACACTGTTCTTTTTATTTTTCTTTCACTTCAATCCCTTATTTATGTATTTTTTTACTTCGATATTTTTTATATTTCTTGCATTTTATTTTCATTTTTTGTTTATCTATTGTATATATATATATAATATGTATATAATGCGTATGTATATAATATGTATGCGTATATGTTTATATAATATGCATAATATGTGTATAGTATATTGCTATATGTATATAGTATTATAGTATGTATATAATATATATTCATACGTATATATATGATATGTATGATATAGTAATATGTATATAAGATGCTATATTATGTAGTATTTTGTTTATATTATATCATTTATTTATATTAACTTTTATACTACTTAATTATTTATACGTAAATATCCACATATTTTTGACCTTATTGTTTTGGTATTTCTATTGAGAGTGTCGTCCAGGTCTTCGGGTGTCATCTCCTCTGAATGCCGTGAATGCCAAAGTAAATTTTGATTTGTCGTACCTGTACGTTTTTAATATTTATACTGTTTTATTTATTTTTGCATTTTTTACCGTTCATATATATAATTGATGCATATAGTTTTAGGCCTCATTGTTTTGAGGTTTCTATTGGGAGTGTCATCCCGGTCTTTGGGTGTTATTTCTTTTGAACGTTGTAGATATCAAGGCAGATTTTAATTTGTACGCATGCATTTTGGAAATAAAATTTTAAATTAAATCAAATTTTTATTTCCCTTAATAAATATAATGCGAAACCTTAGGTACCAATTTTGGGCGTGGTGAGGTGCTAATCCTTCCCCACTCGTAACCAACTCCCGAACTCGTCTCTGGTTAACTTTTCGGTGTCTGACCTACTTTATCCAAATGGTTGGTGGCGACTCCAATTGTTCTATTTTTTATGATAAAAAAACACGAGCTTTCATGGAAAAATAGGTTTCCCGAGGAAGCCCTATCCCCACGGCGCTACATATACTTGCAAAAAAAACTCAAAAAACCAACTTAAAATATTATCAAAAAGTCTAACATTTTCAGTTCGTGGACAAGCTTTGAAACTTGTTGTCTTTTAGTCGCACCCTAGACATGCCACACGTTAGACTCACCCAAATATAAGTACTATTTGAAAAAAAATGTTATTTTTATTTTAAAGTTGATAAATTAAAATTTTGTGGGTTGAAAAATTAAATATTATTTTTTAGAATTAAAAGATATAAATATTGGATTTATAGTATATTATGTGGTAATTGGTATATTAATTATTGAGTAATAGTTACCAATAACCAGTTGGTTTAGCAAGATGAGGCGCCAGGTCTTTTGCAAAAGTTTGAATCATGATATTTTGTGAATGGAGAAAACCGGGTCGAGAGAGTTGCCTAACTAAAAAAATATTGAGTAATTTTTAGGTTATTAGATAATAGTGAAATTTTGATTTTTTTTAAAATTCTTTATTTATGGTTTTAAATGTATTAATATAATAGTTTATATTATTTAAACCTTTTTTATAAAATTTAAATATAATAATCTGAATATTCATTTAAAAGGATGATTTATTTCATATGGAGTATAAGTTTTTGAAAAAAAAAATAGTTTAATTTTTTTAAATTTAATTTATTGTTTTTCAGCATTTCTCGTTAATTCTTTGTTACGAATGAGCAGGTGCATGGAATGAATCACGTCAACACCAATGAGCTGGAAGATCAGGACCCACCCATGAGCAGCAATGAACCAGCTGTTGTGCGCAGAGGAGCACGAGAGAGGAGGCCACCAAAAGGGCTAACTGATTTTGTCTTGTTCTGAAATTATCCCTAGACTATAAATATTTGTTTTATCATTTTGGAATGTATGCAAAAAATCTGGAATATTTTCCCTCTCTCTGAATCTATCTACAACTTTCTTCCTCTACTCTATTTTTTTCAAAGCACAATCTGTTCTTAACAACTTAGCGCTTTCATTGTTTCCACTAAGCTATGGTGAACAATACAGAGGCAATCAAGACATTCCAGGAGACTTCTTCTCACCATGAACAGTCGTTAACAGCACTCCAAACCACTGCAATAAAAAACAATAAAGCTTTTCAGGACGTTCTGCGTCAACTATCGGTGATTTCAGCGCAGTTGGAGCACCTAAACTAGTCAACTACGATTCAGGAAGGATCCAGTGAGACCAAGATGGTTCGCGGCAAAGGAAAACTTAAGGACGATTTGGATGATGGACTTTTTTTTCTCTGAAACCAATTTCGGTGGAGCTTCCCCTCTTTACCGGTCAGGATCTCGAAGAATAGATCGCTTCCGCCCAGGATTTCTTTGATTTTTACGGCACGGAGGATCACCATCGAGTGACGATAGCGTTATTTCACATGGATGGGGTTGCCAAGAAATGGTTCCGGTGGATGCAACGCCAATGGAAACTCTTCGGTTGGGACCACCTGGTTGATGCTATCCGCAAACGGTTTGTCGTGACTGAACTTGAGTCGCCAGAAGGTCAACTTACAAAGCTTACTCAGACGGCAACAGTGGCAAGATATCAGAGCCGTTTTGAGGAATTGGTTCTACGCACGACCAACCTTCCTAAAGTGTTTTTAACCCAATGTTTTATTTCAGGTCTCTAATCGAATATAAAAAATGAGGTGTTGTCCAATCGGGTAGCTTCCATGATTGAGGCAATGACCCTAGCCCTGTTTTTATGAGGCTCGATTGGATGATATGAAAAGGCTATTGGGTCATGGTTTTGGGTACAAAACTTCATCCATTCTACCCAACCCACAGTCGTTCCCTACTAGTCCTCCCAACATGCCTGGTCTACCACCACTACTCGAGTAATTACCTAAAGCAGCTAACCCTTCCTTTCCCCACCCGCGTAAATTGTCTGCCGCAGAGGCTCAGGCTCGCCGTGCGAAAGGTTTATGCTATTACTGCGATGCCAAGTTTGTTCTGGGCCATCGTTGTAAAGATCTGTAATTTTTCTTGTTGGATGATACTATAGATGACACTCAACCAGATGGGGTCGACGAAGATCATGATACCGATGAGAAGGGCTTGAAAGATCGGGAGCACTCGTTGGTGTCCTTTAATGCTCTCGCGGGCTGCTATACACCAAATACCTTGCGGGTCACAGGGGATGTTCACGACCGTTCAATGCGGATTTTGATCAATGGTGGAAGCACTCATAATTTTGTACAGTCTCGGGTGGCTCGTTACTTAGGGCTGAACGTTACGGTGACTCCATATTTTAGAGTGTTGGTAGGGAACGACGAGAAATTATGCACGGATGGGAGTATTCGAAATTTGTAGGTGCGAGTTCAAAACACTACTTTGACTACAGATTTTTATGTTTTACCACTTGAGGGCACTGTCAAAGATAAGTTTCTCATTCCTACGGTCGACGAGTTGTTTGATGAACTAGGGGGTTCCTATTTTTTTCCAAGTTGGATTTGTTGGCAGGTTATCATCAGATTCGCGTGCAGCCGACCGATGTGCGCAAGACGACATTTCACACTCATAATGGCCACTACAAGTTTTGGGTAATGCCATTCGAATTAACGAAAGTACCGTCCACATTTCAAGCTACCATGAACAACATTTTCAGACCCTTTCTACGCAATTTTGTCCTCATTTTCCTCGACGACATCCTTGTATTTAGTCGAGATTGGCCTACCCATTTGGAGCACTCCCGGAGGGTCTTGAAGGAGCTGCAGGCCCATGTTTTTGTGGCTAAGAGATCTAAGTGCATGTTTGGGCAAACATCAATTGAATATTTTGGCCGCTTAGTGTCCAAGGAAGGCTTGGCTATAACGCCCCGATTTTGGGCCTAGCGGTTTTGTGGCATGTTAGACGGTCTAGTGGACTGGTTAGGGATTCGAGTCAAATTTGGGAGTGAATATTTTTCGGTAAGATAAAAATATGGAAAATGGTAAAAATCACATCTTAATATATGGTTAATACTGGTGAATTTTTTTTGGAAAATGGGTTTTGGAAGTGTGACATTTTGGTTAGTGACCAAAATGCAATTTTTGAAAATTGGTTTTTTAAAGGCGACTAAAATGAAAGGGATCAAACTCTTAGAATCCTTAAGGAGCTATTTTACCAAGTTTTTGCTGGTGATTTCTCCTATAAATTAAAACTTTTTAACATGTGTTTTAATAGTTAATTAAAAGGGAATTTGGTTATTAAAAAGTTAGTTATCATTTTCATGAAAATTGACGTAACTTTTCTCTCCAATTTTCTTCTGCCAAACACTCAAGTTTTCATCAAAAATCAGAGGTTGGAGATCATTTACTCGTTTTATTGATTTGTAATTGATTCTTTAACTTTGATTTACAAAACCTCATTGAAATCTTGTGTTTTCTTAGCTTTAAACAAGCCAATTGAGGGAGAAATCACACAATAGGGGTAAGGTCCGTGATCTCCTCTATTGAATGGTTCTTTATTGATATTACCAAGTGTTTGATCCTTGATTTATGATTTATAATCTGATTTTGTGTTTTTATATTAAATTAATTGATTTAATTGGGTAAAATTGATGAAATAGTGAAAATTTCGTTTTGGATCTGTTTTCTAATGTTGGAGATTGGTTTTAATCATATTTTGGATGTATTATTATGTTGATAAGTTGTATTTAACAATAGAATCCTGAAACTCTTGAATCCCTAGTTGTTTAGGTTGTTAGATTGGTTTTTTGTGGAGTTGTGGTGACTGTTTAATTGCTGGAAGTATTTAGATGAATTAATCATGTTTTTGAGTGTTAATTGATGATTATGGAAGTGTTATATTGTTAGATTGTGGCTGGATTGTGTTTGGAAAGGTTTAAGTGATGATTTTGATTGTTGTGGTTGGGTAATTTTGAGAGGATTGTGGAAGTCCGTGAGGAATTATTGTTGCAATGTTTTGAATGCATTGAGATGCATTAATCCTCTGTTGTAATGTGATTAAAACAGGGAAGGTTGATCCCAAAGTGATTGGTGAAGCTTTGGAGGCTTTAGACGCTTGATTTTGCATCGGCGAATCAAGGTTTCGCGTATCGGTGAGTGAGAACGTGGATTCCAGCTTTGGAATGTTTTAAATGTGGTTTATGGGAGTTTAAACTTAGCTTGATACAATGGTTTAAACTTAGAAGTAAGTAAATATGGTTTTTCTCTCTTGGTCGTGCTAGTGTGAAATAGTTTTTATGCACTTGTTTTGATTTACATTGAGCCTACTGTTTAAACATGTTTTAAAGTATGTGAAATACCGTTTTTAAGCATGACATGCTGAAGGATGCACATGGTAAATGATCCTTGTAAGTATATGGTTTATACTTGTGTTTTAAAGCATGGTTGTTGCTTTGGAAAATTGGTTTGGTTAATGCTTGTTGAAAACAGTGAGGTAAATGGTTAATTATATTGGCAAGTGATGAGGTTTTAAAATTGTTATCAGATATAGTTGGCCGGCCATAGGATTGATAGTGCACTATAATAAGTCGCCTTGGATGTTGAGGGGTTTAGATCCGTGTACTGAAAACTCCATCCAAGTACCCTAATAGTAGAGAGGTTTTACAGTATCGTATACTTCCATTAGTGGAATAAGCATCTAACCGAGGTAAGGGGTTGGTGTCCCCGTGGGTTGAAAGTGTACTCGGTTGTTTAAGTAACGCGATTGTGATTGTATCGTTATTCTGATTGAGATGGCTTGAAGTGTTGGGAAAACACTTGTTGAATTCGTGTATCCGATGAACTATTTTGGTAAAGGAACTTGGTTAATGATCACTTGTGAGCCAATATAATTGTTGATGTATAATTGAAAAGTTTATGTGGTATAGTATAATTTATACATGTTTACTCTTTAAGCTTTGCATATGGTTGTTATGCATGGGAAGGCTTAAATTAAGGTTGAACAATGAGACTTGCTTTTGGTTAATGATACATGTTGCATATGAGTTAATATACTAGTTTTAAAGATGTTAAGTGCATGTTTTAAAGGCATGATAATGTTTTAAAGGATGCTTGAAATGAGTTTTTAATGTATTGATGGTGTGTTGTTTTTGAGCACTCCTCACTAAGCCTAGTGTGCTTACGCTTGTTTTGTCCATCAATGCAGAGAATTAAAAGCTTGGAAGGCAGCAGGAAGCAAGGGATCTGTACAAGACTTGATAACCAAAGTATGTTTTGAGATAGACTATAAGTAATAAGGGCAATTGGGGGTTTCTGTTGTTATTTGGGAGATGTTTTGTTGAACTCCCTATTTGAGCAAGTTTGTTTAGCTGCTCTTGAGTTGTAAATGGCCTTTATGGTTTGATTTTTGTGATGGTTTAGAGTTTCATGTTTTACTTGAATGGTTTTCTAGGTTGCATGCCTATAGATTTACATTTGATGCAAGATGCCATGAAATGATGTTGAATATGTGATGTTATGTTGTGGTCTGATTCTAAATTGTGTTGATTGTGTTTTAGGATCATGTTAGAATGTTTTGGGTAAGGTTGAAAGCATGTTAAACCAGTAGAAAATGACATTATAGGCATATGCGTACCGGTACGCAAGGGACAGTATCGGTATGGATAGGCAAAGCAGAACGTTCAACATCGGTATGGGTATGTACGTACCGGTACGGTTAAGCAATTTAAGCTTGGAGTACCGGTACGGGTTAAGGTGTAACGGTACGAGAACTTGTTACTAGAAAGTTACTTTTTGGGAAAAACCTGTGTTCAAGAACATCAAGGGCGCGTACCAGTACGGCTTTATTATTTTGCAAGATGATGTGGCGTACCGATACGATATTTTGTGTACGGTATGGGTGGCTACTCTGTATCGGTACGGCTGTGATCGTATTGGTACTGGTGGCCGTTTTTACAGGTAATGTCATGGATTTCTATGTTTTGGTCCCTAAATATTATGGATGCAATTGAATAAGTTTGGATGATCATTATGAGCTAATTTTTGACGTGTAAGCATGTAACCTGTCTAATTAAAGGATGGTAACTTAAAATTGGGCTAAGTCCTCGAAATATTTAGAATTTGCAGTTTGGTCCCTAAATCGTATGTATAACAAATTAGATGTCAATTCGATGCCCGATTGAGTTGAGTTTTCACCAGGAATCAGTATGCATATATAGGATAACTATTTTGCATCTAGATAAAATAAAAGAAAAAATGGTTGGGTTTTGGGCTTAATTCTTTACGGTTTACTTCGGTAAACCTAATGTAGCTCGCTTGGTTTGGTCTTGCGATTAGGCTGGGTTGATGGGGTTACATTTGGTGGTATCAAAGCCAAGTTTGTGATGGTTGGGTGTTGGTTTGATTGTTGTGATGTTATTGTGAGTTGTTATCTGATGTTTGATATGCACGGTGATTGTAATATGCACGGTAGTTGCTTTATGCTATGTTGGAGGGAATTTGGGAAACTCATTGCCTCATTTTTATAGTCTGAAATACCATGATTTTAAAATAGAAGTCTTGATCATTGCTTGAAGCTGGCCTAATTGTTTTGTATTTGAATGATTATCATGCCTTAGATATATTGTTAGCACGATGGGACCGATGAGAGAATTGCGATCTGGTATGATTGCTGCTGCCACTGGGCAGGAAATCGAGGAGAATGTTATACCTCCTAGAGGGTTGCCACCACCCCTACCTAATCCACATGAGGTAGTGGAGCAAGTACCACCTGCGCCAGCTGACTAGGGATGGGTAATATAGAACCGTTGATCAGGCCATGACCGGTGCTTTTTAGGCAACATTTGAGGGTGTTCATATGTCGGCACCACCAGTAGTTGGACAGGGTTTGCCGCTAGAGCGTCTTTGTAGTTTGGACGGAGTTGAGTTTTGAGGTTTGCCACCAGAGGCTTTTGAGGGATGGTTGGCTAGTACTGAGAGGATACTGGGCCAGATGGGCTATTATAATGCACGTAAGCTGGGCTATGTTATGTCCATGTTACAGAATGATGCGTATACATGGTGGACTACCACGATATCCGGTATGGTAACCGAGAATGTAACCTAAGAGTTCTTTTGTGGTGCTTTCCGGAAGAAGTACCTGGGAGTTTGATATCAGGACAATATGAAGCGTGAATTTATTGCTTTGGTGTAGGGCAGTATGTCTGTTGCGGAGTACTAGGTACAGTTCGTGAGGTTGAGTCAGTATGTACCTGAGTTAGTTCCCGACGAGCGTACGCTATGTGATCATTTTTGCTACGGGATCATGAATGAGGTTAAGACACATATGTTTGCTGCTGATTACACATATTTTGATGTGTTGGTTTCGTGGGCTAAGGATGTTGAGCAGAATCTGGGTATGGCTTATGGGTCTCGGGGCTTTAGCTCAAGTAAGAGAGCGACTGTTTCTAGTAGTGGCGGTGGTTAAGCCAAGAGGCACCGTAATCGAAGGTTTCGCCCGGAGCCTAGGAGTGGTAGAGGTGTTGTTGGACGTAGAGTCCAAGGGCAGGGTGCCCAAGTTAGAGCTCCTTTTAACACCTATTAGGTTTATGGATCCTGAGATCATCTGAGGCGAGATTGTCCACGTTTGGCCAATGAGGGTCAGGCCCATGTGCCTGTTGTGGCGAATGCTTGTTGGAGTTGTGGGTCCGGCGACCATTTGAGACGTGATTATCCTTTGTTGGCTGGAGGTGGGTAAGGTGCTACACCTGTTGTTGCTCCGTAGAGAGGCCATGGTCGTGGTCGTAAACCGTTTCAGCGCAGAGATGGTGGGCAGAGGACTGTGGCTCATACCGTTGCTATCCAGCCTAAGGGAGGTGGACCGGCTAGTGTGTATGTGCACCGAGAGGGTCGCAATGACACCGATGTAATTGCAGGTACTTTTACCTTATAGTCTTTGTCATTTTATTCGTTGGTTGATTCTGGTTCTACCCATTCATACATCTTGAGTGAGCATGCATGGTTGCTTGATATGTCTGTTGAAATTCTTAATGTGGGTGTTAGAGTGACTAGTTCTCTTGGGGAAACGGTTGTGGTTAGGAGGTTGTATCGTAGGTGTCCGCTGATGGTTCAAGGATATGAGTTTGCCGTGGATTTGATGGAGTTTCCATTCCATGGTTTTGATGTAATTTTGGGTATGGATTAGTTAACCGAACATAGGGTTGTGGTGGATTTTGAAACCAAACGAATATTCTTGAGGTTATCAGATGATTTTGAGGTGATAGTTGTTGGTGATAGTGCTAAGTTTTTGTCTAATGTTGTTTCGGCTTTGGAAGCAAGTCAAATGCTGGATTCTGGATGTCAAGCTTTCTTGGCTTACGTTATGAATCCTGGTTCAAAGGAGTTGAGGGTGCAGGATATTCACATTGTATGTGAGTTTTCAAGTATTTTTCTGAAAGAGTTTTCGGGGTTGCCATCAGACCGCGAGGTTGAGTTTGGCATCGAGGTCTTTACGGATACGACACCAGTGTCCATTGCTCCATATCGCATGGCTCCGAAGGAGTTGAAGACGCAACTGCAGGAGTTGCTTGATCGAGGCTTTACCAGACCCAGTATTTCACAGTGGGGTGCACCGGTGTTGTTTGTAAAGAAAAAGGATGGTACGTTGCGGATGTGTATAGACTATCGGAAACTGAACATGTAACGCCCCAGTTTTAGGGCTTAGTGGTTTTGTGGTTTATTAGACGGTCCGGTGGACCGAAGTAGAGATTTGAGTCAGTTTCGGGATCGTATATTTTTTTGTGTTGGAAAAATTATGAAAAATGCTTAAAAATCATTATTAATTATATATTTAATAATGGTGGAATCAATTTTGAAAAATGGGTTTTGGAAGATGGACATTTTGGTTAGTGACCAAAATGAAAGTTTTGAAAATTGTGATTTTCTAGTGACTAAAATGAAAAGGGTCAAGTACTTAGAATCTTTAAGGAGCTATTTTACCAAATGGTTTCTGATGATTTCTCCCTTGATTTGACTTATTTTAACATGTGGTTTAATTAATAATTAAAGAGGATTTTGTTAAAAAAGTTAGTTATCTTTTCCAAAACAAAAACCACGTCATTTTTTCTCAACTTTTTCTCACCATTCTCTCTTCAGCCAAACACTCAATTTTTCATCAAATTTCCATAGGTGAGATGGTTTCTAACTTAATTTTATTGTTTCAAATTGTTTTATAAAGATTGTTTATACAAATTCTTACAATAATCTTGTGCTTTCTTAGCTTTTCACAAACCAATTGAGGGAGAAACTTCACAATAGGGGTAAGGTCCAAGATCTTCTCTATTGTATGGTTCTTTATTGAAATTCACAAGCATTTGATCCTTGTTTTTGTGTTTCTAATATGGTTTTGATGATTTTTCAATGTTTAATTGTGTTATTTGGGGAAAATGAGTTGATTCGCGAATTGAATCTGATTTCCAGTAAGTAAGGTTGCTTTGATTCATATTTTGGATGTTTAATAATGTTGATAAGTGATTTTTATCAATGGAATCCCGAAACTTAAGAATCTCTATTTGTTTAGGTTGTTAGTTTTGAGGTTTTGTGGTGTTTTTATCGTTGTAAGGTTGCTGGAGGTGGTAGGTTGTTTTGAATCTGTTTTTAGATGTATTTGATGGTGAAAGTGATGTTAGTTTGATAGATGTTGGCTGGGTTGTGAATCGAAGTGTTTTGGTTATGTTTTCGATTGTTGTTGAGGGTTAATTATGAAAGTGTTGTGGAAATCCGAGAAGGATTGTAGTTGATGTGTTTAGAATGCATTATGATGCATTAATCCTCTGTTATTTTGTGGTAAAAATAGGGGAGGTTGATCCGGAAGTGATTGGAGAGGCATTGAAGGTTTTGGATTCTTGATTTTGCATCGGCGAATCAAGGTTTCGCATATCAGTGAGTGAAAACGTGGTTTAAAGCGTTTTGATATTTTGGGAATAGAATTTTGGGAGATCTTGAAACGCTTACCTAGACTCGAAAGTAAGTATGAAGTGGAATTCTCTCTCAAGCGTGCTAGTTTGAAATGGTTTTATGCACTTGTTTTAATTTACATGTTACCTGCTGTTTAAGCTTGTTTTAAAGTATTTGATATACTGTTTTTAAGCATTAAATGTTGAAGGATGCACATGGTAAGTGTACCTTGTAAGTATGGTTTATACTTGTGTTTTAAAGCATGGTTGTTGCTTTGGAAATGGCATGGCTTAATGCTTGTTAAAATCAGTAAGGTAAATGTTATTTGGTTAATTATATTGGCAAGTGATGTGGTTTTAAAATTATTATCGGATATAGTTGGCCGGCCATAGGATTGAGTGCACTGTAAATAAGTCACCTTGGATGTTGAAGGGTTTATACGGTGTACCGAATACTCCATCCAAGTACCCTAACGGTAGAGAGGTTAAACAGTACCGAATACTCCCGTTAGTGGATTAAGCGTCTAACCGATGATTGGGGTGGATGTCCCTGTGGGTTGTTATGGTACCTGGTTGTTATTGTACCATGTTGTTAATGTATCGCGATTGTGATTGTATCGCTATTCCAGTTGATATGGCTTGAAGTGTTGGGTTAACACTTGTTGAATCCTTGTATCCGATGAACTCTTTTGTTAATGGACTTGTTATTGATCACTTGAAAGCCAATATAATTGATACTGTATCATTGAAATGTTATGTTGTATAAGTTGATTTATACATGTTTCTCCTTAAGCTTTGCATTTGGTAGTAATGCATGGGAAGGCTTAAGTGGAGGGTTATCAATGGGATTTACTATGGATGAATGATAAATGTAGCATATGGTTTAATATGATGGTTTTAATTGATGTAAAGTGCATGTTTAAAAAAGGGCATGATGATGTTTAAAAGTATGTTGTTATGTAAATGGTTTTAAATGCATTGATGGTGTTTGTTTTTGAGCACTCCTCACTAAGCCTTGTATTCTTACGCTCTCGTTGTCCATCAATGCAGATAATTGAGGTCTTGGAAGGCAACAAGAAGCAAGGGGATCTTGGCAAGACTTGTTTCCAAAGTATGTTTGGTTTAGACTATAATGAATAAGGGCAATAGGGTACTTATTGTGTTTTGGGAGATGTTTTGTGAAACTCCCTGTTTGAGCATGTTCCTTTAGTTTCTCTTGGGTTGTAATGGCCTTTAAGGATTATTTTTGGTGCTGCTTTACCTTTTGATGTGTTGGTTGGATGCATATAAGGAAGCATGCCTATAGATTTCCTATTTAATGCATGAGTCCTTGATGAGTTGTTAGATTGGTGATGATAGTTGGCATGAGATATGTTTGATATGTTAGTATTGTGTTTGAAGCATGTTGGAGTGGTTTGAGTATGCTTTTAGGATGAAAAATTAGCCAAATATGACATTACAGGCCCAGGCAAATTCAGGCTTGTGGGATCGGTACAGGTTTGGAGCGTTTCGATACGCCTAGGCAAATTTGGCCTAGCGTACCAGTACGGGAACGGGCGTTTCAATACGAGTTTTTGCCTCTAGAATTCACTTTTGTAACTTAAACCGGCGTATCAAAACACATAAAGAACCGTATCGGTACGGTTATAAATATTTCAAAAGTTCGGTATTTCAGTTAGGTATATCGATAAGGCTTGGTGGTGTATCGAATGATGTGTTTTCAATCCGTATCAGTATGGGCTTACCCGTTTCGATACAGTTAGCCGTTTTCCTGTTAATGTCATTTTGGGCAGTTTGCTTTCTTTGCATTTTAGGCCCTAAATCTTGCCGATGCAATTATATGTGGTAGAATGATCGGAATGAGCTGAATTTTGAGATGAAAGATTGGAACCTGGCTAATTGAAAACTGGTAACTTAAAAATGAGTTAATCCTAAATTTTTTTGTATATGCAATTTGATCCTTAATTTGCAAATGTGATCTATTAGATGTCAAATTGATGCCCGGTTGAGTTGGGGCTGAACCTAATGTTCGCATGAACATGTAAGGTTAATAATTAGCATCTAGATAAGATATAAAATGAAAAAATGGTTTGGGTTTGGTTGTATCTCTTTATTTGCTACGGTAAACCTAATATAGCCTTCTTGGTTCGGTTGGGCGTCTAGGCCAGGTCAAGGGGGTTACATTTGGTGGTATCAGAGATAGGCTAGGTTTGTTTGGGAGGTTGTTGTGTTGTTGCCATGTTTGATTTGCACGGTGATTATTGTATGTACGCTGATTGATATGCAGAGTGATTGATATATGGTTGTTGGTTGTTGTATGCTATGTTGGGGATGTTTTGGGGTACCCATTGCCTTATTATTATAGTCTGGAAATTTTTGATTTTTTTGAAAATAAAGTCTTGGATCCTTGCTTGAGGCTGGCTTGACTATTTTTGTTTTGAAATGATTATCATGCCTTACATATATTTTAGCACAATATGACCAAAGAGAAAGTTGCGATCTAGTGCAATTGTTGCTACAGCTGGGCAGGATGATGAAGGACAAGTTGTACATCCTAGAGGGTTGCCACCGCCTCACCTAATCCACCTGAGGGAGTGGAGCATGTACCACTTGTGCCGGCTGGGCCAGGGATGAGTGATATGGCACCGCTGATACAGACCATGACCGGTGCATTTTAGGCAGCAATTGTGGGTGTTCGTGTGCCAGCACCACCGGTTGAGGAGCAAGGTTTTCCGCTTGAGAGTCTTCGTAGTTTGGGCGGAGTTGAGTTCCGAGGGCTGTCGTCTAAGGCTTCTGAGGGCTGATTGGCTAGTACTGAGAGGATACTAGGCCAGATAGGGTGCACCGATGCTCGTAAGCTGGGTTGTGCTGTTTCTCTGCTATAGGGTGATGCTATGTGGTGGACTACCACGATATCTGGTATGGCGACGGATAATGTGACCTAGGAATTCTTCTGTGAAACTTTCCGAAAGAAGTTTTTGGGAGTTCGATATCATGACGAGAAGAAGCGTGAGTTTATGGCTTTAGTGCATGACAGTATGTTTGTTGCCGAGTATAGGGTACAGTTCGTGAGATTGAGTGGGTATGCACATGAGTTGGTTCCTGATGAGCGTACCCAATGTGATTATTTTCGATAGGGGCTTGTGTAGGATATTAAGACATACATACTTGTTGCTGATTATACCAAATTTGATGTATTGGTTTCGTGAGCCAAGGATGTGGAGCATAATTTAGGTTTGGCATCTGGATTGCGAGGTTCTAGCTCGGGTAAGAGAGCTGTTGATTCAGGTTATAGTGGTGGTCAGGCCAAGAGACACCGTGACAGGAGGTTTCGCCCAGAGCTGAGGTGTTATGGGACATGGAGTCCAGGGGCAAGGTACCCAGATTAGAGCCCCGTTTAGCACTTGTTGGGTTTGTGGATCCCGAGATCATTTGAGGAGAGATTGCCTGCGTTTTCCTAGGGAGGGTCAGGCACCTGCGCATGTGGTGGCTAATACTTGTTGGAGTTGTGGATCAGGCGACCATCAGAGGCGTGATTGTCCGTTGTTGGCTCGAGGTGGGCAGAGTGTTGCACTTGTTGTTTCTCCGCAGCGTGCCCGTGGTCGTGTCCGCGGACCGTTTTAGCGTCGTGATGGTGGACAGAGGACTGTAGCTCATACTGTTGCTATCCAGCCTGAGGAAGGTGGACCAGCTAGGGTGTATGCGCACCGTGAGGGTCGTAATGACACCGATATGATTGCAGGTACCTTTACTCTACAGTCTTTGTCATTGTATTCGTTAGTTGATTCTGGTTCTACTCATTCATACATTTTGGGTGAGCATCCTGAGCTGCTTGATATATCTGTTGAAATTCTTAATGTAGGTGTTAGAGTCTCTAGTTCTCTTGGGGAGACAGTCGTGGTTAGGAGGTTGTCTCGTAGGTGTCCCCTGATGGTTTAGGGATATGTGTTTGCTGTAGACTTGATGGAGTTTCCATTCTATGGTTTTGATGTAATTTTGGGCATGGATTAGTTGACCGAACATCAGGCTATGGTGGATTTTGAGACCAAGCGGATCTCTTTGAGGTTGTCGGATGATTATGAGGTAGTGGTTGATGGTGAAAATGCCAAGTTTTTGTCTAATGTTGTTTCAGCTTTGGAAGCAAGACGAATGTTGGATTCGGGATGTCATGTTTATTTGGCCTATGTTATGAATCCTGGATCAAAGGAGTTGAGGGTGCAGGATGTTCGCACCGTATGTGAGTTTCCTGTTGTTTTTCTGGAAGAATTACCAGGTTGCCACCTGACCGTGAGGTAGAGTTTGGCATCGAGGTTTTTGCGGGTACGGTACCAGTATCCATTGCTCCGTACCGTATGGCTCTGAAGGAGTTGAAGGAGCTAAAAACACAGTTGTAGGAGTTGCTTGGTCGTAGGCTCATTAGACCTAGTATTTCACCCTGGGGAGCGTCAGTGCTGTTTGTTAAGAAGAAAGATGGTATGTTGCAGATATGTATAGATTACCGGCAGTTGAATAAGTTGACAATAAAGAACAAGTATCCCTTACAGCGGATAGATGACCTGTTTGATCAGTTCAGGGGAGCTTCGGTGTTTTCCAAGATAGATTTGAGATCAAGGTACTATCAGTTAAAGGTGAAGGAGGTGGATGTGCCCAAAACAGCCTTTCATACGAGGTACGGGCATTACGAGTTTCTTGTGATGCCGTTTGGTTTGACCAATGCTCTAGTTGCTTTTATAGACATGATGAACCATGTGTTTCATGAGTTTTTGGATTAGTTTGTGGTTGTGTTCATCGATGATATCCTTGTATACTCTCGTACCGAGGAGGATCATGATAGACATCTGAGAATTGTGCTTCAGACGTTTTTGGCTAATCAGCTTTATGCTAAGATAAGAAAATGTGAGTTCTGGTTCAAAGAACTGGTGTTTCTCGGACATGTTGTGTCGGCTGAAGGAATCCGTGTTGATTCGCATAAGGTTGAGGCTGTAATGAGTTGGAAGGAGCCTAAGTCCGTGACAGAGGTTAGGAGTTTCCTTGGTTTGGCGGGTTACTACCAGAGGTTTGTGGAAGGGTTTCCCAGTTTGGCGGCTCCATTAACAAAGTTGTTGCAGAAGAACGTTCAGATTGAGTAGACAGAGGATAAACAACAAGCTTTTGAAAGGTTGAAGGAAGCTTTGACGCAAACTCTGATTTTGGTTCAACCAGAATCAGGAAAGAAGTTTGTTGTATATAGTGATGTGTCGTATGTTGGGCTTGGTTGTGTGTTGATGCAAGATGGTAAGGTGGTGGCGTATGCATCTAGGCAATTGAAGGTGCATGAACGTAACTACCATACTCACGATCTTGAGCTGGCTGCGGTTGTGTTTGCCTTGAAGATATGGAGGCATTATCTTTATGGTGATAAATGTGTGGTTTATACGGATCATAAGAGTTTGAAATATCTGATGTCGCAGAAAGAGTTGAATCTTAGGCAACGTAAATGGTTGGAGTTGCTTAAGGATTATGATCTGACCATTGAGTATCATCCGGGGAAAGCCAATGTTGTGGCGGATGCTTAGAGCAGGAAAGCGGCTATGGAGCTGAGAGCCATGCTTGCTCAGTTGAGTGTGTCGAATGACGGAGGTTTGTTGGCTGAGTTGCAAGTGAAGCCGTCATTGTCTCAGATAATTAAGGAGAAGCAACCGTACGATGGGAGTTTGGTATCTCATGTAGAAGATATCAGGGATGGGAATCCTACGGATTTTTATTTCAACGGTGATGGAGTGTTGTGTTTCAAAGGTCAAATAGTGGTACCCGAGGACGAAGAGTTAAGACGTACTATTTTGACTGAGGCACACGCTAGTCCTTTTGCTATGCATCTCGGTAGTACTAAGATGTATCGAGGGTTGAAGGATGAGTACTATTGGGTTGGACTAAAGAGGGATATGGCTGGTTTCGTTGCACGGTGTATGGTTTGTCAGCGGGTAAAGGCTGAGCATCAGTTCCCATCCTGGTTGTTGCAACTGTTGAGGATACCATAATGGAAGTGGAAAAGAATCACCATAGATTTTATGTCTGGGCTGCCTTTGACGCCGACCAAAAAGGATTCCATTTGGGTGATTGTGGATCGGTTTACGAAATGTGCGCATTTTGTGCATGTGCATACTACGTATACCTTGGACAAGTTGGCTGAGTTGTACATCTCTGAGATAGTGCATTTGCACGGGGTGCCCAAATCTATTGTTTCAGATAGGGATCCGCGGTTCATCGCAAGGTTTTGGGTGAGTTTACATCGTGCCTTGGGAACCGGTTGAGTTTCAGTACCTCGTACCATCCTCAGTCGGATGGCCAGTTGGAGCGCGTGATTCAGGTTCTCGAGGATATGCTAAGGTGTTGTGTTATTAAGTATCAGGGAACGTGGGAGAAACAGTTACCGTTGGTGGAGTTTGCTTACAATAACAGTTATCATGCTAGCATACAGATGGCCCCTTATGAGGCGTTGTGTGACAGGAAGTGTAGTACGCCCGTATGTTGGGCAGAAGCGGAGGAAAAGTTTGTGTATATGCCCAATGTTTTGAAAGGCACGACTGAAAAGGTAAAGTTGATATATGAGCGCTTAAAAATGGTTCTAGATCGCCAGAAATCCTATGCAGATTTGAAGCGTAGGGATATAGAGTACGTTGTGGGTGATAAAGTGTTTTTGAAAGTGTCGCCCTGGAAAAATGTGTTGCGTTTTGGGCGGAAATGGAAGCTTAGCCCGAGGTTCATTGGACCATACGAGGTTGTCGAGCTTGTGGGTCCTGTTGCGTACCGTTTGAGGTTACCTCCGAAGTTGGGAAAGATTCATGATGTGTTTTACGTTTCGGTGTTGCGGAGATATAGGTCGGATGCATCGTATGTCATGCCGGTGGAAGAGATCGAGTTGAGACAAGACCTATCTTATGATGAAGAACTAGTAGAGATTCTTGATACCAGCAGTAAGGTGCTACGTGGCAAAACAGTCGAGCTGGTTAAGGTGTTGTGGAAGTACCGCGGTGTTGAGGAAGCCACGTAGGAACGTAAGTCGGATATGGTGAAATAGTTTTCACACCTGTTTCCTCCAGGTAAATTTCGAGGACGAAATTTCCTAAGTGGGGGAGAGTTGTAACGCCTCGGTTTTAGGGCTTAGTGGTTTGGTGGCTTATTAGACGGTCCGGTGGACCGGAGTAGAGATTCGAGTCAGTTTCGGGATCGTGTATTTTTTGTGTTGGAAAAATTATGGAAAATGCTTAAAAATCATTATTAATTATATTTAATAATGGTGGAATCAATTTTGAAAAATGGGTTTTGGAAGATGGACATTTTGGTTAGTGACCAAAATGAAAGTTTTCAAAACTGTGATTTTCTAGTGACTAAAATGAAAAGGGTCAAATACTTAGAATTTTTAAGGAGCTATTTTACCAATTGGTTTCTGATGATTTCTCCCTTGATTTGACTTATTTTAACATGTGGTTTAATTAATAATTAAAGGGGATTTTGTTAAAATGTTAGTTATCTTTTCCAAAACAAAAATCACGCCATTTACTCTCAACTTTTTCTCTCTATTCTCTCTTCAGACAAACACTCAGTTTTTCATCAAATTTCCAGAGGTGAGATGGTTTCTAACTTGATTTTATTATTTCAAATTGTTTTATAAAGATTTTTTTATACAAAATCTTACAATAATCTTGTGTTTTCTTAGCTTTTCACAAACCAATTGAGGGAGAAACTTCACAATAAGGGTAAGGTCCTAGATCTCCTCTATTGTATGGTTCTTTATTGAAATTCCCAAGCATTTGATCATTGTTTTTGTGTTTCTAATATGATTTTGATGATTTTCCAATGTTTAATTATGTTATTTGGGGAAAATGAGTTGATTCGCGAATTGGATCTGATTTCCAGTAAGTAAGGTTGCTTTGATTCATATTTTGGATGTTTAATAATGTTGATAAATAATTTTTATCAATGGAATCCCGAAACTTAAGAATCTCTATTTGTTTAGGTTGTTAGTTTTGAGGTTTTGTGGTGTTTTTATGGTTGTAAGGTTGCTAGAGGTAGTAGGTTGTTTTGAATCTGTTTTTAGATGTGTTTTGATGGTGAAAGTGATGTTAGTTTGATAGATGTTGGTTGGGTTGTGAATCGAAGTGTTTTGGTTATGTTTTCAGTTGTTGTGGAGGGTTAATTGTGAATGTGTTGTGGAAATCCGAGAATGATTGTAGTTGATGTGTTTAGAATGCATTATGATGCATTAATCCTCTGTTGTTTTGTGGTAAAAATAGGGGAGATTGATCCGAAAGTGATTGGAGAGGCGTTGGAGGTTTTGGATTCTTGATTTTGAGTCGGTGAATCGAGGTTTCGCGTATCGGTGAATGAAAACATGGTTTAAAGCGTTTTGATGTTTTGGGAACAGAGTTTTGGGAGTTAAGGTAGAGCTTGAAACGCTTACCTAGACTCGGAAGTAAGTATGAAGTGGAATTCTCTTTCGGGCATGCTAGTTTGAAATGGTTTTATGCACTTGTTTTAATTTACATGTTACCTGCTATTTAAACATGTTTTAAAGTATTTGATATACTGTTTTTAAGCATGAAATGTTAAAGGATGCACATGGTAAGTGATCCTTGTAAGTATGGTTTATACTTGTTTTTTAAAGCATGGTTGTTGCTTTGGAAATGGCATGGTTTAATGGTAGTTAAAAATAGTGAGGTAAATGTTATTTGGTTAATTATATTGGCAAGTGATGTGGTTTTAAAATTGTTATCGGATATAGTTGGATTAAGCGGTAGGGGAGTTAAACAGTACTGAATACTCCCGTTAGTGGATTAACCGTCTAACCGATGATTGGGGTGGATGCCCCCGTGGGTTGTTATGGTACCTGGTTGTTATTGTACCCGGTTGTTAATGTACCGCGATTGTGATTGTATCGCTATTCCGGTTGAGATGGCTTGAAGTGTTAGGTTAACACTTGTTGAATCCGTGTATCCGATGAACTCTTTTGTTAATGGACTTGTTTTTTATCACTTGAAAGCCAATATAATTGATAATGTATCATTGAAATGTTATGTTGTATAAGGTGATTTATACATGTTTCTCCTTAAGCTTTGCATTTGGTAGTAATGCATGGGAAGGCTTAAGTGGAGGGTTATCAATGGGATTTACTATGGATGAATGATAAATGTAGCATATGGTTTAATATGATGGTTTTAATTGATGTAAAGTGCATGTTTAAAAGGGGACATGATGATGTTTAAAAGGATGTTGTTATATAAATGGTTTTTAAATGCATTGATGGTGTTTGTTTTTTAGCACTCCTCACTAAGCCTTGTATGCTTACGCTCGCGTTGTCCATCAATGCAGATAATTGAGGTCTTGGAAGGCAGCAAGAAACAAGGGGGTCTTGGCAAGACTTGTTTCCAAAGTATGTTTGGTTTAGACTATAATGAATAAGGGCAATGAGGTACTTATTGTGTTTTGGGAGATGTTTTGTGAAACTCCCCTTTTGAGCATGTTCCTTTAGTTGCTCTTGGGTTGTAAATGGCCTTTAAGGATTGTTTTTGGTGTTGGTTTACCTTTTGATGTGTTGGTTGGATGCATATAAGGAAGAATGCATATAGATTTCCTATTTGATGCACGAGTCCTTGATGAGTTGTTGATTGGTGATGACAGTTGGCATGAGATATGTTTGATATGTTAATATTGTGTTTAAATCATGTTGGAGTGGTTTGAGTATGCTTTTATGATGAAAAACCAGTCAAATGTGACATTACAGGCCCAGGCGTACCGATACGCGGGGGATCGTATCGGTACGGCTAGGCAAATTTAGGCTTGTGGGATCGGTACGGGTCTGGAGCATTTCGATACGCCTAGGCAAATTTGGCTTGGCGTACCGGTACGTGGACGGGCGTTTCGATACGAGTTTTTGCCTATGGAATTCACTTTTGTAACTCGACCGTGTATCAAAACACCTAAGGAACCGTATCGGTACGGTTGTAAATATTTCAAAAGTTCGGTATTTCAGTTAGGCGTGTCGATACGGCTTGGTGGTGTATCGAAACAGTGTGTTTTCAAACCGTATCAGTACAAGCTTACCCGTTTCGATACGGTTGGCCGTTTTCCTATTAATGACAATTTGGGCAGTTTGCTTTCTTTGCATTTTAGTCCCTAAATCTTGCCGATGCAATTATATGTGGTAGAATGATCGAAATGAGCTAAATTTTGAGATGGAAGATTGGAACCTAACTAATTGAGATTTGGTAACTTAAAAATGAGTTAATCTTGAAATTTTCTGTATTTGCAATTTGGTCCCTAATTTGCAAATGTGATCGATTGGATGTCAAATTGATGCCCGATTGAGTTGGGGTTGAACCTAATGTCTGCATGAACATGTAGGGTTAATAATTGGCATCTAGATAAGATAAAAAAATGAAAAAATGTACTGGGTTTTGTTGTATCGTTTCGGTTTGTAATGACAAACCTAATGTAGCCTTCTTGGTTCGGTTGGGCGTCTAGGCCGGGTCAAGGGGGTTACGGAACAAGTTGACGATAAAGAACAAGTATCCCTTACCCCGGATAAATGATCTATTTGATCAGTTCAGGAATGCCTCGATGTTTTCTAAGATAGATTTGAGGCTTGGGTACTATCAGTTGAAGGTGAAGGATGTGGATGTGCCCAAGACAGCTTTTCGTTCGAGGTACAAGCACTATGAGTTTTTGGTGATGCTGTTTGGTTTGACCAATGCATTGATTGCTTTCATGAACCTGATGAATCTTGTGTTTTATGAGCTTTTTGGACCAGTTTGTGGTTGTGTTTATCGATGATATCCTTGTGTACTCTCATACCGAGGAGGGCCATGATAGGCATTTGCGGATTGTGCTTCAGACGTTGTTGTCGAATCAGTTGTATACCAGGTTAAGCAAATGTGAGTTTTGGCTTTAGGAGGTTGTTTCCCTTGGGCATGTGGTGTCGACCGAGGGAATTCATGTTGATCCGCACAAGGTTGAGGCTGTGTTGAGTTGGAAGGTGCCTAAATCTGTGACGGAAGTTTGGAGTTTCCTTGGGTTGGCTGGTTATTACTGTAGGTTCGTAGAAGGGTTTTCTAGTTTGGCGGCTCCTTTAACCAATTTGTTGCAAAAAAAATGTTCGGTTTGAGTGGACGGTGATAGGCAGCGGGCTTTTGAAAGATTGAAGGAAGCTTTGACACGAGCTCCAGTCTTGGTTCAACCTGAATCAGGAAATGAGTTCGTTGTTTATCGTGATGTGTCATATGTTGGGTTTGGTTGCGTGTTGATGCAGGAGGGTAAGGTTATTACGTATACATCTAGACAGTTAAAGGTGCATGAACGTAATTACCCTACTCATAATCTTGAGCTTGCCGTAGTTGTGTTTGCCTTGAAAATCTGGAGGCATTACCTTTATGGAAAGAAATGTGTGGTTTATACGGATCATAAAAGTCTAAAGTATTTGATGTCGCAGAAAGAGCTGAATCTTAGGCAACGGAGGTGGTTAGAGTTGCTTAAGGATTATGGTCTAACCATTGAGTATCATCTGGGCAAAGCTAACGTGGTAGCGGATGCTTTGAGTAGGAAGGCTGATGTGGAGTTAATAGCTATGTTCGCTCGATTGAGTGTGACGTGTGACGGTGGGTTGATAGTTGAGTTGCAAGTGAAACCGTCATTGTCGCAGTTGATTAAGGAGAGACAACCACATGATGAGAGTTTGGTGCCACATGTGAAGAATATCATGGATGAGAATCCTATAGATTTTCATTTCAATGATAATGGGGTGTTGTGTTTCAAAGGTCGAATTGTGGTGCCTGAAGATGATAAGTTGAGGCGTACCATTTTGACTGAAGAAATGCTAGTCATTTTGCTATGCATCCCGGTAGTACTAAGATGTATCATGGGTTGAAGGAGGAGTACTATTGGGTGGGATTGAAGAAAGATGTGGCTGATTTTGTTTCTCGATACATGGTATGTCAGCGGGTGAAAGCTGAGCATCAGT
The DNA here is from genome assembly GCA_019671005.1 of Hibiscus mutabilis. Lineage (NCBI taxonomy): Eukaryota > Viridiplantae > Streptophyta > Magnoliopsida > Malvales > Malvaceae > Hibiscus > Hibiscus mutabilis. The sequence goes on along the minus strand of CM033753.1, from coordinate 27,914,733 downwards.
TTCCATCCGGGTTGTTGCAACCGTTGAGGATACCAGAATAGAAGTGAAAAAAGATCACCATGGATTTTGTGTCTGGTTGCCTTTGACACTGACCAAAAAGGATTCCATTTGGGTGATTATTGATCGATTTACGAAGTGTGCTTATTTCGTGCCAGTACATACCATGTATACCTTAGATAGGTTGGTTGATCTGTACATCTCCGAGATTGTGCATTTGCATGGGTGCCTAAGTCTATAGTTTCGGATAGAGATTTGCGTTTCAAGGTAAGGTTTTAGATGTGCTTACATTGTGCTCTAGGAACTCGACTGAATTTCAGCACTTCGTATCATCATCAGATGGATGGTCAGTCGAAGCGTGTGATTTAGGTTCTCGAGGATATGTTGAGATGTTGTATTATTGAGTTCCAGGGAACGCGGGAGAAGCAATTGCCATTCGTGGAGTTTGCTTATAATAACAGTTATCATGCTAGTATACAGATGGCACCGTATGAGGCGTTGTATGGCAGGAAGTGTCGTACGCCGATGTGTTGGGATGAGGTTGAGGAAAAGCATCTTTCCTTGCCTAATGGTTTGAAAGTTACGAGCGAGAAAGTGAATTTGATATGTGAGCGCTTGAAAGCAGCTTTGGATTGTCAGAAATCCTACGCGGATTTGAAGCGTAGGGATGTTGAGTATGATGTTGGTGACTGAGTGTTTTTAAAGGTATCGCCTTGGAAGAAGGTGATGCGTTTCAGGCAGAAAGGGAAACTTAGCCCGAGGTTTATTGGACCATACGAGGTTGTTGAGCATATGGGTTCTGTTGCGTACCGTTTGAGGTTACCTTCTGAGTTAGAGAAGATTCATGATGTGTTTCATGTTTCGATGTTGCGGAGGTATCGGTCAGATCCCTCGCATATTATGCCAGTGGAGGATATTGAGTTGAGACCGGATCTATCTTATGATGATGAACCAGTAGAGGTCCTGGATACCAGCAGTAAGGTTCTGCATTGCAAGACGGTCGAGCTTGTTAAGGTTTTGTGGAGGCACCACGATGTTGAGGAGGCCACGTGGGAACATAAGTCGGATATGTTGGAACAGTTTCCACACCTGTTTCCTCCAAGTAAAATTTTGAGGACAAAATTTCTTAAGTGGGGGAGAGTTGTAACGCCCCGATTTTGGGCCTAGCAGTTTTGTGGCTTGTTAGACAGTCCAGAGGACTGGGTTAGGGATTCGAGTCAGATTCGGGAGTGAATATTTTTCAGTAAGATAAAAATGTGGGAAAATGGTTAAAAATTATATCCTAATATATGGTTAATATTGGTGAAAATAATTTTAGAAAATGGGTTTTGGAAGTGTGACATTTTGGTTAGTGACCAAAATGTAATTTTTGAAAACTGGTTTTTAAATACGACTAAAATGAAAGGGATCAAACTCTTAAAATCCTTAAGGAGCTATTTTACCAAGTTTTTGCGGTGATTTCTCCTATCAATTAAACCTTTTTAACATGTGTTTTAAAAGTTAATTAAAAGGGAATTTGGTTATTAAAAAGTTAGTTATCATTTTCAAGAAAATTGACGTAACTTTTCTCTCAACTTTTCTTCTGCCAAACACTCAACTTTTCATAAAAAACCAGAGGTGAAAGATCATTTTACTCAGTTTATTGATTTGTAATTGATTCTTTAACTTTGATTTACACAACCTCACTGAAATCTTGTGTTTTCTTAGCTTTAAACAAGCCAATTGAGGGAGAAATCACACAATATGGGTAAGGTCCATGATCTCCTCTATTGAATGGTTCTTTATTGATATTCTCAAGTGTTTGATCCTTGATTTATGGTTTATAATCTGATTTTGTGTTTTTATATTGAATTAATTAGGTGAAATTGATGAAATAGTCAAAGTTTAGTTTTGGATCTGTTTTATAATGTTGGAGATTGGTTTTAATCATATTTTGGATGTATTATTATGTTGATAAGTTGTCTTTAACAATAGAATCCCGAAACTCTTGAATCCCTAGTTGTTTAGGTTGTTAGATTGGTGTTTTTGTGGAGTTGTGGTGGATGTTTAACTGCTGGAAGTATTTGGATGAATTAATCCTGTTTTTGAGTGTTAATTAATGATTATGGAAGTGTTAGATTGTGGCTGGGTTGTGTTTGGAAAGGTTTAGGTGATGATTTCGGTTGTTGTGGTTGTGTAATTTTGAGTGGATTGTGGAAGTCCGTGAGGAATTGTTGTTGCAATGTTTTGAATGCATTGAGATGCATTAATCCTCTGCTGTAATGTGGTTAAAACAGGGGAGGTTGACCCAGAAGTGATTGGTGAAGCTTTGGAGGCTTTAGACGCTTGATTTCGCATTGGCGAATCGATGTTTTGCGTATCGGTGAGTGAGAACGTGGATTCTAGCTTTGGAATGTTTTGAAGGTGGTTTATGAGAGTTTAAACTTAGCTTGATACACCAGTTTAAACTCGGAAGTAAGTAAATGTGGTTTTTCTCTCTCGGTCGTGCTAGTGTGAAATGGTTTTATGCACTTGTTTTGATTTACATTGAGTCTACTGTTTAAGCATGTTTTAAAGTATGTGAAATACTGTTTTTAAGCATGAAATGCTGAAGGATGCACATGGTAAGTGATCCTTATAAGTATATGGTTTATACTTGTGTTTTAAAGAATGGTTGTTGCTTTGGAAAATTGGTTTGGTTAATGCTTGTTGAAAATAGTGAGGTAAATGGTTAATTATATTGGCAAGTGATGTGGTTTTAAAATTGTTATCGGATATAGTTAGCCGGCCATAGGGGTTTAGATTTGCGTACTAAAAACTTCATCCAAGTACCCTAATAGTATAGGGGTTTTACAGTACCGTATACTCCCGTTAGTGGAATAAGCATCTAACCGAGGTAAGGGGTTGGTATCCCCGTGGGTTGAAAGTGTACCCGATTGTTTAGGTACCATGATTGTGATTGTATCGCTATTCCGGTTGAGATGGCTTGAAGTGTTGGGTAAACACTTGTTGTATCCGTGTATCCGATGAACTATTTTGGTAAAGGAACTTGGTTAATGATCACTTGTGAGCCAATATAATTGTTGATGTATCATTGAAAAGTTTATGTGGTATAATATGATTTATACATGTTTACTCTTTAAGCTTTGCATATAGTTGTTATGCATGGGAAGGCTTAAATTGAGGTTGAGCACTGGGACTTGCTGTTGTTTAATGATACATGTTGCATATGAGTTAATATGTTGGTTTTAAAGATGTTAAGTACATGTTTTAAAGACATTATAATGTTTTAAAGGATGTTTGAAATGATTTTTTAATGTAATGTTGAGAAATGGTTTTAATGCATTAATGGTGTGTTGTTTTTGAGCCCTCCTCACTAAGCTTAGTGTGCTTAGGCTCGTTTTGTCCATCAATGCAGATAATTAAAAGCTTGGAAGGCAGCGGGAAGCAAGGGATTAGTACATGACTTGATAACCAAAGTATGTTTTGAGCTAGACTATAAGTAATAAGGGCAATGTGGGTTTTCGTTGTTATTTGGAAGATGTTTTGTTGAACTCCCTGTTTGAGCAAGTTTGTTTAGCTGCTCTTGAGTTGTAAATGGCCTTTATGGTTTGATTTTGGTGATGGTTTAGAGTTTACATTTGATGCAAGATGCCATGAAATGATGTTGAATATGTGATGTTATGTTGTGGTCATATTCTAAATTATGTTGATTGTGTTTTAGGAGCATGTTAAAATACTTTGGGTAAGGTTGAAAGCATTTTAAACTAGTAGAAAATGACATTACAAGCCTATGCGTACCGGTACGCAAGGGACCGTATCGGTACGGATAAGCAAAGCAGAACGTTCAGTATCGATATGGGTATGTGTGTACTGGTACGGTTAAGAAATTTAAGCTTGGCGTACCAGTGCAGGGTAAGGTGTATCGGTACAGGAACTCGTTACTAAAAAGTTACTTTTTGGGAAAAACCCGTGTACCAGAACATCGAGGGCGCATACCGGTACGGCTTTATTATTTTGCAAGCTGACGTGGCGTACCTATACGATACACTGTGCACCAGTACGAGTGGCTACTCCGTATTGGTACGGCTGCGATCGTATCGGTACTGGTGGCCGTTTTTACAGGTAATGTCATGGATTTCAGTTATGTTTTCTTACATTTTGGTCCCTGAATATTGTGGATGCAATTGAATAAGTTTGAATGATCATTTTGAGCTAATTTTTGACGTGTAAGCATGTAACCTGTCTAATTAAAGGATGGTAACTTAAAATTGGGCTAAGTCCTCGAAATTTTTAGAATTTGAAGTTTGGTCCCTAAATCGTATGTATGACAAATTGAATGTCAATTCGACGCCTGATTATGTTGGGTTTTCACCAGGAATCAATATGCACATATAGGATAACTACTTTGCATCTAGATAAAATAAAAGAAAAAATGGTCGGGTTTCAAGCTTAATTCTTTACAGTTTACTTCGGTAAACCTAATGTAGCTCGCTCGATTCAGTCTTGCAACTAGGCCGGTCAAGGGGGTTATATTGGCTGTTGATCCAAGCAAGGTGGTCGTAATACACGCTTGGCTTGCACCAACCAATGTGAGGGAGATACGGGGATTTTTTGGCCTTGCGGGGTACTACCGTCGGTTCATCAATGGCTTCGCGACTTTGGCTGCCCCTTTATCAGATTTACTACGAAAAGGGGAACTAGACTACAAAAGCAAGTGAAGCTTTCGAATTGCTTAAAACCAAGTTGTGTTCACCTCCACTGTTGTCCTTGCCTGATTTTTCTAAAGAATTCGTGGTGGAAACCAATGCATCCGGGGTAGGGATAGAAGCAGTCTTGATGCAAGACAACTGACCATTAGCGTATTACAGCCAAAAAACTGAGTTTGAGGATGAAAGGGGCCTCTACTTATCATCAGAAAATGCACGCCATTACTCAAGCCTTTGGAAAATGGAGACAGTATCTTTTGGGCCTTCGTTTTGTGATCATGACAGATAAAAAATCCCTACGAGAATTAACTCAACAAACCATCCAAACTCTAGAGCAAATGAAATGGCTCTCTAAATTGACAGGGTATGATTTTGAGATACACTACCGATCCAAGAAACTTAACGCAGTGGCTGATGCATTATTGAGGGAAGTTAATGCAAGCCTGCTGGCTTTTTCTCGACCCGTATTTGGCATTCTTGATGATATTAGGTTGGCCATGGCTAATGATTCTGAACTGCAACATATTAAGGAGCAACTACGTGCTACCCAGGGAGACTATTCTGAGTATATGGTGGAAGATGGACTGCTTGTGCATCAGGGCAGAATCTTGGTTCCCAAGGAAGCTGCTTTACGTGCTGTCCTGCTTCGGGAGTTTCACAGTTCAATCGTGGGAGGCCATGCTGGGAACACACGCACATTTAACCGACTCGCTGTAAACTTTTTTTGGAAAGGGATGAGTAAGGATGTGCGTTCTTTTGTCCGCAACTGTCAGGTGTGTCAATGAATAAAAAGTGACAATCTAGACCTTGCTGGTTTGCTCCAACCCCTCCCCATTCCCCAACAAGTCTTTGAAGATATATCCATGGATTTTATTACCGGGTTGCCACCATCGAATGGCAAAGAAGCCACTATGGTTGTTGTCGATTGTCTTACAAAATACGGCCATTTCTTTGCCTTGTCAAGACACTTCGATAGCACATACATTGCCAAGGTCATGGTGCAAGGAGTTGTGAAGCTTCATGGTATATCCCGCTCCATTAATAGTGATCGAGATAAGATTTTTATTAGTGAATTATGGACTGAATTAGCTAGACTCCAGGACACTGAGTTCTGCTTAGCATCCGCAGACGAACGACTAAACGAAGGCTCTTAATCGATGTTTAGAGATGTATCTACGTTGCATTGCAGGCGATGATCCTTGAAATTGGGAGGGATACCTTGCGTGGGTGGAGTATTGGTATAACACGACTTATCAAGCCTCGGTAAGTATGACACCATTCAAGGCATTGTATGGCCGCGAACCCCCAAGCCTTGTGAGCTATATAGAGGGCGGGACATCAAATGTTCAGCTCGATCATGACTTGAGGCAACGTGATTTACTGTTAAGGAAACTGAAGAAGAATTTGTCGAGAGCACAGAATATGATGAAAATGCAAGCTGATCGACGCGAACTTGAATTAAAAGTGGGTGATTGAGTCTTTGTGCGACTACAGCTGTACCGACAGTTGTCACTACGTTTGAAGAAGCAACATAAACTCAGTCCCAGGTTCTTTGGTCTGTATCGTGTGCTGAACCGTGTGGGGGCTGTTGCTTATAGGTTGGAACTGCCAGACTCTACGCGAATCCACCTTGTATTTCATATCTCGCAGCTGAAACTATGTCAGGGACAACCACTTCACCAAATTACTCCACTTCCATTGATGCTCGACCCAGGGAGCAATGTGTCAGTCGATCCAATGCCTAACCTTGAAGACAAGGTTCCTACACTTGGAGGGGGTGATGTTACGAATGAGCAGGTGCATGGAATGAATCACGTCAACACCAATGAGCTGGAAGATCAGGACCCACCCATGAGCAGCAATGTACCAGCTGCTGTGCCCAGATGAGCACGAGAGAGGAGGCCACCAAAAGGGCTAACTGATTTTGTCTTGTTCTGAAATTATCCCTAGACTATAAGTAACTGTTTTATCATTTTGGAATGTATGCAAAAACTCTAGAATATTTTCCTTCTCTCTGAATCTATCTACAACTTTCTTCATCTACTCTATTTTCCTTTTCAATGCACGATCTATTCTTAACATTCTTTTATTAAATAAAAAATTAATATGATTGTCAAACACAATTATAAATAAATGTTATTTTTTTATGAATTCGATTTGTTTGAATTTATTTCTATATTTTTTTATACAATCAAAGCTTTTGACATTATTTAAAAAAACGATTAAATTGTATCGACACACAAAATGGAAGACAATAATTTTATATAATTTATCTAATGTGTCGAAGTTCGAGGGTCGTTGACTTGAATAAACTTGTTCAAAACCATACTTGTTCATTCTTAATCATAAATTCCAATAAATTGATTAAAATTATCACTATAGTGACTTTTAACTTACAGTTTTTGAAGGATTAGATTAGTTTTTTTTTTCATTTTAGGGGTCAAAATACAATATCACTGTTCTTAAGTTGTAATTTTATGGAACTTCAAAGGATTTGAACAAAATTTAACCATTTTATGGGGGCATGGTCCTATCAAGTCAACCCTATGATTTTAGCTAACCATTGTAATTATTTCGTTGTTTTGATCCGTCCACGTGCGGACAAACGCAAAATTTTATGTTAGGATCAAATCTACAAAATTTTTAAGAATCAACTTATAAATTTTTAAGGGGCAAAAATAAATTTTTAATAAAAAAGATTTTTTAAAAAATTCTAAATTATATATGTATTTCAAATTTTTAAGGGACAACCATCCCCTTCGGCCCCGCCTCAGTCCATCCCTGAACGCAACAACTTATACTCTAATTAATTGAGCTTTGCATTCAAATAATACTTTATTTTTTGACTCGGTTTGTCCCGAAGTTATTACTTCCATGGTTCTTCATGACGTAATGTTCTCTTATTAATGGAATTTTTGCCCACTTTAAAAATAATAATTTCCATAAGTAGGTTTATCATGTTTTTCATTTGTTTTTAAAAAAACGCATATATATATATATATATTTTGATCTCAAATGTTAATTGTTTGTGGTACTTTATTTGTACGTTTTTATGGTTAATATGTATCGTGAATATTATCCTTAATATTTTCAAGATTTGAATTTATTTTTTTCATTGAAAATATAATATGTTTTATCATTATTTCTAACATCTGACGATAAATGTTGATCTTCTGTCACATTATCAAAATAAATTTGCGGTCAATTTATTTTTGGTACCTACCTTTAAGATTTATGTGCAATGTGGTACCAACTTTTTCAATGCAATTAGTTACTTAACTTTTTCCTGGTTGTAATTAGGTACCTAACATTTTTATCATGCATTGAGGTACCAAATTGAACACGTGTAATTAAAAAATATTGGATACCTAATTACACCATTAAAAAGTTAAGTACCAAATTGCAAAAAAAAAAGAGTTAGGTATCATAATGTACATAAATACTAAAGTTGAGGTGTAGTTTTTATGGCATGTGTCACATAACTTACTCAGATTTTTATTTAATTTATCTAATTATGTTGTTGATTAAATCTTCCAATGGTTTATATATATATGAATGATTAATTAATTTGTACCTTTTGTTGTACCAAAATCTTCATTTCAAAGTTTCTAACTTTGAAAAATAAAATATGATTTTATGTAAAAAAAAATTGTTTGTCACATGTAAGTATTACCAAATATTAGTTGGTCTAAAATCCCTTTAAACTAGAATAAATTTTTAAATATTGAAGTTGTGAATAAAACATGATCACTCTAATAACGAGCTTCTACAATATACAATTTAAATTAGTCAACCAATGTATTTGATACTGATAATTATAGAAAAACACGGAAGTGCTATTCAACTATAAGATTTAATGATCAAAAGTTAACACGGTTAGCAAAGTATTGTCCTTTTAACAGTATGTTTGGCTTGGATTAGAATAATAGAAAATGTTAAAAAGAAATGAAAAATTATTCAGTATATGAATTGGATAGTAAAATTATTGTGCATGAGTTAACAATAGTAGTTCGGGTTAAGGATTTGAAAAATATTATCTTTTTTAATAGTTCAAATTTATAAAAGAAATAAATAATTTTAATATCTTTTTACATAAAAATAATATTGTAATTTATAATTAAAGTTTACAATTAAAGCATGGACAAAACTTGAATTTAGGGTTGAAGAAGCAAAACATAAATGTTAAAAAGTAGAGAGACAAATTTATAATTAATTTATTTTTTTATTAATATATATATATTGTTATCCCATACACAGGCGGTGAAAACTTTTTGTTTACACAAGTGCCTTAATTTTAGGGGTTCGGGTTAGAATTTAGAGTTTGGAGATAGAATTAAGTTTTTAGGGTAGTATGGTTAGGGATTTAGGTTTAAACATATAAACCCTAAATTTTAACCTTAAACCCATAAGCCTATTGATAGCCCTTAAATTCAAAACTACAACACTTAAACTTCTAAACTCTAACCCTAAATAAAACTTCTAAACTCTAACCCTAAATAAAGTTCCTAAACCCTAAAACTAAAGCTTGTGCAAACAAAGTTTCTACAAGCGCTTGTGCATGGAATAATTACCCCACACACAAATATATATATAGAGAGATGATCCTTTTACACTATGTAAAACTTGAAAGTTATATATATAAAGAGATATGATCCTCTTACACTATGTAAAACTTGAAATTTTTACATATTTTTTGGACCGTTAAATGAAGGCAAATGGATGGATGAGATTAACAGTAGAAAATGTGAAGATTATCACTTGAAAAAATAAGGAAATAATCTTAGCCTTTATTACCCTTATCCAACGGACCAAAAAATGTGTAAAAGTAATTGAGTTTTACACTTTTTTTGGACCATTGGATGAAGGTAGATGAATGGATGAGATTAACAGTAGAAAATATAAGATTATTGTTGCGCGTAAAAAGTGCTCCAAAATTGTGCAAGTGTACACGTCGCAAGTTATAGTATAAAAGATATTGTCTCCACAGAGATTGATGCCACTTCAAGAATCTAATCTCTCGCACTGTAAAAAGTAAAAGAACACAAGTAGAAGATTGTAGGAGTTTAAGTAACAACTAAACTAGAAAGCAAATAAGTAAAAGAATATGTAATCAAATGAGAGAGAATAGGCCAGATTATCGTGAGTTGAGGTGTGATAGCCGATTGGATCGTCTTCGTAAAAGAGTGCAAGGGCAACTCAGTTGCCGTGGAAACTTGCGCAGCAGGGTTGCCTTGGCAACTAATCGACGGTTGCCTGGGCAACTAGCTGGGCAACTACTTGGGCGACTGGGCAGCAACTTCAAGGTTCGGCGGAGCGTTCTTCAATGGTTTCTTCTTATCCCTAAGTTGAAACTCTAGCTATTTGTGCATGCCTTGATAATACATCCCTACATGAATCAAGGGTGATCAACAACCAATCTTGCACTCCTCTTAGCCGTTGAAGTCCTTAACTTATTCCTAAGCCAGATTAATCTTCACCATCAATAGATTGAATAAAGACCATACTCATTCGTTTCTTGAATCTAACTCTCTCGATATTAGATAAATAGATGAAGTTACGAGATCCTCTCCCAATTCACTCGCAAACAAGAAGAAAAACCAAGAATGAGTAAACCTTGAATTGAAAGTGCAAACTCTTATTACCTAAACAAAATCCAATTGTTTCTCACAACCACAAAACACAATAACCTTAGCCAAATAGATTTAATTCATGGCTAGGTTCCAATGAAACACAAGACAAAGAATTCCTAGCATAAACCTAATTGAACAAGAAAGAAAAAGATAAAGAATGGTTAAAGCCTTGTCGAAATATCTCCTTGCTCTTGTCGAAATCTCCCCCTCTCTTTGTCGAAATTTCTCTCCTTTCTTTCTCCCTATGGAGTTGACAGCTTGGTCCTCAATTTATAGGGCTAGGTCAAAGTATTTTTTGAGGAGGAAGTTAAGTAGGAATTAAATATATTTAAAGAATATAATTCTTAATTATATTTAAATTCCTTCTAGAACTTCTCCTATCTTCTTGTGATTTATTTTCTCTTCAACTTCTTCATGGAAATCAAAATCCTTTGGGATTTAACTTTGCTCCGCGTCATCTTGGCATATCTAGTCATCAATTTCGACTGCCATATCATCTTATCCCTTATTGAAAATTACCCTGGAAACTAGCTCGGCATCTCCTTCATGCATTGCCCTGGCAACTGGTTCCAGCCTTACTTTGGCAAGTGATTCTGCGCACACACAAAAACACACCAAAGCAGTATCTTTTTCCACAAAATTAAGCAAAATATGAAATCAAGCTTGTCCTCCTAGGAAACAATGCAAATATGCATGAATGGATAATAATGCAAATAATATGAGCCTAAGTCTAGCAATAATATGAATAAAAAGGGTAATAAAAATAGTACTTTTAGACACTTAACACACCCCCAAACTCAAACTATTGCTTGTACTCAAGCAATGCAAACTAATAATTACCCGCCAAGACTTCAATTTTCACAAACTTAGCTGTGAACTTGATTTCAATTCTCAGAACCGTGGCACAAAGTATGATTGGCTTTTCATTTTTCGAAAAACTTAGGAGTTACTCGGAATCAAACTATAATGCTTGTGAGTGTGTGCGGAGTTGTGTGCAAGTTGATTTTTTGGATTCTATGCAAACAAAAGGTTTTCAAATTACTTCAATGAGTTCTTTTAACATGTTTTAACTAGAGCCGGTTTCGGGCACCTCTAGCGTTTTGTTTTTAGTTTTTTTAAGTTAATTAATTTATTCGACTAGAGCCAGTTTCAGGCACCTGTAGCGATCAATTTTTAGCACATACTAGAGCCAATTTCAGGCACCTCTAGTGATCAATTTTTAGCACATACTAGAGCCAATTTCGGGCACCTCTAGCATTCATCCAATTTTTATTCTAATCCCCCAACTTTTTAACTATCAACCTAAATTTGCTATAATTTCTTAAATCAATCAAGCCACACAGTGTTTTATCAAGTTTAGCATCATAGTACGATTCTAAGTGTTTCCACATTTATCCTAGAATAAAAAGTTCTATCAATTAAGTACATTGGCAAAGTCATCATCAGATATTCATCAAATCTAGGCAATTCTTGTTCCAACTAAAGGCATGGCAAGCAATTTATGTATCCTAAATGCAATACTTAAGATGAATGCAACTAAACATGGTAATTAACTAATAACAATCCCCCCAAACTCGAGTGAGGCATTATTCTCAATGCATGCAACAAAGAAAAATAAAAATAAAGAAAAGTAAAATGCAAACGAGGACTTACTCTGAGAGTTCATCGCCGTGGATGATTAGTTTCCTTTTGGTCGGTGTCTTAATTCTTTTGCTTGAATGTGGTGGTTGCTTTCTTGTTGCCGATGGTGGAATCGATCCTCGTACGGGGTTGTCCTCATCGTCCTCTTCATCAATGTCATTGGCTTTTCGCTTGGGCTTGCAGGATTTGATTGGTGCGGTTTTTGTTGGTGCAATGGAGGACTCGTCCGAATCTGAAAAATCAGACAATGATTCAGTACGAGTTGATTTGGGCATAGGTGCTTTACCTTTGGCTTTTGCAGTGGTTGTCGGGGTGTCTTTAGCTTTGGTTGCCGAAAATCTTTAGTGTTGGTTACCGTGGCAACTGCTTGGGCAGGTGCAGTGTAGGTTGTCGCGGCATCATCTGTTGTGGTTGTCGTGGCAACTGCTTCATTGGTTGTCATGGCAAGGATTTCGGCAGAAAAGATGGGGAATGGCACGCGGCTGTCCGGGTACTTTTCCATTATGACTTGGGTGATGGCATTGTTGTGATCCTTCATGTACCGTATGAACATTAATTGCCGGTCTTCAATTTGCCTAAGGTGGTTCACCAATGGTTGTAATAGTGCTTCAAGTTATCCCAGGGTTGCTATCCGAGTTGCCCGAGCATCAGTTGTTTGAGCATTAGGAGTTGTCGAGGTGGCAAGAGTTGCCGCGAAAACTGGAGGCGTTGGCAATTTTACCGGTGCCTCTCCTATTAGCTTTCAAATTTTTGCTCGATTCCAACCGGACTTTGGTAGGGCATTTTCATCAGTGGACTCACTTGGGACATGCATCTCCGTGCAAAGATTGGAAATTAAGCAAGGGAAGAAAAGATAACCCTTGTCTTTTGTGCTACATACAAAAATCTCATCACAAATAATTTTTCCAATGTTAATGATGCGATTATACAAGATAGAATGTATGAGGAAAAGACGAGGTATATCAACGGTAGCATTGTGTGTGGTGGGCATTAAAGAAGTTTTAACAAACTTATTCCATAATTTTGCCTCGGGTTTAAGCCGAAGGTGATTTACCGTGCCCTTGTCGAGTTGCTTGGGCGTGAGTTGATCAACAAAGGCTTGATGCTTGTCCTTCTCAATGTAGAGCCCGTAAAAGGTGTTGATGTTTTTGGGGCTTATGAGTATAGCCTTGTCACGAACAAAAACATAAGGATTATCTGGGTTAGGTGAGTGAGCATAGAATTCTCTTACCCATGAGATGTTACCCGGTTTCGATTGATGGCAAAAAAATTGCCACTTTTGATGTGCAATCCTTTCGAAGATGAATGGTTCAAGGCCGAAATCTTGATGAGAGTTGGAGTATTCGAAGCCTTGTTCTTCGCAAATCTTCTAGCTTTCAAACTTGGAGTGAAATCCTTCTTGAACCACCGGTGTAGCAAACTTCTTGTATCTTGGTTCTTTGGAGGAACTTGGATGAACCAAAAATTCGATTTTGGATGCCATGGATGATCTTGGTTGTGAGCTTGGTAGAAACAAAAAAAGAAAGCAAAAGAAACTAAAGAGTTGCAAGATGAAAAGTAGGAATAGGTTTCTTGGAAGTTAAGGGTGATGGGTTAAATAGAAAAGATAGGTAGTAAATATGGTGGGTGGGATTAATTAGAAAGAAAGAAAACAAGTGTTTTGATTTAGGGGTAGGGGCGGCTAGGGTATTTAGGGAAAGAGAAGGGTTTGGCCGGCTATGTAAGGTTTATTTAGGGTAAGGCTTAATATAAGCCTTAGATTTAGCCCATTAATTTCCTTGTTGAGGAAGTTTCCTTCTTGAATCAAATTCTTCTTTATCTTGAACTATTTTCCTACAACTCAAAAACAAATAAAATAAGGATTAAAATTAAAGATAAACTAATAAAAGAAAATAAATAAAGATGTGCAAAGAAATTCTTAAACTTAAAATTTAAAAACAATTAGATAAATATGAAAGAAAGATGTAGTTTTAATCTTAAAGAAAATAAATAAATCTATCCTAAAAAGAAAAAAAAACCGAAATTAATAATTAAAAAAAATAGTTTTAAAAAAATAAAAATAAAATATCGAAATGAGAGCATGTTTATGCATTTCCTAAGGTGACCATTTCTTTGTTACATTCCACATGGGCACCGTTCTAGTGCTTCAATCTTTGTTCGTTAACTTTGAATTCATGTTCGTCAGTGATGGACTTGATTATCACGGCACCATGGGAGAATGGTTTGACAACTTCGAATGGTACAGACCATCTTGATTTCAGTTTTCTCGGGAAAAGTTTTAGTCGAGAATTGAATAAGAGAACTAGTTGCCCGGACATGAATTACCGCGGTAATAGTTTCTTGTCATGCCATTGCTTTGTTTTCTCCTTGTAGATTCGTGCATTGTTATAGGCGAGTGCACATAATTCTTCTATCTCGTTGAGGTCCAACAAACGCTTTTTTCGGCACTTTCCCAATCTATATTCATGGTCTTGATTGCCCAATATGCCTTGTGTTCGATTTCCACTGGTAGATGGCATGTTTTGCTATAGACAAGTCAGAAGGGAGGCATACCTAAGAGTGTTTTGAATGCAGTACGATATGCCCAAAGTGCGTCATCTAGTCTTACTGACCAATCCTTCCTAGAGGGATTTACAACTTTTTCGAGTATACCCTTCAATTCTCGGTTGGAAATTTCTGCTTGCCCATTGGTTTGTGGGTGATATGTGTTGCGCGTAATAAGTGCTACGCAATTGTGCAAGTATACACATTGCAAGTTATAGTATAAAAGATATCGTCTCCATAGGGATTGGTGCCACTTCAAGAATCTAGTCTCTTGCACTGTAAAAAGTAAAAGAAAACACAAGTAAAGGATTATAGGAGTTTTAACTAATAACTAAACTATAAGGCAATAAAGTAAAAGAATAAATGAGATCAAATGAGAGAGATAGGTCAGGTTATCGTGAGTTGAGGTGTTATAGCCGATTAGATCATCTTGGTAAAAGAGTGCACAGGCAACTCAGTTGCCGTGGCAACTTGCACAACGGGGTTGCCTTGGCAACTAATTGATGGTTGCCTGGGCGACTAGTTGGGCAACTACTTGGGCGTCTGGGCAGCAACCTTCAAGGTTCGGCAGAGCGTTCTTCAATGGTTTCTTCTTATCCTTAAGTCGAAACTCTAGCTACTTGTGCATTGCCTTGATAATACATCCCTGCGTGAATCAAGGGTGAACAACAACCAATCTTGCGCTCCTCTTAGCCGTTGAAATCCTTGACTTATTCCTAAGCCGGATTAATCTTCACCATCAATAGATTGAATAAAGATCATATTAATTCCTTTCTTGAATCTAACTCCCCCGATATTAGATAAATAGATGAAGTCACGAGATCCTCTCCCAATTCACTCGCAAACAAGAATAAGAACCAAGAATGAATAAACCTTGAATAGAAAAGTGCAAACTCTTATTACCTAAACAAAATCCAATAGTTTCTCACAACCACAAAACACAATAACCATAGCCAAATAGATTTAGTTCATGGTTAGGTTCCAAAGAAACACAAGATAAATAATCCCTAGCATGAACCTAATTGAACAAGAAAGAAAAAGATGAAGGATGAAGCTTGTCGAAATCCACCTTGCCCTAGATGCTTGTCAAAAATTCTCTCTTCTTGCTCTCTTCTTCAAGTTGACGATATGGCCTCTAATTTATAGGGCTAGGTCAAAGTCCTTCTTTGAGGAGGAAGTTAAGTTGGAATTAAATTATCTTTAAAGAATATAATTCTTTAATATAATTATATTCCTTCTAGAACTTCTCATATCTTCTTGGAATTTAATTCTTCTTTAATCTCTTCATAGAAATCAAATTCCTTTGGGATTTAGCTTTGCTCCACGTCATCTTGGGCTTGTCTAGTCATCAATTTCGACTACCATATCACCTTGTCTTTGTCGAAAATTGCCCTGGCAACTGGCTCGGCATCTCCTTCATGCATTGCCCTGACAACTAGCTCGGCATCTCCTTCATGTATTGCCCTGGCAACTAGCTTTAGCCTTGCTTTGGCAAGTGATCCTGCATATACACACAAAACACACCAAAGTAGCATCTTTTCCCACAAAAACTACCACGTTATGTAATCAAGCTCAACGATGGAAGGAAACATGGATTAATGCATGAATGGCTAATTATGCAACTAATGTGAGCCTAAGTTTAACAATAATATGAGTAAAAAGGGTAAGAAAAAATAGTACTTTTGAACACTTATCACACCCCCAAACTCGAACTATTGCTTGTCCTCAAGCAATGCAAACTAATAATTACCTGCCAAAACTTCAATTTTCACAAACTTAGCTTTGAACTTGATTTCGATTCTCAGAACCGGGGCACAAAGTATGATTGGCTTTTCATTTTTCGGAAAACTTAGGAGTTACTCGGAATCAAACTATAATGCTTGTGAGTGTGTACGGAGTTGTGTGCAAGTTTATTATTCGGATTCTATGCAAACAAGAGGTTTTCAAATTACTTCATTGGGTTCTTTTTAACATGTTTTAACTAGAGCCAGTTTTGGGCACCTCTAGTGTTTTGTTTTTAGTTTTCTTAAGTTAATTTATTCGACTAGAGCCGGTTTCGGGCACATCTAGCGATCAATTTTTAGCATATACTAGAGCCAGTTTCGGGCACCTCTAGCAATCAATTTTTTAGCACATGCTAGAGCCAATTTCGGGCACCTCTAGCGATCATTTTTTTAGCACATGCTAGAGCCAATTTCGGGCACCTCTAGCATTCATCCAATTATCAACCTAAGTTCACTAGAATTCCTTAAATCAATCAAACTACAATAGTGTTTCATCAAATTTAGCATCATAGTAAAATTCTAAGTTTTTCCATGGTTATCCTAGAATAAAAATTCTATCAATTAAGTGCATTGGCAAAGTCATCATCGGATATTCATCAAATCTAAGCAATTCTTGTTCCAACTAAAGGCATGGCAAGCAATTTATGTATCCTAAATGTAATACTTAAGATGAATGTAACTAAACATGGTAACTACTAATAACAATCCCCCCCAAACTCGAGTGAGGCATTGTCCTCAATGCATGCATTAAAGAAAAATAAAATGCATACGAGGACTTACTCTGAGAGTTTGTCATCGTGGATAATTAGTTTCTTTTTGGTCGGTGTCTTGATTCTCTTGCTTGAACGCGATGGTTGTTTTCTTGTTGCAGGTGGTGGAATCGATCCTTGTATGGGGTTGTCATCATCGTCCTCTTCATCAGTGTCATTGGTTTTTCGCTTGGAGGATTCAATTGATGCGGTCTTTGTTGGTGCAATGGAGGACTCGTCCAAATCTAAAAAAATCAGAAAATGATTCCGTAGGAGTTGATTCGGGCATAGGTGCTTTACCTTTGGCTTTTGCAGTGGTTGTCGGGATGTCTTTAGCTTTGGTTGCCGTGGCATCTTCAGGGTTGGTTGCCGGGGCATCTGCTTGTGCAGGCACGATGTAGGTTGCCGGGGCATCATCTATTGTGGTTGCCGTGGCGACTGCTTCATTGGTTGCCGGGGCAAGGATCTCGACAGGAAAGATTGGGAACGGCACGCGATTGTCTGGGTACTTTTCTAGGATGAATTGGGTGATGGCATAGTTGTGCTCCTTCATGTACCGCATGAACATTAGTTGTTGGTCTTCAATTTGCCTTAGGTGGCTCGCCAATGGTTGCAAGAGTGCTTCAAAGTGTCCCGGGGTTGATGGCCGAGTTGCTCGGGCGTTAGGTGCTTGGGCATTATGGATTATCGGGGCGGCAGGAGTTGTCGCGGCAATTGGTGGCCTTGAAGAGTTTCCCGGTGCCTCTCCCATTAGCTTTCGGATTTGTGCTTGATTCCAACCGGACTTTGGTAGGGCCTTTTCATCGGTGGACTCACTTGGGACATGCATCTCATTGCAAAGATTAGAAATTAAGCAAGGGAAAAAAAGAGAACCCTTATATTTTGAGCTACATACAAAAATCTCATCACAAATAATTTTTCCAATGTTAATGATGCGATTATGCAAAATAGAATGTATGAGCAAAAGACGTGGTATATCAACGGTAGTATTGTGTGTGGTGGGCATTAAAGAAGTTTTAACAAACTTATTCCATAGTTTTGCCTCGGGTTTAAGTTGAAGGCGATTTACCGTGCCCTTGTATTTACCGTTGTTCCAATGAGTTCCCGGTTGAGTGAGTTCTTGAAGCACCTTGTCGAGTTGCTTGGGCGTGATTTGATCAACGAAGGCTTGATGCTCGTCCTTCTCAATGTAAAGCCCGTAAAAGGTGTTGACGTTTTTTGGGGCTTATGAGTATGGCCTTGTCACGAACAAAAACATAAGGATTATCTGGGTTAAGTGAGTGAGCAGAGAATTCTCTTACCCATTAGATGTTGCCCGGTTCCGATTGATGGCAAAAGATTTGCCACTTTTGATGTGCAATCCTCTCGAAGATGAATGATTCAAGGCCGAAATCTTGATGAGAGTTGGAGTATTCAAAGCCTTGTTCTTCATAAATCTTCCGGCTTTCAAACTTGGAGTGAAATCTTTCTTGAACCACCGGTGTAGCAAACTTCTTGTATCTTGGTTCTTTGGAGGAACTTGGATTAAAATTCCTCTTTATCTTGAACTATTTTCCTACAATTCAAAGACAAATCAAATAAAGATTAAAATTAAAGATAAACTAATAAAAGAAAGTAAATAAAGATGTGTAAAAGGGATTCTTAAACTTAAAGAAAGATAGAAGAAAATAAATCTATCCTAAAAAAAGCAAATAATAGAAAGTAATAAAATAAATAAATAAAACAGAAATTAAATAGTTCGACAAAATTAAAAATAAAAATAAAAAAATAAAATAAAAAATAAAATATCGAAAGGAGAGCATGCTCATGCATCTCCTAAGGTGACCACTTTTTTGTTACGTTCCACATGGGCACCATTGTAGTGTTTCAATCTTTGTCCATTAACTTTGAATTCATGTTTGTCAGTGATGGACTTGATTATCACGGCACCATGAGAGAATGGTTTGACAACTTCGAATGGTCCCGACCATCTTGATTTCAGCTTTTCCGGGAAAAGTTTTAGCCGAGAATTGAATAGGTCAGTTGCCCTGGCGTGAATTGCCGCGACAACAGCTTTTTGTCATGCCATTGCTTTGTTTTCTCCTTGTAAATTCGTGTATTGTTATAGGCGAGTGCACGGAATTATTCTATCTCGTTGAGGTCCAACAAACGCTTTTGTCCGGCACTTTCCGAATCCATATTCACGGTCTTGATTGCCCAG
This sequence comes from Hibiscus mutabilis, assembly GCA_019671005.1. Classification (NCBI taxonomy): domain Eukaryota; kingdom Viridiplantae; phylum Streptophyta; class Magnoliopsida; order Malvales; family Malvaceae; genus Hibiscus; species Hibiscus mutabilis. The sequence goes on along the minus strand of CM033753.1, from coordinate 27,895,500 downwards.
TATGCCTTGTGTTCAATTTCCACCGGTAGATGGCATGTTTTGCCATAGACAAGTCGGAAGATGGACATACCTAAGGGTCTTTTGAATGCAGTGCGATATGCCCAAAGTGCGTCATCTAGTCTTAATGACCAATCCTTCCTAGAGGGATTTACAACTTTCTCGAGTATACCCTTCAATTCCCGGTTGGAAATTTCTGCTTGCCCATTGGTTTGTGGGTGATATGCCGTGGCGATCTTGTGTGATACGCCGAGGTGTTGCAACATCTTGGCAATAAGTCTGTTGTCAAAATGCTTGCCTTCGTCACTGATAATTGATCTCGGCATCCCAAACCGTGTAAATATATTTTTCTGCAAGAATCGTTGCACGGTCTTGGAATCATTGTTGGGAACTGCAGCTGCCTCAACCCATTTAGACACGTAGTCGATGGCAAGTAGAATGTAGAGGTTGCCGAATGATGATGGGAAAGGTCCCATAAAATCAATCCTCCATTCATCGAACAATTCCACCTCGATGATGTTCTGGAGTGGCATCTCATGTCATCTAAAGATATTGCCCGTCCTCTGGCAACGATCACATTGCTTGTAAAAGTCTTGGGCATCTTTGTACAATGTTGGCCAATACAAACTAGATTGCAAAACTTTGGCCGAAGTACGAGTTCCTCCAAAATGTCCTCCATAGGGTGAAGAATGGTATTGCCAGAGTACATTATGTTGCTCTTCTTTAGGGACACATCGGCGTATAACCTGATCTGCACATTGTTTAAACAAAAGAGGCTCGTCCCAAAAGTAATGCTTAGCATCATGGCGGAACCGCTTCTTCCCTTGGTGAGTAAGGCCATAAGTTAAAATACCACAAACAAGGAAATTAACTAAATCCGCGTACCAGGGTATTACCGAGGCATGTGCTACCTTGGCGACTGCTCCCAAAATTGCCGAGGCGTACGCGTCACGGGCTGCTGCAACATCGAGAGTTGCCGAGGCGTGATCATCCATGGTTGCTGAGGCGTCGAGGGTTGCCGAGGCATGTGCGTCCATGGTTGCCGAGGCAACTAAAATTTTTCATCCGGGAATGCATCGCATATCTCTAGATCCGCGTCCTCCTCCCTATTGCATTCTAAACGTGACAAGTGATCGGCCACTTGATTTTCTATTCCTTTCCTGTCCTTAATTTCAATATCAAATTCTTGTAAAAGTAATATCCAACGAATCAAACGAGGTTTGACATCCTTTTTAGCAAATAGATATTTGATTGCCGAATGGTCCGTATGAACAATTACCTTTGTACCAATCAAATAGGATCAGAACTTGTCAAATGCGAAAACTACAGGTAGTAACTCTTTCTCCGTTGTTGTGTAATTCACTTGAGCACTATTAAGAGTTTTACTAGCGTAGTATATCACATGGAAGGTCTTACCTGTACGTTGGCCTAGGACTGCTCCTACCGCGAAATCACTTGCACCACACATGAGCTCAAAAGGTAGCGTCCAATCTGGTGAAACGACAATGGTGTCGAGGCAAGCTTTTCCTTTAGGGTTTCGAATGCTTGGGTGCAAGAATCATCAAAATCGAAGACTTTATCCTGTTCAAGAAAATTGCACAAGGGTTTAGTGATTTTAGAAAAATTATGAATGAACCTCCTGTAAAAACCTGCATGTCCAATAAAGCTTCGAATTCCTTTATCCGAACTTGGTAGGGGTAATCTCTCGATCACGTCCACCTTGGCTTTGTCTACTTCAATTCCCTTGGATGAAGTCTTATGGCCGAGCACTATTCCTTCATCTACCATAAAATGGCATTTCTCCCAATTGAGGACTAAATCAGTTTCCTCACATCTTGTCAACACCCTCTCTAAATTGACGAGACAGCTGTCGAAGTCATTACCAAAAACAGAAAAATCATCCATGAAGATATCAAGGAAGTCTTCGACCATGTCTGAAAAGAGTGCCACCATGCATCTTTGGAAGGTTGTCAGGGCGTTACACAATCTGAACGGCATCCTTCAGAAAGCATAAGTACCGTATGGGCATGTGAAGGTTGTCTTTTCTTGATCTTCTGATGCTATGGCAATTTGATTGTAACCTGAATAACCATCAAGAAAACAATAAAAGGGTTTACTTGCAAGACGGTCAAGCATTTGATCAATAAAGGGTAATGGGAAGTGATCTTTCCTAGTGGCTTTGTTTAGCTTTCGATAATCCATACAAACCCTCCAACCGGTCACAGTCCTGGTTGGAATGAGTTCATTGTTTTCATTACTTACCACCGTTATACCTCCCTTTTTCGGTACACATTGTACCGGACTTACCTATGTACTATCAGAGATAGGGTATATAATTCCAGCGTCAAGCCACTTGATGATTTCTTTCATTACAACCCCTTTCATGGCATGATTCATTCTCCTCTGGGCCTCAATTGAAGGTTTGTGATCATCTTCCAACAAAATCTTGTGCATGCACACTGCCGGGCTAATTCCCTTCAAGTCGGCAATTGTCCACCCTATTGCCTTTTTGTGTAGCTTCAACATTTTGATCAGCTTCTTTTCCTGCTCAGGCTGTAACTTAGAAGAAATAATTACATGCAATGTATTATCGGTTCCTAAGTATGCATATTTTAGTTGCTCTGGCAATTATTTCAACTCAAGAATCTGTGGTTGTTTAATAGAGGGTTTTTTGAGCTTACCTTCCTTACCTGAGTAATCCAGTGGTTCAAAGTATGCACCTGGTCGATTGACTAGCCAATTTGCCTATTCTTGTTGTTCCTCATCGACCGGTTCTTCATACTTCTCAGGTTCCTCTTGATCGACAATATAGTTGCCGAGGAAACTAAATTCCTCGTCGAAGTTAAACTCTGCCGTGGCATGAAGAAGTTGGCATTCTTCTGGATCATCGGCATGCCTTCGTGTTTGGAACACATTTAGTTTAACTTGCTGGTCATTCATCATCATTGTGAGTTCTCCCTTTTCAACATCGATCAAAGTTCTCCCTATTGCTATGAATGGTCTCCCGAGAATGATAGGTGCATGCTCATCTGTTTTACAATCCAAAACAATAAAGTCAGCGGGAAAAACAAATTTATCAACTTTTATCAGTATCTCCTCGATTTTTCCCTCTAGATGCACATAGGATCTGTCGGCTAGCTATAACATAACTGTTGTAAGTCTTGCCTTCCCGATTCCTAGTTTCGGGAAAACTGATTTAGGCATCAAGTTTATGCTAGCCCTAAGGTCGCATAATGCTTTCCCAACATAGTGGTTTCCAATGGAATAGGGTATTGTGAAACTTCCGGGATCCTTCAACTTGGGTGGCATACGATTGTGCAACATTGCCATGCATCCCTCTGTTGCGGCAACTGTTTCAAACTCTCCTAGCCTTGTTCTCTTGGACACAATGTCTTTAAGAAACTTGGTATAGTTTGGCATTTGTTCAATTGCTTCCACCAATGGCAAGTTGATGTGGACTTGCTTTAGGATATCAAGAAACTTCTTGAATTGATATTCTTGCTTTTGTCGCTTCAACCTTTGTGGGAATGGTGGTGGAAGTCGGATATCTTTGATCCTTTTATTGGTTTGGAACCTGATTGACGGCATTGCCGAGACAATTGGAGTTGCCGAGGCTCTATCAATTGGGGTTGTCGAGGCATGCTTATCACAAGTTTCTGAAGCATCCTTATCGTCGGTTGCCGAGGCATGCTTATTGCCGGTTGCCGAAGCAATTCCTGGTTCAGCATCTGAGGCTTTGCCGCTAGGTTCATCTTGATCTTTTCGTGGAGTTTTGTTTGATGAGCGAGCTTAAGCCTCTTTAAGTTGTTGGCCACTTCTAGTGGTGATCGCCTTACATTGCTCATGGCCAGTTCCTCTTGCGGCTTCAGTATCGCTAGGTAAACCTCCTTGCGGTCTAGTATTCAGATTTTGAGCAAACTGTCCGACTTGATTTTCCAATGATTTGATTGCCGCCTCTTGGTTTTGCAATCTCATCTCGGTCCTGTTAATAAAAGTATCAGTTTTTTTATAAAGTTACTATTCTCAGCCATATAAGATTCAGTTTTCATCATAAAAGCATTTAGAGAATTTTCCAAAGAACTAGATGTTGTCAGTTGTTGTTGTGGTAACTGTTACCGTGGCATATTCTGCTAGAATCTCGATGCTTGTGCATTCTGATTGTTCTAGTTTAGAGCATTGTTGGGATTACTCCATGAAAAATTAGGGTGCTTTTTCTAAGCTGGATTGTATGTATTGGACATCACATTGTTGTTCCGATTATAATTCCCCACTAGAAGCTGGATTCTGGATTCTGCATACATTCAGAAGAATCATGGTTATCACCACATAACTCACAAAAAGAATCCATTACCTTGACCTCATGTGTGTTGTTTGGTTTTTGCATGTTCTGGACCATCTTGGTTAAAGTGGCCAATTGTGCCGAAATTGAATCTGATGATCCTAGTTCATGTATTGTGGCTTGGCGTCTAACTCCTCATCTTCTAGTATAAGGGAATTGATAATCATTCTTGGCCAGCCTGTTTAGAATTTGCATTGCTTCCTCTGGTGACTTATCTAGGAGTATATCGTTTGCCGAGGCATCTAGCATCATCCTTTTTGGTGTATTCACGGCGTTGTAAAACATTGTTACTTGAGTCCACATCGGGAATCCGTGTAGGGGGCATTTGTGTAGAAGTTCTCTATATCGCTCCCAAGCCTCGTACATGGATTCATCATCTACCTACCGAAAAGAAGTAATGTCGTAGGATTAAACCGAGCAAGAAAATCACGACAAAGATCGGTCCAAGATGCTATTGATCCGGCATGAATGCTATTCAACCATGCTTTCGCCCTATCCCTCAGTGAATAGGGGAATAATCTTAATCGTAAAACATCGAGGGTGACTCCGTGTATTTTGAACGAGTTGCAAATCTCGAGGAAAGATTTAAGATGTTTCCTTGCATCTTCAGTTGTTGAGCCGCCAAATTGACCAATTGTGTTGATCATATTAAACATTACCGGTTTCAACGCAAAGTGGTCGGCTTCAATTTCAGGTGCGACAACTCCTGGATTAAGTCCATCAAGATCTTCTTCAAGATAGTCTCGAATAGTTCTGTTTCGTGCAAGAATCACTCCTCCTCCTGCTAGAACATCTTGATTCATATTGCCGTCTTGATTAGTTATTGCTACTCTTATCCTTCGTCTAAGTCTTTGTAAGGTTCGTTCGATTTCTGGATCAAAGGGATATTCTGGTGTAATCGGTCTCGCCCTGGTCATATACCAATGCAAAACCAAAGTTTGTTCGCACTTTGAATCTTAAACAAGAAAAGTAAAAAGAAAGTGCAAGAAAATAAAAACAAATTCGCTATTGCCAATCCCCGGCAACGGCGCCAAAAACTTGTTGCGCGTAATAAGTGCTACGCAATTGTGCAAGTATACACGTTGCAAGTTATAGTACAAAAGATATCGTCTCCACAAGGATTGGTGCCACTTCAAGAATCTAGTCTCTTGCACTGTAAAAAGTAAAAGAAAACACAAGTAAAGGATTATAGGAGTTTTAACTAATAACTAAACTAGAAGGCAATAAAGTAAAAGAATAAATGAGATCAAATGAGAGAGATAGGCCAGGTTATCGTGAGTTGAGGTGTGATAGCCGATTGGATCATCTTGGTAAAAGAGTGCACGGGTAACTCAGTTGTCGTGGCAACTTGCACAACGGGGTTGCCTTGGCAACTAATTGATGGTTGCCTGGGCGACTAGTTGGGCAACTACTTGGGCGTTTGGGCAGCAAACTTCAAGGTTCGGCAGAGCGTTCTTCAATGGTTTCTTCTTAACCCTAAGTCGAAACTCTAGCTACTTGTGCATGCCTTGATAATACATCCCTGCGTGAATCAAGGGTGAACAACAACCAATCTTGCGCTCCTCTTAGCTGTTGAAATCCTTGACTTATTCCTAAGTCGGATTAATCTTCACCATCAATAGATTGAATAAAGATCATATTCATTCATTTCTTGAATCTAACTCTCCCGATATTAGATAAATATATGAAGTCACGAGATCTTCTCCCAATTCACTCGCAAACAAGAATAAGAACCAAGAATGAATAAACCTTGAATAGAAAAGTGAAAACTCTTATTACCTAAACAAAATCCAATAGTTTCTCACAACCACAAAACACAATAACCATAACCAAATAGATTTAGTTCATGGCTAGGTTCCAAAGAAACACAAGATAAATAATCCCTAGCATGAACCTAATTGAACAAGAAAGAAAAAGATGAAAGATGAAGCTTGTCGAAATCCTCCTTGCCCTAGATGCTTGTCGAAAATTCTCTCTTCTTGATCTCTTCTTCAAGTTGACGATATGGCCTCTAACTTATAGGGCTAGGTCAAAGTCCTTCTTTGAAGAGGAAGTTAAGTTGGAATTAAATTATCTTTAAAGAATATAATTATTTATTATAATTATATTCCTTCTAGAACTTCTCCTATCTTCTTGGAATTTATTTATTCTTTAATCTCTTCATGGAAATCAAATTCCTTTGGGATTTAGCTTTGCTCCACGTCATCTTGGGCTTGTTTAGTCATCAATTTCAACTACCATATCACCTTGTTCTTTGTCGACAATTGCCTTGGAAACTGGCTCGGCGTCTCCTTCATGCATTGCCTTGGCAACTAGCTCGGCATCTCCTTCATATATTGCCCTGGCAACTAGCTCTAGCCTTGCTTTGGCAAGTGATCCTGCATATACACACAAAACACACCAAAGCAACATCTTTTCCCACAAAAACTACCAAGTTATGTAATCAAGCTCAACGATGGAAGGAAACATGGATTAATGCATGAATGGCTAATTATGCAACTAATATGAGCCTAAGTCTAACAATAATATGAGTAAAAAGGGTAAGAAAAAATAGTACTTTTGAACACTTATCAATATGCAGTGGCAATTTTGTGTGATACACCAAAGCGTTGTAACATCTTGGCGATGAGTCTGTTGTCGAAATGCTTGCCTGCATCACTGATAATTGCTCTCGGCATCCCAAACCTTGTAAATATGTTTTTCTGCAAGAATCGTTGCACAGTCTTAGAATCGTTGGTGGGAACTGCAGCTGCCTCAACCCATTTAGACATGTAGTCAACGACAAGTAGAATATAGAGGTTGCCGAATAAAGATGGGAAATGTCCCATAAAATTAATCCCCCATACATGTCGAACAATTCCACCTCGATGATGTTTTGTAATGGCATCTCATGTCATCTAGAGATATTGCCCGTCCTTTGGAAACGATAACATTGCTTGTAAAACTCTTGGGCATCTTTGTACAGTGTTGGCCAATACAAACCGGATTGCAAAACTTTGGCCGCGATACGTGTTCCTCCAAAATGTCATCCATAGGGTGAAGAATGGCATTGCCGGAGTACATTTTGCTGATCCTCTTCAGGGACACATCGGCGTATAACCTAATCTGCACATTGTTTAAACAAAAGAGGCTCGTCCCAAAAGTAATGCTTAGCATCATAGAGGAATCGCTTCTTCCCTTGGTGACTAAGGCCGTAAGGTAAAATACCACAAACAAGGAAATTAACTAAATCCACGTACCAGGGTATTGCTGAGGAATGTGTTATCGTGGTAACTACTTCCATGGTTGCCGAGGTGTACGCATCTAGAGTTGTCGCGGTATGCGCATTAGTGGTTGCCGAGGCATTCGTGTCTAGAGTTGCCGTTGTGTGCGCGTCAAGGGTTGTCGAGGCATACGCGTTAAGGGTTTCTGAGGCATACGCATCTGGAGTTGCCGAAGCGTGCGCGTCAAGGGTTACCGAGGCATGCGCATCCATGGTTGACGAGGCATACGCGTCTGGAGTTTCCGAGGCGTGCGCGTCAAGGGTTCCCGAAGCAACTAACAGTTGCTCATCCAGGAATGCATCGAATATCTCTAAATCTGCATCCTCCTCCCTATTGCGTTCTAAGCGTGATAAGTGATCGGCCACTTACTTTTCTGTTCCTTTCATGTCCTTAATTTCAATGTCAAACTCTTGTAAAAGTAATATCCAGCGAATCAAACGAGGTTTGGCATCTTTTTTAGCAAATATATACTTAATTGCCGAATGGTCTGTATGAACAATTACCTTTGTACCAATCAAATAGGGTCAGAACTTGTCAAATGTGAAAACTACGGCTAGTAACTCTTTCTCCGTTGTTGTGTAATTCACTTGAGCACTATTAAGAGTTTTACTAGCGTAGTATATCACATGAAAGGTCTTACCTGTGTGTTGGCCTAGGACTGCTTCTACCGTGAAATCACTTGCATCACACATGAGCTCAAAAGGTAGCGTCCAATCGGGTGGAACGACAATGGGTGCCAAGGCAAGCTTTTCTTTTAGGGTTTCGAATGCTTGGGCGCAAGAATCATCAAAATTGAAGACTTTATCATGTTCAAGCAAATTGAACAAGGGTTTAGTAATCTTAGAAAAATTATGAATGAACCTCCTGTAAAAACATGCATGTCCAAAAAAGCTTCAGATTCCTTTAATCGAACTTGGTGGGGGTAATCTCTCAATCACGTCCACCTTGGCTTTGCCTACTTCAATTCCCTTGGATGAAATCTTGTGGCCGAGCACTATTTCTTCATCTACCATAAAATGGCACTTCTCCAAATTAAGGACTAAATCGGTTTCTTCACATCTTGCCAACACCTTCCCTAAATTGCCGAGGTGACTGTCGAAGTCATTACCAAAAACGGAAAAATCATCCATGAAGATCTCATGGAAGTCTTCGACCATGTCTGAAAAGAGTGCCATCATGCATCTTTGGAAGGTTGCTTGGGCATTGTACAATCCGAACGGAATCCTTCAGAAAGTATAAGTATCATATGGGCATGTGAAGGTTGTCTTTTCTTGATTTTCTGGTGCTATGGCAATTTGATTGTAACCTGAATAACCATCAAGAAAATAATAAAATGTTTTACCTATAAGACGGTCAAGCATTTGATCAATAAAGGGTAATGGGAAGTGATCTTTCCTAGTGGCTTTGTTTAGCTTTCGATAATCTATACAAACCCTTCAACCGGTCACAGTCCTGGTTGGAATGAGTTCATTGTTTTCATTACTTACCACCGTTATACCTCACTTTTCAGTACACATTGTACCAGACTTACCCATGTACTATCAGAGATAGGGTATATGATGCTGGCTTCAAGCCACTTGATGATTTCTTTCATTACAACCCCTTTCATGGCATGATTCAGTCTCCTCTGGGCCTCAATCGAAGGTTTGTGATCATTTTCCAACAAAATCTTGTGCATGCACACTGCCGGGCTAATTCCCTTCAAGTCGGCAATTATCCACCTTATTACCTTCTTGTGTAGCATCAATATTTTGATCAGCTTCTTTTCCTGCTCAGGCTGTAACTTAGAGGAAATAATTACAGACAATGTATTATCGGTTCCCAAGTAAGCATATTTTAGTTGCCCTAGCAACTGTTTCAACTCAAGAATCGGGGGTTGTTCAATAGAGGGCTTTTCTAGTTTACTTTTCTTACCTGAGTAATGGTTCAAAGTATGTACCTGGTCGATTGACTAACCAATTTGCCTCTTCTTGTTGTTCCTCATCAATTGGTTCTTCATACTCCTCAGGTTCCTCTTGATCGCCAATGTAGTTGCTGAGGTAACTAAATTCTTCGTCGAAGTTAAACTCTGTCATGGCATGAAGAAGTTGGCATTCTTCTGGATCATCGGCATGCCTTAGTGTTTGGAACACATTTAGTTTAACTTATTGGTCATTCACCCTGATTGTGAGTTATCCCTTTTCAACATCGATCAAGGTTCTCCCTGTTACTAGGAAGGGTCTCCCGAGAATGATAGGTGCATGCTCATCTGTTTCATAATCCAAAACAATAAAGTCAGCGGGAAAAATAAATTTATCAACTTTTACCAGTATGTCTTCGATTTTTCCCTCTGCATGCACATAGGATCTGTCAGCTAGCTGTAGCATAACTGTTGTAGGTCTTGCCTTCCCGATTCCTAGTTTCTGGAAAACTGATTTAGGCATTAAGTTTATGCTTGCTCCAAGGTCACATAATGCTTTCCCGACATAGTGGTTTCCTATGGAACAAGGTATTGTGAAACTTTCGGGATCCTTCAACTTGGGTGGCATGCGATTGTGCAACATGGCCATGCATCTCTCTGTCGCAGCAATTGTTTCAAACTCTCCTAGCCTTGTTCTCTTGGACACAATGTCTTTAAGAAACTTTGCATAGTTCGATATTTGTTCAATTGCTTCAGCCAATGGAAAGTTGATGTGGACTTGCTTTAGGATATCAAGAAACTTCTTGAATTGATATTCTTGCTTTTTTCGCTTCAACCTTTGTGGGAATGGTGGTGGAAGTCGAATATCTTCGATCCTTTTATTGATCTGGAACCTGATTGATAGCATTGTCGGGGCAACTGAAGTTGCCGAGGCATCGTCAACTGGGGTTGTCGTAGCGTGCCTATCGTTGGTTGTCGAGGCATGCTTATCACTGGTTGCCGATGCAAGCTTATCGCTGGTTGCTGCGGCATATCCTGGCTCAGCATTTTAGGCTTTGCCGCTGAGTTCGTCTTGATCTTTTTGTGGCATTTTGTTTGATGAGCGAGCTTGAGCCTCTTTAAGTTGTTGGCCACTTCTAGTGGTGATCGCCTTACATTGCTCATGGCCAGTTCCTCTTGTAACTTCAGTATCGCTAGGTAAACCTTCTTGCGGTCTAGTATTCAGGTTTTGAGCAAATTGTCTGACTTGATTTTCCAATGATTTGATTACCGCCTCTTGGTTTTGCAATATCATCTCGGTCCTGTTAATAAAAGCATCGGTTCTTTTTATGAAGTTACTATTCTCAGCCATATAAGATTCAGTTTTCAACATAAAAGCATTGAGAGAATTTTCCAAAGAACTAAATGTTGTCGGTTGTTGCTAAGGCAACTATTACCGTGGCATATTCTGCTGGAATCCTGATGCTTGTGCATTCTGATTGTTCTGGTTTAGAGCATTGTTGGGATTACTCCATGAAAAATTCGGGTGCTTCTTCCAAGCTGGATTGTATATATTGGATATCACATTGTTGTTCCGGTGGTAATTCCCCACATAAAAGCTAGATTTCGAATTCTGCATACATTCAGAAGAATCACGGTTACCACCACATAGCTCACAAAAGGAATCCATTACCTTGACCTCTTGTGTGTTGTTTGGTTTCTGCATGTTCTGGACCATCTTGGTTAGAGTGGCCAATTGTGCCGAAATTGAATCTGATGATCCTAGTTCATGTATTGTGGCTTGGCGTCTAACTCCTCCTCTTCTAGCAAATGGGAATTGATAATCATTCTTGGCAAGCCTGTTTAGAATTTGCATTGCTTCCTCCGACGACTTATCTAGGAGTATGTCGTTTGTTGAGGCATCTAGCATCATCCTTGTTGGTGTATTCACAGCGTTGTAAAACATTGTTACTTGTGTCCACACTAGGAATTCGTGTATGGGGCATTTGTGTAGAAGTTCTTTATATCGCTCCCAAGCCTCGTACATGGACTCATCATCTGCCTGTCGAAAAGAAGTAATTTTGTTACAAACCTTATCAGTCAAATTTGTAGGATTAAATCGAGCAAGGAAATCACGACAAAGATCGGTCCAAGATCCTATTGATCCGGCAGGAATACTATTCAACCATGATTTTGCTCTATCCCTTAGTGAATAAGGGAATAATCTTAGTCGTAAAACATTGGGGTGACTCATTGTATTTTGAATGAATCACAAATCTTGAGGAATGATTTAAGATGTTGTCGTGCATCTACAGTTGCTGAGCCGCCAAATTGACCAATTGTGTTGATCATATTGAACATCGTCAGTTTCAACTCAACGCGGTCGGCTTCAATTTCAGGTGTGACAACTCCTGGATTAAGTCCTTCAAGATCTTCTTCAAGATAGTCTCGAATAGTTCTGTTTCGTGCAAGAATCACGCCTCCTCCTGCTGGAACATCTTGATTCATATTGCCATCTTGATTAGTCGTTGCTACTCTTAACCTTTGTCTGAGTATTTGCAAGGTTCATTCGATTTTTAGATCAAAGGGATATTCTGGTGTAATCGGTCATGCCCTGGTCATATACCAATGCAAAACCAAAGTTTGTTAACCCTTTGAATCTTAAACAAGAAAAATAAAAAGTGCAAGAAAATAAAAACAAAGTTGCTATTGCCAATCCCCGGCAGCGGCGCCAAAAACTTGTTGCGCGTAATAAGTGCTCCACAATTGTGCATGTGTACATGTCACAAGTTATAGTATGAAAGATATCGTCTCCACAGAGATTGGTGCCACTTCAAGAATCTAATCTCTTGCACTGTAAAAAGTAAAAGAACACAAGTAGAATATTGTAGGAGTTTAACTAACAACTAAACTAGAAAGCAAATAAGTAAAAGAATATGTAATCAAATGAGAGAGAATAGGCCAGGTTATCGTGAGTTAAGGTGTGATGGCCGATTGGATCGTCTTGGTAAAAGAGTGCAAGGGCAACTCAGTTGTCGTGGCAACTTGCGCAGCAGGGTTGCCTTGGCAACTAATCGACGGTTGCCTAGGCAACTACTTGGGCGGCTGGGCAGCAACTTCAAGGTTCGGCAGAGCGTTCTTCAATGGTTTCTTCTTATCCCTATGTTGAAACTCTAGCTATTTGTGCATGCCTTGATAATACATCCCTGTGTGAATCAAGGGTGAACAACAACCAATCTTACGCTCCTCTTAGCCGTTGAAATCCTTAACTTATTCCTAAGCCGGATTATCTTCACCATCAATAGATTGAATAAAGACCATACTTATTCGTTTCTTGAATCTAACTCTCCCGATATTAGATAAATAGATGAAGTTACGAGATCCTCTCCCAATTTACTCACAAACAATAAGAAAAACCAAGAATGAGTAAACCTTGAATGAAAGTGCAAACTCTTATTACCTAAACAAAATCCAATTGTTTCTCACAACCACAAAACACAATAACCTTAGCCAAATAGATTTAGTTCATGACTAGGTTCCAAAGAAACACAAGACAAAGAATTCCTAGCATAAACCTAATTGAACAAGCAATAAAGAGATGAAGAATGGTTGAAGCCTTGTCGAAATCTCTCCTTGCTCTTGTCGAAATCTCCCTCCCCTCTTTGTCGAAATTTCTCTCATCTCCCTCTCTTTGTCGAAATTTCTCTCCTCTCATTCTCCCTATGTAGTTGACGGCTTGGTCCTCAATTTATAGGGCTAGGTCAAAGTCTTTTTTGAGGATAAAGTTAAGTTGGAATTAAATATCTTTAAAGAATATAATTCTTTATTATATTTAAATTCCTTCTAGAACTTCTCCTATCTTCTTGGGATTTAATTTCTCTTTAACCTCTTCATGAAAATCAGACTCTTTTGGGATTTAACTTTGCTCTACATCATCTTGGGCTTATATAGTCATCAATTTCGACTGCCATATCATCTTATCCTTTATCAAAAATTGCCCTGGCAACTAGCTCGACATCTCATTCATGCATTGCGCTGGCAACTGGTTCCAGCCTTGCTTTGGCAAGTGATTCTGTACACACACAAAAACACACCAAAGCAGTATCTTTTTCCACAAAATTAAGCAAAATATGAAATCAAGCTTGTCCACCAAGGAAACAATGCAAATATGCATGAATGGCTAATAATGCAACTAATATGAGCCTAAGTCTAGCAATAATATGAATAAAAAGGGTAATAAAAATAGTACTTTTAGACACTTAACAATTACCGTTTGAAAAAAGATAAAAAATAATTTTAGTCATTTATTATCATTATCCAACAGTCTAAAAATGTGTAAAAGTAATTAAGTTTTAGCTATGGATCCTAACCCATATATATTAAAGCTAAAAAAAATTTCTACATGGAGGGCAAGAATCCTCCTAAATGACTAATAGGTTCGCAATCAAAGAGTAGACTAGGGATGGCAACAGGCCGGATCTGGACCGGATCTAGCTGGACCCAGATCCAGACCCATTTTCACATCTTGGATCCAGACCTGTCCCGAATCCGCGAGTCTAGAAAATTGGGACCCATATCTAAATCCAACGGATCTCACAGATCCGGGTCAAAAACGAGCCCAAAAGGGTTTGTTAAAAAATGACCATTCGACCTATTTTTTAACGTAATAAAACTGTCATTGACTAATTTCACATCACATCTCCAATGGAAGAAAGATTAATTTCAATACAACTAGTAACAGAATAAAAACGATAAAGTCTCAAAAAAAACTCAAACACAATTACACAAATGTCTTTTGAATAACACAAACATTAAAAAATGTAGATCATGAAACATTCCATTGTCGCAAGCCGAATACCGCACTTCTACCTCCTTAGAGTGCTAGTCTTCATCACTATTTAAATCATCAACATCTTAAAACAAACAAGAAACAACCAACCAAAGAGAAAATTTTGTTTAATGAAAATAATATTTGTGAAATTTAAATATTAATATTAAGATTATGTAATATAATAACTTTCTTCTTTATCATGTCAATGATATCCACCACTTCCGCATCATCATCACAATCTTCATTAATAGTGGAACAAGCATGTGTTCCTTCAAAAGTGTCTGTCGTAAATAAATAAAAATTACATTAATGAATAATGTGAAATATAAAATTAAAGCAAATGAAGGGAAATAATATTTTAAAACCAAATGTGGGTTTTTCTATAAACGGTTAAACGGGTCCAGGTCCGGATCTTAGTGTCAGATCCGGACCCAGATCCGTACTTTAATTAGAGGATCCAGATTCGGGTCGGATCCGTCGAGTCTAAAATTTTAGGATCCAGACCCTATAAAACGGATATGGATCTACGGATTTGGGTCGGGTCCGAGATCTATTGTCATCCCTATAATAGACTAACCCATTGATTGAATGCGAATAGATTTGAACCCAAATATTTTGAGCCAGTTAGTTTGAATTTTAGTTCACTTTCATTTACCCTACTCTCATCTTTCTGTTTTCCCCCCTCAAAATCAACTTCTTTTCTCTTTTATTTTAAAGCATGAGGTAGACGGCAGTTCCGTCTTCATCGAGTGTTGTCCAATTTTTTTATTTTCGTCTCTTTCTCTTTTGTATTCGAGTGATTTTTTCTTGTTTTTTTTTTCTTAGCTTATTCGATCAAATTTTTTTCTTCGATTCAAATTTTTCATTCGAAACGTCATTTGATGGTTAGTTAGGATATTTTTCTCTGACGAAGGTGGCTCTAATAGAAACGGTGGAGGCTCTCAACTTCTTTTTCGGTGGTTTTTACTCAGAGATCTCAATTTTCGTTGACAATAGATCGTTAACTTGATTCATCAGCTCAATTTCTTTCTCTTGACCTACCAGTTACCGATGATTATTGGATCTTAACGCGGTGACATTGAAGGTTTCTTTTATGTATTTCTTCAATCGTTCATATTCTACTGTGATCCCATCAGCGACATGCAACGGAGATTTGAATTTGTTGGCTTGTTCTCATCTCGACTTCTCTTGCTGATTGTGTTTGCTTGATGGGTCTCCTCCATCTTTTTTGTTTTTGTTTGTGTTTTTTCTGCTTGATTCCTTGCTGTTTTTTTATTGTGTTTCTTCTCTTGGATTTTGTTTTGTACAAGTTGTTTCCTTTTGTATTTCTGTTTATTTGGAGTGCTCTCATGTATCTTTGTTTTCCTCTTCAATGATAAGTCGGCTTATTCTTGTTCAAAAAAAATTTAAAATTTAGTTATTTGTTTACTTATATTATATTTTTATTTTTTAAGTATGTATCTGGTCTTAAACTATACACGTTCTCTCACATTGATATTTAAAGAATCTTTGCTCCCAAATTGATATTTAAATTACTAGGCACATTCTCCCAAATTAGTACTTAAAAAATTTTCGCTCTTAAGTTGATATTTAAATTAGGCACATTTTCCCAAGTTTATATCAAAACGTATACATTCTATTTATTTAGTCATAATTTAAAAAATCTATAAATTTACTCTTTATATTTCTCCTAAATTATTTGTTCTTCTCCTATAAATATTATTTACAATGCTACTGTTGAATACCACCTCGTTTCTAAATTGCCATATTAAACTATTTTACACGCCTATTTCATTTTTTTTTAAATAGAACGCTTATTTTAATTTTATCAACAAAGTGAGATGTTTATAATAATTATACTTTACTTTGGTGGCTAAATTATGACTTTTGTAACTACACTGGTAACTTGCCCATAATAAATTGCAATAATAAAACCATGGGCCACAGAGCATGTTGTTTGTTAGACTCCTGAACTTTGACCTATTGCTTACGTGGCAATCAATGGTAGGTTCATAATCTCATTATTACAGGCCAACTTGCCCATTGTATCTGGACACTCACACTTTTTTATTTTATGGGATAAATTAATATCCAGTCACTGAATTCGATGTTTTTTCAACTTAGTCCACAGAAGTCTTTTAAGGGTCCACATAACTCGTTAAACTTGTCAATTTTCCAATTTAATTCTGACTTTTTGGTTTACATTAATCCTAAAAATTAACAATTATTTCTACTTAATACCTAAACTTAAATTAGATTAAGATATATGAAGATTCATTAATTGATTAAGTGGTCAAAGATGTTCATATTATTTCATCTTATATAGATTCAAATACTGATATTTATCTTGGAAATGTAATTTCCTCTTTAATTTTTAAATAAACTAACTAACAAGGTTGATCCAAGTGGTAAGCAGCTTGATATTCCTTAAGAAAGTCTTGAGTTTGAGGCCTTGGAAAATCCCTGCAGTGAGACTCACCCACCAAAGTCAATTGTGTGACGCGGGTCAATCCGAATTAGTTAAGACAAAACCCTGAGAAACCGGGAGAGCAACTAAAATAAAATATATGACATAATTTAAATTTAAAATACCAAATTAAAAAATTACCAAATTCAGATACCTGTTTACAACGTTAGATTTCCAAATTAAGCTTCTGAAAAGGGTCCCCTTCAGTCTTCAATATTAAGGGTAAACTACATAAATGACCACCATACTTTGAGTTTAGTTTCGATTTGACCATTATACTTTTTTTGAAGCAATTGGACCACTATACTATTAAAATGGACTCAATTTGACCACATGCTGTTAGAAACTAATGGAGGGAGTTAGTAAAATTTTGTATAATTATATATTTGGTCCTCGTTACTTATACATTCTAGCAATTTGGTCCTAATTTTAATTTAATAAAATAAATTATACATCCAATTAGGTGGTGACATGTGTCATCACCTTATTGAGGACTTCATTATTTATATTTAATTTAATAAATTTATTTTTATCATCCTATCAGGTGGTGATACGTGTCACCTAATTGGAGGATGAAAATAAATGAGTAGCAAATTGGCACTAGGGAGAATCGAACCCGGGCATGCTTAGAGTTATTGGCGTGGCTAAAGCCATTTTTGAGATATAAAATGCAAATATTTAATATATGTCATAGTTGGTTGTTTATGCCAGGCTAAAGCAAATAAATGTGGATTAACGGGATTCGAACATGACACAATTATAATGCATAAAAATATTTCAACCAATGAAATAAATCTAATAATTAAATTAAAATTAACAGCATTTTGTATATATTTTAAATTATAGTTAGGGCACGATTTAAAATAAAAATAGTTTTAAGAGTTTTGTATTTTTAAACTAAATTTAGTATATTTTTCTTTTCCGCATTTATTTTTATAATTTCACATATATAATCGTTGAATTAATTTTTAACTTAATTAATAATTTCAATATTTATTAAAAATTTAATTAAATTACAATATATATGTGAAATTATATTACAAATTTAAAAATTTAAGATTATATTAAATTCATTAGTGAATCCAAATTCATGAACCTAATTCAAATGAATTGATATAATTTTAAATTATAATTAAAAATATATACAAAATTTTGTTAACTTTAATTTAATTATTAGATTTATTTTATTGGCTTATATGTTTTTATGCATTATAAGTGTGTCATGTTTGAATCTCATTAATCCATATTTATTTGCTTTTCCCTGGCATAAACAACCAACTATGACATATAATAAATATTTGTATTATACATCTTAAAATTGGCTTTCGCTTAGTGGCAAAGCTACGCCAATATCACCGAGCATGCCCTGGTTCAATTTCCCTTAGAACTAGTTTGTTTCTAATTTTTTTCATCCTCCAATCAGATGACACATGTCACCACCTAATTAGATGTATAATTTATTTTATTAAATTAAATTTAAAACTAAATTGATAGCCTAATTGTCATGTCACTCCCTCCGTTAAATTTTAAGGACAGGTGGTCACATCGAGTCTATTTTAATAATATAGTGGTCTAATTGCTTTGAAAAAAATATAGTAATCAAATTAAAATTAAATCTAAAATATAGTGGTCATTTATGTAGTTTAGCCTAATATTAAAATAAAAAAATTAAGTTTTTTCCTCGATATATATATATATATATATATATATATAGCTTAAGAACTAACATGAGGTGAGAAACAAAGAAGAACAAGACAAAGAGCAACCTTGTATAAACTCAAATACTGAAACTTTTCTTTGCTTCGATATAAAAAACAAACTATGGCTTGATTTTTTTTTTTCATTTTCTTTTCCAACTTTGCAACAAGCAGCACCAAGAAAGGAAAAAAAGAGAGAAAGGTAATGATTTGTAGTCAATCATTACGGATGCCTTAAAATATTAGTATCCCATCTTCTACTCCAATCTAAATTTGTTGTTCTTTGCTTTTTCCTTTCTCTCTGAAGAAAAGGAGTGTTCTTTTTTAACATTTTTACGGTAAAATGGTTTAGTTTTTCTCTTCATTATTAATGGCGGATTCCAGTGTAATGGTGTTTGAGCAGCTTGGAATGAACGAGTGAGCCGTTTTCAGTCCTTTTTGTAGCAAAGTTGTTGTTGTTGGAGGTGATGGGACAATTGACCCATCCTGCAACTTCCTTTGCAGATTTTTTCAGGATAATCCATCAACATCTGTAATAATTCGTATGTCTAGATACATTTGTCAACATTTTCAACGGGTTTTTTTTTTTGAGATTTTTCCTTTTGGGTTTTCCTTTTTTTCTTCTTCTTTCCCTTTGAATTTTATGCGCACTAATTGTTTGTTGTTATTTCCATTACATGTACTTCGAACATGTAAGTTTTGCAATAGAAATGTTTTCCGAGGATTTTACGTTTTGAAAAGAAAAAAAGGGTTTTGAAAAAGGATTTGGCACCATCCAAGGTTAGGTTTTTATGTTTTGGTTGGTTGTATAATTCGGAAGAAAAAGTTTATCCGTTAAAGTGTCAGAATC
Source organism: Hibiscus mutabilis (assembly GCA_019671005.1). NCBI lineage: Eukaryota > Viridiplantae > Streptophyta > Magnoliopsida > Malvales > Malvaceae > Hibiscus > Hibiscus mutabilis. The sequence continues at coordinate 27,876,177 of CM033753.1, read as the reverse complement.
TTGATATTAATTGGTGGTGGTGGTTCAATTTATGGCGATTTCTACAGTAAATGTGAGCTGCTTTCTAGGTTTGAATAGTTAGACAGCAAGGAATCTGAGGTAAGCTTTTTTCTCGTTTAGTCGTCCTATTTTCTAGACTTGGAAATCTTGAAATTATCAAATTATTGGTTACTGGGTAGGAATCTTCAATGAGGAGTATAAACGAAAAATCATACATTTCTTCTGAAGAAACCCTTTGAATTGACTTACTTTGGTATCATTAAAAGTTCTTTTAGGAAGTTTGTTTCCTATTTATGCTAGTTTTCCAAAAATTTCTTTTGCCTTGTTTTTGCAGTTTGTTTTATTTTTTTAAATAAAACAGTGAAATGAAACTTCAAGTAACCTCATAAATGCAACTTGTACTTTAGAGTGTTTTAATTGATCTCCCCCCCCCCCCTTTTTTTGGTTCTGATTTAAACTTGATAGGGAGATCATTTGAATTTGCTGCAATTTTTAAGCTTTTTGGATTTATTGAACTTTGTTTGAATCAGACTTAGCAACCTGAATTCTCCATAGATTTCTGGGGTTTACATTTTTTTTTGCAGTCTCTTTCATAAATGTATTTCTCAGTTAGAAACCCTGCTTCCCTTAGCACTGAATTCACTATGCACTAATCTCTGTTTTTTAATGTTTTGAATGCCATTTATTATCTTTGATTTTATGACTTTTCAGAAATTTCTTGGTTGCCTTGTCATTCATCAATAGGCCAGCAATTCTCAGGAGTCCAAGGTTTTAAGCTCCATTGGCATTTTCTGGTCTATTTTCAAATCTCTTCATTCCCATAGTTTAAATATTCCATCAAACCTGTTGTTAGTGAAATCCACTACTGAAATAATCCTGGGACTGTTCTTGAAAATCCATGATTTTGGATATGCATTACAAGCTTAGTGAATTCAGTTCATTCTTCCCGCAGGTGATATTCTAGACAGTGGATTGAGACGACCCTAGATGTCTGTGAATGAACCTGGCAATAGCTCCGAGTGGAGTAGAGACCAAGATAAGGCATTTGAGAATGGCCTTGCAATTTATCCCGAGGACAGTTCCGATCGGTGGGAGAAAATTGCAGCTGCTGTACCCGGGAAAACTTTGGAAGAGATTAAAGCACACTATGAGCTTCTAGTGGAAGACATTAACCAGATTGAATCGGGTTGTGTGCCTCTCCCTCCTTATGATTCTGATGGTTCAGCAGGCTATGCCAGTGGCGAAGGAGCTGGTAAGAAAGGAAATAGAAGTTCAGGGCATAATAACAGTGAGTCAAATCATGGGGGTAAGAATCGAGGTCTGATCAGGAACGTCGCAAGGGGACTGCTTGGACAGAGGAGGAGCACAGGTGAATTAGTTCTTCTGGTTTAGATTTTTTTTTATTTTCTGTTTTTATTTTGATTGATTTATGCTCATTTTGTTTTGCCCTTAAGAACTTCAATACTTGGTATTCTTCATGCATTATATTTAGTAACACCGTGCATTTATTAGATTTTGGCATCGTGTATCCTATCCGTATTTAGAATCTTTATTTGACAAAATCTTTTGCAGAATTTGCTTTCCATGTTTCGAAAATTCTATTTGTTACTTATTGTTAGTTAGTTGTTAGAAAGATTAGATCTTCAACGGCTTTCTTACTGCCGTGCGTTACTTTGAAGCTTTTGACGCCTGTCAGTCAGTAGACGGTCAACACATTATAATATGTCCTGAAATGATGCGACATAATTGAAGTCAAAATCGAATCTCAATGTTATCACGTGGAAGATATATGATTTTCCATCCTAGAGAGAATAATTATGCTATCGTCACGTGTTACTTGTATGGCACTTGTGGTTGTTATCTGCCGATTAACTGTTTAATCTTGTCTGTCGTGTGCTGAACTTTTGGAAACCGCCATATAGCGATATATATATTTTTTTACTTCAAACCGGTAGTTTAGGTTTTTGTTGCTTTCTGCTGGCATGTCTATTGTGTTCAACATGTTTTTTTGGTATAACTATTTATGGTTCCACGATTAAAATGCTTGCCAAAATTTGGTTCTAATATGGAAGGGAAGGGCAGGGACATCTTGAGAAGGTTTATGGTAGAAAATTAACCTTTCAGCCGGCTACCGTATAGGAAAACAGTTTATGAAAAATCATAATAACATATGTGATTTATTTCATCAATCAAGTCCAAGGAAATGGTGCTTAGGTTATATAGCCATGTAGGCTCAGTTGGGTGATTTGATTCACATATCGCTTGCATTATGGTGGAAAACCATGCCTTTCTGAGTAAGAACTATTTATGATATGCCATATACATGCATGCTACTGTGTTGATTTTATTTGATGGTTCCTATGTGAGTTATTGACGCCGTGTCTGTGCTTAAAGCTTTAATCGCTGACTTCCTTGTAATTTACTGGAGGTGAACTTTTTATGCACTACAAATAACTTCATTTGCTGTAAAACATTGCTACCTGATACCATTGAAGAGTTGTGGTTTCTTTTTTGCCCGTAACAGACGGAGATTACTGTGATGATAATATAAACTTGATATTTTGGTGTCTTAGAGCTTGTGCACTGCAAATGTATATATATTGATTATTGAATGCTTTTCCTTTGTTATATATTTCTTTTAGTAGCATGATGGCTTGAATTTTAGTCTCAGTTATTTGTAATTGACTGCTCAAGTAAATATCAGAATGTATGTTCCGCCCAAAGTGCATACGGCTAAAACAGGGTGTTACGCAGGTTAAGTTTTTGATGTTTTAGTATCCATTCTCTTGATGAGTTTTTATGCCTCAATTTGGTTGTTACCAAACATATTATTTAGCTTTAGTTGGTCTATAATGCTTCTCCTAGCGCATAGGAAATATTCATCAACTGGGATAACTCGTACTTAAGAAATTTCCATTGTTTTACGAATGGTCTTTATTGTTATTCTATGAATTTTCAGATGTATTTTGTTATTTCATTTGACCAATAGGCTTTTCATAATATGATTGTAATGATTTTATCTTGAATAACAGGTTATTTCTTCTCGGTTTGGATAAATATGGGAAAGGTGACTGGCGAAGCATATCCCGGCACTATGTGGTCTCAAGAACACCAACACAAGTGGCAAGTCATGCGCAAAAGTATTTCATTCGATTGAACTCCATGAACAAAGAGAGGAGGCGATCTAGCATCCATGATATCACCAGTGTCGGCAATGGAGATACTTCAGCACCCCAAGGGCCGATCACTGGTCAATCAACTGGTGCTGCAGCTGGAGATTCGTCTGGAAACTCTGCGAAACAGCCCCCTCAACATCCTGTTGCACCAGCTGGCGTTGGTGCGTATGGTGCTCCAGCTATAGGGCAACCGATAGGAGGCCCCCTTATTTCAGCGGTTGGCAGGCCAGTGAATCTTCCTGGCCCGGCACATATGGCTTACGGAGTGAGAGCTCCTGTACCAGGAGCAGTGGTTCCTGGAGCTCCAGTGAACATGGGTCCTGTAACATACCCGATGCCGCATGCATCTTCTCATAGGTAATGTGCTGTTTACCTGCCAAATGTACAAAGGAAGGAAGACAGCTAGCTTGTGCAGATATCGAGTTACCGGGTTTTCCAATTTAGCCTGAATAATATTTGCTTATTTGCAAGCACAAACAAATTTGTGTCTCTCATTTCTTTTATCTAAATAAGCCATAGGGAGAGTGTTTACATGTATGTGTACATGCAACTGTGGAAAATGGAAAATGTTAAATATGGCAGATTTTAGAAACAACATTTCTGCCCCTTGTTGTTTCCACATCCTTTCACTGATGCATGCATTTGCATTAGAATCAGTCTATGCTCAGAAGATGGTAGCCTAAGTGAAAAAAATTGAAGATACCTGGGCTGTGATTGACATATTCGTATCCGCTTAGTCCAAGGATGAAGTGATACATTATCAAGGAACCGTTGCTGGTTTCCTAGAGGTAAATATATCACTATATGATGTTGATATGCTAAGGAGTTGAAGTGAATTCTGTTGTGCTGCAGGTTTTGGAGGTGGCTATGATCTCATATATGTAGCCACACAATTCCCGTATACTTAATGCCATCATACCATATGGGGAATGGTACTGATATGGCAGCAGTTGTTTTTGCAGCCAACATTGAAGTACCAAACTCACCCCATTGAAATATTTCTTTTAAGCTTTGACAAAAACAAGCAATGGATTCCTTTTATGTTAAGTAATAGCTTAATCTGCAGGGTCATTCCCACCTCAGATAAGCTAGGTTCACTGCCTTTTCAAAAGAGTTTTTTTTTTAATCATAAAGGACCCCCTGGTCATAATTAGTAAGTTTCTGAAGTTTGCTCAGCAGTTTCTTGTATGAAAGTGGATATGACAGTTGATCTCGCATGGCTGACACTTCTAAAAAATGTTGCACCTTCACCCACTGCATTAAGGATTAGTTTGACATTATTTTTGAAAGGTGTGGTGAAAAATTGCTTTTAAGAAGTGATTTTGAAAAGTGTATTTTAGAGTGTTTGTTTAAGATTTGAGTGTTTGGGGTTGCTGTCAAAAAATACTTTTTAAGAGCTAATAAAATGTTTATTTTAGTCTTTTGTTTTAAAGATATAATAGAATTGGTGATATAAATGAGAACAAGAGTAATTTTGTGCTTTCAGAAAAACTGAACACTAAAAATTTCAGCTTTTGATTAACACTTTGTACTTAATTTTTATTCATTTGACAATACTTCTACGTTTAAAACTGTCTTTTTAACCAAAAGTGCTTCTAAAAAACATTGCCAAAGGGGCCTAAATGTCAGTTAGTTCGAAACTCGTGGGATAATGAAAGTTGGGCTCAAATTTGTTTCCTGAACATGTTGGGGATGTCACAAAGAAGAATTTGGACCTTTCCACAAAATCTTGGCCTAAATGTTGTATATTAATTTTTTGATGCAGGTTTTGATTCCACTTGAGAAAATAAATGGAGATAATGAGAGTCAAAACATGAAGAAACCATCACAGAAGTACATGGATATTGTGACGGTAGATGATTTTGAGTTGTAGTTTATGGGGTTCTTGAATTACCAGAAAGCTTTCAAATACCTTCAGCAAGCAATCTCCCAAAGACTAGTAGATGCTGTAGTACAAGTCACCACTTTCTAAGTGGCTTACAAATGTTTCTCCTCTGTTTCACCAGACAGTTCTTGTTGATGGAACATGGAAAAAACCCTCGGTTTTACAAATGTAAAAAAGATTTTCATTCAATTGAACTCCATAACAAAGATAGGAGGTGATCTAGCATCCACGATATCATCGGTGTCGTAGATGGAGATATTTCAGCACCCCAAGGACCAGAAACTGAATTGTGCCGCAGATGGAAGTTTGTACGAAAAATCAGCAAAACAACCCCAACATCCTGCTGTATTGGCATGTATGGTGCTCCAACTATGGGCAACTGATATATGACGCTCCCTAGTCCCAGCAGTTGTCCTGCAATGTACCCAATGCTGCATACTTCTTGTTTTAGGAGTACAAAGGACAACAGATGATTAGCTACCATATTTTTTTCTATTATGAGCAGAATATGTAAGAACATGATATTAAATGAAAAACTTATATAAAAAACTGAATATAACTGTTGCAGACATAGCTTATGAATAAAGTGCTATACTAATGATATTGTTAAGGAGCAGTTTTTGTTGGTTTCCTTGAGATAAATATATCATTATATATGGTTGATCTGTTAAGAACTCGAACTATGTTATGCTGCAAATTTCGATCAACGTGGTGGCTATGATGTCACATATGTAAGCACACAATTGCCAGATACATAATAGTAGCATTGAAATCTTACCAAAAATATGTAAGCATTTTTCTGTCAATGATTTTCCCCCAAGTATTTGTTGGAGACTGAAGTACTATTGTTAAGTGTGAAAAAGTACTATATTTCTACCTTTTTTACTCTTAATTATTATTACACTTACGCTCATCTTAATTGCATTATTAGGCATTCATGCATAATTTCATAGTTTCTTTTGCGTTAAGCTTGATTACTCAATTTAGTTGATTTTGTGGAAAAAGGGTGCTGCTGGTATATGTTTTTGTGCGTGGAGGATCTAATTGCCCAAGCAAGTAGGAAATTGTCGAGGCATGTCGGGATAAGTCCACCTCATTCGAGATAAACACGAAAAACAAGGGATAAGCTCCCAAAATCTGGATATTCCACGCAGAAAAAGAGAGATAAAGACTCAGATTTATGAGGAGTTTGAGGATAAAGATAAGAGAGATTAATTATCTCTTTTATCCAATTCAATTCCAACTTAAACTTATCCTTATCAACAACATAATCTACAGAATTGAAGAGTTTAAATTGGATTAGGATCTTATCTCTATGGAACTCGAATACAATCCAACCTCTCCTACCATCACAAACCGATCAGATCATCCCCTATAAATAGAGAGGTTAATGCAGCTTTGGAGGGTGAATTGGGAGAGAAATTAGGGTTGTCGACATCTTCTTCTTCTTCTTCTTCTCTTTTCTATTCGATTCATGTTGGGTAGATTTTATCTTGTATTTCTTTTGTACCTAGCCATGAACTAAACTTCACTTCACTTGGCTTGGGTTATTGTGTTTTTGTGGTTGTGAAAATGTTTGGATTTGTTTAGGTTTTTGTGTTGCAATTCACTTTCAAAGTTTGTTCATTCTTGGTTCTTAATTTTGATCGCGAGTGAATTGGGAGAGGATCTCGTGAATTCATCCATTTATCTAATATCGGGAGAGTTAGATTCAAGAAACGAATGAGCATGGTTTTCATACAAACGAATGTTGGTGAAGACTAATTCGACTTAGGGATAAGTTGCGAATTTCAACGGCTAAGAGAAGCACAAGATCGGTTGTTGTCCACCCATGGTTAACGCAGGGATGTTGAGACCAAGGCATGCATAATTAACATTGTTTCGAGTTAGGGATAACACGAAGCCATTGAAGAACGCTTCGCCGAACTTTGAATGAAGTCGCCCAATTGCCCAGGCAATCGCACCGTTCCCAATTGCCCAGGCAATTCGACTGATGCTAATTGTTAAGACGATTGAGTTACTCTTGCAACCAATTACCACGACGATCCATCCAATCATCACTCCACAACTCACGATAATTCGGCCTACTCTCTCAATTCAGTTTCCTATTTCCTTTATTTCAATTATTTAGATTTAGTTTACATTATCTCAATTCACCATTACTATTTAATTCTTTAAATATTTGTAGTGACTTAAGCAAAGTGGCTCAAACCAATCCCCGAGGAGGCGATACTCTATACTTATCATTTATTACTTGCGACGTGTTCACTTGCATCATTTGCGTAGCACTCAAAACACGCAACAAGTTTTTGGCGCCGTTGCCGGGGATTGGCAATTGGTGTTAGTTGTTTTTGTTATTGCATTTTTTTATTTTTACTAACTTTTCTTTTTTGTTTGTTTTATAATAAAAAATCAGGTGTGCTACAAAGTTAAGGGACATCAACATGAGGGGAAATAAAAATCGATCTATTCAAGAGTTGATGTGGGAAGATAAGAATCAATCCAATCAAGAATTTGTTACACTCACCGATGATTACCTATACCAACTGAGAAAAGCCCAAAGAGCCTATACCATGGAAAACTTTTGCGCTTGTTGTGGAGAGCATCATGTGTTTGAAAATTGCCCTCAAAATCCTGGTGCATATGGCTACATGGAGGACCATAGTTGGAACCATCAGCAAAATCCTTCATGGTATGATCAAAATGCTCAATTTTTTTACCATAACAGTTTTACTGCTGCAACAGATATGCCATGGCAATACAGTCCTCGTCAAGAGCATTCAAATTCCCTAGAGGAAATGTTTAAAGCTTTCATGGCTAGAACTGATTCTCTTCTCGAATTCAATCAATTGCCACCGCAATAGGGTAACTTTCAAGAACTATCAAATTCCATGGATGCGAGATTAGTCATGATAGATGTACTCTTGAGAGAAGCGGAAGATCGATCGCGAAGATTAACATATGTCTTGGATGACATGCCCCAACAATTAAGTCCTAGGAATACTGAAGTCCCAAGGCAAGAAGACAATGAGCAATGCGAAGAGAGCTCCCCGATGTGTCAGGAACAACTAAAACCTCCAAGTCGAGAGCATGTTGATGAGAAAGACTGCCAATACTGGATGAGCCTAAACAAAGAATTGCCACCGCAATTGAGGAGTCTGAGCAGAATAATGCCGCGACAACATTCGGTGAGGCTAAAAAGGTAATGCTATAGCATATTCTAAGGAATCCGATGCCCAGAATGCTACAATACTGATGCTAAAGCAGAAATCTGTGGATTGCTCTTATCCACTTTTGCCAACACAATTGCACGACCACATGCAGGACCAACACGATGGCAATATTGTGTTACTGGAATATGAGCAGGTGATGACTAAACCTTTTGAATTCTTTAAAAACTCACCTTATCCTTTGCAGGCATTCCTTGAAGAACTAACGTTGGTAGATTTGAAGCCATCGAAATCTCTACCGATGGGGATGTTTGAGAGGCCCAAAGAAAGCGGTGTTTGGATTCGTGAAGCTTTTTAGAAAATTGGTCATTCCTTGACTTACATCAAATTTTGGCAGAGGATTGCCACGACAATTGGCTGGTGCAGCAATTGTCACGACAACAAAGGCTACATCCAACCATGATGGAAGTTAAAGATAATGAGGTAATTAAATGGTTGATTGTTGATATAATTTTTTCTATTAATATATTTATGCCTTTAGGAATAGTAACAAGGTGGAGAGTATGCATGGACTAGAAAAGAACAAGGAAAAAAGACGTCTTCACTATGGTAGTACACGTAGTAGTGGTTGCGATCATAATGGCCCAGCTCTTTTTGGACAATATTATCACTCGATGGAGGGTGCGAATGGACTATAAGAAGTATCAGAAACGACCCTCGTCAAGTTTTCTTTAAGGCAACCCCATTCCTTTCAATTTTTATTTTTTGGTTATTTTGATTTTAGTTTTTGTTTTCTAGTTTAATAAGACCATGATGTTAAAAACACCAAACAATCAGACTTCTGTGGCACTACACACAACACCACAATTTCATATTCTCGTCTTTTGTTCTATTTTAAACAAGCGAATTATAAATTTTGGACAACTTATTTGTGATGAGATATTCGCTTGTAGTAAAAAAGACGTAGGTGCTCTTTTCTTCCCGAGCTTAATATCCCAACTATGCGAGAAAGAAAAAGTACCAAGTGATCCAACGGACGAGAAATTACCTTTCAGAATCGGGTGGAATCGCACTCAATACTTGAGGATTATGGGTGAAGCACCGGCGAAAGAACAAGCATTGCCAAAGAAATCCCCTGCACCGAAAATTGCCCAGGCAACCAAAGATGCCTCGGTAATTCCTGATGCCCAGGCTAGTGAACATGCCTCGACAAGCGTGGATCGAATCAAAGAAATGCTCCTCCCACTATCCCACCGATTAGAGCGAATGGAGGCCCAGCAATTGCAATTTATACGATACATGAGGGACCATAACGTAGCTATCACACGAGTGATCCTTGAGAAATACCCCGACAACATGTTGCCTTTCCCAGTGTTTCCTGCCAACCTACTTGCCTCGGCAACTGAGAATGCCACGACAACTGCCGCAAAAGACAAAGGCAAGGCACCCATGGCTGAACCAACTAGCACTAAATCCCTGCACGGATTCACCGATTCGGACGAGTCCATCTCCGAACCCGTAACACCACAACCGGTCGTACCACCAAAGCTGAAGCGTAAAGCTTTAATCATTGAAGAAACCGATGAAGAGAGTGAAGCACGCTATGAGATGGTGAAAGTAAAGGTTCAAGCCGCCACCAGCCACACGTATTCAACCACCACGACTAGGAAAAAGAAGCAAGCAAACGGCTCGAATGAAACTCATCATTCATGTTTAGTTGCATTCATCTTTAGTAATCGCATATAGGTTGCATATGTTACTTGCCATGCCTTTGATTGGATTTAAGACTTGTTGAATATCCAATGATGAATTTTTGCCACTGCACTTAATTTAAACAACCTTTAAATTTAGGATTGTATGAAAGAACTTAGAATTTTACTATGAGGTTGAATATTATTGACACGATTGTGGCTTGTTGATTGAAATAAACTTAGTGAACATAGGTTGCTTAAACTATTTGGTAAATTAAAATTTAAAAATTTCTTGCTAGAGGTGCCCGAAACTGGCTCTAGTTAAGAATCACTAGAGGTGCCCAAAACCGGCTCTAGTTGTTACACATTAAAGAATCACTAGAGGTGCCTGAAATTGGCTCTAGTAAACTAAAATTTAATTAAGAAATTGCTTGTTTTGCTAGAGGTGCCCGAAATTGGCTCTAGTAAATTTAAAATTAAATGCCCCGGTAATTAAATTGATAAAAGCCTATTGTTCACATAGAATCTTGAAAATCAACTTGTATACAACCACGTACACACATTATTACGAGCATTATAGTTTGGTTTCTGGTAATTTCTATGCTATCCGAAAAGTTCAAAAGGTGATCATACTTTGTGCCACGGTTCTGAGGTTTGAAGTCAAGTTTAAAGCTTGTCTTTGATGATTGAAGTCTTGGCAGGTAATTGTTGGTTTTGCATTGCTTGAGGACAAGCAATTGTTCGAGTTTGGGGGTGTGTTAAGTATGAAAAAGTACTATATTTCTACCCCTTTTACTCTTAATTATTGTTAGACTTAGGCTCATCTGAGATAAACACGAAAAGTAAGGGATAAGCTCCCAAAATCTGGATATTCCACACAGAAAAAGAGGGAGATAAAGACTAAGATTTATGAGAAGTTTGAGGATAAAGATAAGAGAGATTAATTATCTCTTTTATCTAATTCAATTCCAACTTAAACTCATCCTTATCAACAACATAATCTACAGAATTGAAGAGTTTAAATTGGATTATGATCTTAGCTCCATGGAACTCAAATACAATCCAACCTCTCATACCATCACAAACCGATCAGATCATCCCCTATAAATAGAGAGGTTAACGCAGTTTGGAGGGCGAATTGGGAGAGAAAATTAGTGTTGTCAACATCTTCTTCTTCTTCTCTTTTCTATTCGATTCATGTTGGGTAGATTTTATCTTGTATTTCTTTTGTACCCAGCCATGAACTAAACTTCACTTCACTTGGCTTGGGTTATTGTGTTTTTGTGGTTGTGAAAACGTTTGGATTTGTTTAGGTTTTTGAGTTGCAATTCAATTTCAAAGTTTGTTCATTCTTGGTTCTTAATTTTGATAGTGAATTGGGAGAGGATCTCGTGAATTCTTCCATTTATCTAATATCGGGAGAGTTAGATTCAAGAAACGAATGAACATAGTTTTCATACAAACGAATATTGGTGAAGACTAATTTGACTAGGGTAAGTTGCGAATTTCAACGGCTAAGAAAAGCGCAAGATCGGTTGTTGTCCACCCATGGTTAACGCAGAGATGTATCACCAAGGCATGCACAATTAACATTGTTTCGAGTTAGGGATAACACGAAGCCATTGAAGAACGCTTCGCCGAACTTTGAATGAAGTCGCCCAGTTGCCCAGGCAATCGCACCGTTCCCAGTTGCCCAGGTAATTCGACTGATGCTAATTGTTAAGACGATTGAGTTACTCTTGCAACCAACTACCACGACGGTCCATCCAATCATCATTCCACAACTCACGATAGTCCGGCCTACTCTCTCAATTTGGTTTCCTATTTCCTTTATTTCAATTATTTTGATTTAGTTTACATTATCTCAATTCACCATTACTATTTAATTCTTTAAACATTTGCAGTGACTTAAGCAAAGTGGCCCAAACCAATCCCTGAGGAGACGATACTCGATACTTATCATCTATTACTTGTGATGTGTTCACTTGCACCATTTGCGTAACACTCAAAACACGCAACAGCTATAGTGAACTTTTAAGTCCTGTTTACTAAAAAACAAGTCAAATTTTATGGACGGTGCCTGTACTTTATGCAGATTGCGGAATTAGTTCTTATTCTTTAATTGAGTAGTTTTAATCCCTCTACTTTACCGGTTTAAAATTTCAATCCTACTATTAGTCACTCTTTGGCGTTGTCAATTTTTAATTGTTTGTTTTACTTACTATTTTATGGTTGATTTGGCGAGATTGTATGTCTTGAATTGAGATTTCCAACCCACAAAGTAGAGAATCGAATTTACTCGTATTAAAGTAGATGACCAATTCCACAACCTGCTTAAAGTATATGGACTATTCATACAATTTGACCAAAAAAATGTCATATTACCAACTTTCTTGCCACCCTATGAAGCAAAACTTTGTTGAAGATTCAGGACCTGGACACTTAATGCCATCACTACCATTTGAAGATGATAGTGGATATGACAACTGATCTCACATGGCTGACATGTCACATGACATATCTACAAAATGTTCCACCTAAACTCACTGCATTATCATATCTTTTAACCATGCAATTTGTTCCTCAAATCTCTACTTTTTTTTCTTTTGTTTATTATATTAATATCAAATCAGTGGCAAACATCAGAAAGCTACAATGCCAACTGAGTAAAGATTCAAATCCACATCCCCTTGCACTCAGAACAAGAGAAGAAAAGGCAGCCCAATTCATGATGTCGGTTAGGATCTTTTCTGGTTTTAAAAGGTTGTCTGAACTAATCAGCCTTTTTTTTGCTTTTAATTTTCCTGGGAGGCTCATCATGTATGTTAGTCAGCATTCTTAAATAATTACTCTATCATTTTCTACAGATCAATTAAAATTTCAAGAAATGCAGCATCAAACATTGCATTCTTTTACAAGGAGACTGTAGTCGGAATTCAGGATCAGAGTAATCTCAGACATTTTTGGGCTCTGAACGAAAACTTAAAAAAGACCCCTACAGAACGAAAATATGTTCCGTTACTTTGAACAATTAATTTAATACTTCATTAATAAACCATAGAAACATGATTAAACTTTATCAAACACATTATTATCGTTATTTTGTTAAGAAAACACCATAAATACAACTAAAACAAAGAGCAACAACTAACTTATTAGATTGTCACTTTGAAAATTCTGTTAAAGTTACGAAGGTAAAAGGTGGGGCCCTGAACAGTCACTCATGCTGCACCCCTTACCAGACGTCATTGCTCGGGATAATGGAAGGGGTTATAGCTATTCTGGATATTACATCTTAAACGTAATTATATGAGCCAACTTTGTTTCCTCAATATGTTGGGGGATGTCACAAAAAAAGAAACTGGACCTTTCCACAACATCATTTTTCCTTAAAGAAACCAAATCTTGTCATCAGCTTTTCTTTAAATGTTATCTTTAGTCTTTTTTGATGAGCAATAGGTGACTCATGCAACTCAAAAATGGTTATGTTCAGCCATCCCTTTAAATACCATTACCGAAATCCAGAGATTCAACCATCGCAAAATAAATCATCTCTTCCTTTGATCACAAAAGCTGAAACATAACAAGATTTCCATTTCTTTCACCAGAAAAATGAAGATCCAGATGCCTGATCAGGTCATTGGAGTTCCAATGAGATCGTCAGCATATCGAATTGAGAGAACCTACTTACTGGATGCTGCCAGCCAGTATCGGATTCCATCATCTGCTGAAGGGTCCAACACATTTAGAAAAAGTAGGTGCTCTCATTTAATCCGTGAAGGGTTTTGAAAGTCATAATGAAGATGTTTTATAGTGCTAATGAGAAAGTTCTGGAATTTCAGGCAAAGGAAATTTTGTACTTAAAAGGATGAATAAGCTTGGGAAGAAGGCTGATGCTTTCGCACATGGAGTTCGAGAACATGGTATATGATACACTCTAAAGTCTAAACATATATATTTTTATATATGTATGCATGTATATGAATACTGAAATTACCTTTGAATATGCAGTGAAGCTAGGACCAAAGATCACCGAAACTGTGAAGGGAAAGTTGAGTTTGGGGGCAAGAATTCTTCAAGTAGGAGGTGTGGAAAAGATATTCAAACAATTGTTTAGTGTTGGAGAAGGAGAGAAGCTGATGAAGGCATGCCAATGTTATTTATCAACAACAGCAGGTCCCATAGCTAGATTGCTTTTCATCTCATCTCAAAAGGTCGCCTTTTGCAGTGACAGATCAATCAAAATCCAATCTCCTAATGGTGAATTGGCTACAGTCCATTACAAGGTTCGTATCTTTTGTCTGTTTTCCCTCCTTCTCACTGTATAATTTTGCACCCTTCAATCCTGATGTTATATATCAATTTTGATGCAGGCTTTGATTCCACTTGAGAAAATAAAGGGAGTTAATGAGAGTGAAAACATGAAGAAGCCATCACAAAAGTACATGGAAATCGTGACCGCAGATGATTTTGAGTTCTGGTTTATGGGATTCTTGAATCACCAGAAAGCTTTCAAGTACCTTCAGCAAGCAATCTCCCAAAGACTACTGCATGATGTACTACAAGTCACTGTCTAGGTGGCTTACAATTCCGTTGCCCTTTGTTTCATCAGATTGTTTTTGTTGATGAAATGTGGAAAAACCATCAGTTTTACAAATGTAAAATGATTTTCATTCAATTGAACTCCATGAACAAAGGTAGGAGGTTATCTAGCATCCACAATCACCAGTTTTGGCAATGGAGATATTTCAGCACCCCAAGGACCGATCACTGGTAAATTGAATGGTGCTGCAGCTGGAGGTTCGTTTGAAAAATCGGCGAAACGGCCCCCTCAATATCCTGCTGCACCAGCTGGTGCTGGCATGAATGGTGCTCCATCTATAGGTCAACGGATAGGAGTCCCCCTTGTCTCTGCAGTGGTCCTACGACATACCAAATGCTGTATACATTTTATCATAGGCGTACAAAGGACAAAAGACGACTAGCTAGTGCAGATATCAGGTTACTGGATTTTCCAATTTAGCCTGAATAAGTTTTGCATAGTTGCAAGCACAAACATTTTTGTGTCTGTCATTTGTTTAAATCTAGATAAGCCATAGGGATGGTATTTAAATCTATCTGTATAGGCAACTGTGGAAAAAGGCAAATGTGAAATATTCCAGATTCACGGGTTAGACAACATTTCGACTCCATTCTTCATTTCTCATACATTCTCTGATGCATCCGCTAGCATTAGAATAGTCGATGCTCGGGAGTTTCTTGGAAAAGTGTAAAAAAAAAAACTAACAAATATATTTTAATATTATGAGCAGCATATCTAAGAACAAGATAATGCATGTAAAACTTATATAAGAAAATTTAATATAACTGTTACGGATATATGCTTGTATCTGCTTTCTCACTCAAATCTGAGTAACATATCCTAAGAATAAGTGTTAATGATATTATTAAGGAACAGTTGTTTGTTTCCTTGAGGTAAATGCATCATTGCATGAGGACCTTCAGCTAAGAACTTGAACTGATCTATGTTGTAACACCCAAATTTTCCCCTAAATTAAGATCTTAATTTTTAAAATCCTTAGATTCGAAACCCTAACATTTGAGAATTTTATTTTCGAAACCCTAATTGAGAATTGTGAATTAAATAAAAAATTAGTTATGAAATCAGTGACCTTATTGAGCAAAATCAAAATTTTGGATAGATATGTTAAATAGGTAAACTTGGGACCCTTCCCATGCAATTTACCCTTTTGATTTGAGTTTTTAACCTCTTTTCAACCCTAAAAATCGGTTCACTTGATATTTCAATTTCTTCCGCAGCAGCCACCCTCCCATATCACCCTCTCACGATATCCATGCCCTCACCCTTTGTTTTCCGATCAGCTCCCGACCACCGCTCGTTCATCTTCCGCTTTGCACATCATCACCATCATCTTGACCATCGTCGACCCGCGAGCAAACCCCAACCGTTGTGATTCTCTCAGCTGTCATCGTTAACGAGGAACGTAGGTGAAACCATTCGTTAATCTTTGCACAGTCGCTCGTCTTCATCGAAATCTGAAGAAAACCTTTCGTTTTTCCTGAGTTTGTGCGCCGCCGTCGTCTCTGCCTTTCGTGGTTGTTTTCATACACGCACCATCGCCGTTTAGCATCCACCGCCGCCGTGTTTTGGTTTGTAGTTACACCGGCACTAGTGTTTGAGGAACCCTCGAGCCATCGTTCTTTTGCAGCTGCCATGGGATTCTGGAAACCCTTGCAGCTAAGTGAGGTGGAGTGCATTGTAGGTTCTGGTCAGTGGAGGCCCAACCTTAGCGCCATTTCGGTAGCCAAAATATGAAGCTCAAGCATGAAAACCATGCCGCCATTTCCATGGTTCATCATTGCCGCCATTTGTCTTGCACACAATCACGTGTGGGACCCTTCTCTATTTTGCATATAGCTGATCGTGCCAAGCTATGTGAGTTTCTAGTGTTTACAAGCTGTGCAATATTTTTTTAGTTTATTATTTATCTTAATTATTTTATATTGTTATAAATATATGTTGCTTTTATACATATATGGTTACTGTACTTACCATCGTTTCCATTATGCCTATCTTACACTACAATATATATACATTAAATATTATCATCTATATACATTTGTGCAACCGTAAGCCATATATACGAAAATATGTTTTAATCGTAAACTATATTTTTGTAGATAAATGTATAATTGGTATATTTTATCTATATTAAAGTGTTGGCTTTATAACCGATCGTACTCGTAAACTACATGATTGATCAGTCGGACCTAAGCTATCTAATCTCCTTTACTCGAACAGTTATTTTCAACGTGCCTTTGTTTGACCTGGATATCAGTAATACGAATCAGATAAGTTTTTAAATATTCGGAATAGTATTTTAGTCTTAGATAGGTGGCATTAGTAAAAGTTAGTAATGAAATTCTCATAGCTACCGATACGGTTGGACCTAGTACTTCTAATCGCGGGAAGTGCGTCGCTCAATAGGTTGAATTTTCTTGAGCTAAGGTGTGTCTCTTCCTGTGTTATAAACTTGTGTTTTCTTTCTATGCTTTATGCTTGTGTGAAATAAGATTTTTACATCTTGTGTGTTTTATTCTGTGTTACGATTTGAAAAGTTTTCAGACATCATGCATAGCATATCAGACTGTGGCTTAACTAAAATCATTTTTACCGGATTATGAAATATCAAACTTTCAAAATTGTAAAACCTCGGATTTATAAAATTTTGCAACTCGAATTTCAACAAATCAAGTTTCGGATGAGATTCAGATTTTAACATCAGCATCATAACATTGGGGGTATATGAATTGAGATTGTTCGGGAAAGTTCAGCGGTTTCACCCTTCGGGTTGAATTCCGTTTCGGATTAGTGGTTCCACCCTTCGGGTTGAGTTCCACCTCGGATGGTGACGATAGAGAGAGTAGGTTCTGGGGAACCTTACTCTTCGGTGTATCAGAGATTGGGTATAATGTTTTCATGACCATCTAACATCATATCATTATGATTCAGATTTATCAGATTTAATGTGTTTTCAAAATACTTTATTAGAAAATAAAAATATTGTTTTGATTGTGGTTGTTTGCACTTTAGAGACACTAAATTCTTTAGCTTACACCCCCATAGTCTTTCTCTCTTTCAGATATACCCAGACTTGTAGGTGACTCGGTACTTGGAGCATCTCGCATTTTACTCAAATATTTTGTTATTCAGTATGAGCTCTTTTCAAGTATTTCAAATTAGCGGACATTTAGGACATTTAAATTGGAATTTTGTTTCCAAGCATTTATGAATTTAATTCAGATGTTTTATTGAATATTCATGATATGTTTTAATTTTTTCTATTCATACTTAACTGAGATAATTTACGATAATTATTATTATTTGATAATAATAGTATTTTATAAATAAGTAAACTTAGAACGCGTTTTTTGAAAGGCAAGCTTTCAAATTTGACTCCCAAGATTTAACTTAAGAAATTAGGATAAATTTAGGGGTACTATGTTATGCTGCAGATTATGAATGTGGCTATGATCTCATATATGTAGCCACGCAATTCCCATACACATAATAGGTGTACTGGATTCTTCTTAAAAACATGTAAGCATTTTCTGCCACTAATTTTTGCTTAAAGTTCTGTACATGATTTTAAAGTTCTTAAAAAGCCTAAACAAATGTCATCTGACCAACTTTTTTGCCACTTTATGAACCAAAACTTTGTTGAATTCATGCGGCGTGGTGAATTGTACTGATGTGGCCATGATGTGATTGTTGTTGGTTTTTGCAACAAGCAATGAAGTTCCAAACTCATCCCATTGGTTTATTCCATTATGTTTTGACCAAAAACAAGCCATGGATTTCTTTTATGTTAAGTAAAGCTTTATTATCCATGGTTTAATGACTGATTTGGGGCACTGGAAAGCAGGTTGAGGCAATCTTTAATCTGCATGGTCATTTCCCATTTCCACCTCAGATAAGCTATGCTTCATTTCCTTTTCAAAGGAGGCTTCTTATGGTCATAAATGGGATCTTTTTGACTGATGGAAGGCACAAAAAAGCAACAAAAATAAAGATCATAACTGCAATCCTTGATTTTTAAATGATCAAATGGTGAACAAAAAAGAAGAGGGCAAGGAGATTACATGTAGATAAATTCAGGGTATTTTAAGTACCTAATGAATTTAGAAACTTTATACCATTTTTAGCTGTTTACAATCAAATTATAGAACAACTATTAGAATTAAACTCCAAAGTAAACCTGGGGTTTTGTAAGCCCGACCCGTATCCGTACACGAATATGAATCGAGAATGTCACATAAAATATACAATATATTTACCATGCTAAATTTAGGCTAACAAATTTATTTATTTATTTTTTAACTCATAATACTAATATTGTCAATTTAAAAGATAAGCATAAAGTATTATAATTATATAAATCGTGTTTTAATTTCGAACTATTACAAGGCAAGCCGGATTTAAAATTTTACAAAACTGACAGGTTACTTAATTACATGCCACTAAATACAACAAAATAGGATGCCATAGATACAAGAAAATAACTTGTCTGCGTTATAGGCCCTAATACCCGATCTGATGCAAAAGCTATCCCACTAGCTATTCCGGCAACCTACATTTATCACCGAAATACACGCTGAGAATATACTCAGTGAGGCATAAGGTAAGTAACATGAAATAAACCATAAAAAATTTATGATATTTGTAAAACCTATTAAATTTCATAATACTTTTCATAATATGCAGAAAAAAAAAACATATCATATTATGTTGAAACATAATTTAATTCATCAATTAAAAATCGTATAGCCCAAGGTAATATTGAGTGACTAATATACGAGTCGTGTACTAAAAGTACTATTCTTTGCGAGCGCCATAATTAAATGACGAAAACAAGCGCCACAGAAGTGACCAAACGAGCGACACATTAGACTATCGAACAAGCGACACAATAAAGTATCGAAACGAGCGACACCCGAAGGTATCGAAAATGAGCGACACCCGAAGGTATCGAAAACAAGCGACATGTCGAAATCATGTGACTCTAATGGTATACCACAATCTCGTCTACTCATGACCAAGGGCAAATATAAAAATATTTCTGCAATAACATAATGGCTAGCATGGCATTATAATTTAAATCATGTAACTCAATCGTAAAGGAACAGTTCATACTCCAATAGGCCCATTTCCATTTTACAATATGTGCTGCCATTCTTTAAAAATACGAGACAAATATCATTTAAAATAATTTCATACTTTAAAAAAAATAATTACCTTTTTAGGTCGACTTATCGCAAGTCTTCCTATCACATATTATAAAAACATGCATGCACTCACCTTTGCCTTGTATCAAAATGCCTCACTACTCGATTTCAGTCCAATACTTTTTTCTTTCCCCTTTCGATTATTATGTCCCCGATTTGACTGATTATCTACAAAAATCATAACATATACCATTTCAAAGTATATGTTAGAATATTCCCAATTCACCAATAATAATGGAAATAACCAATAATTATCTAAAATCAATAAAATTGATCCGATAAAAATTTCCATATTCGAACCAATTTTTTCACACTTTTTATAAAAATTTCCAAACTTTGCATTTTAGTCCCTAAGGACATTTTCAAGCTTCTAACATCAATTTCAAACTAAATCCTTGCATTTTTCATCAAATACACTCAAGGACCTAAGCTTTAGAAATTTCCAACTTGGTCACTAATATTTCCGAAAATTACAATCAAGTCCCAAAGTCACCAAAAATTTCAAATTAAGCCTCCAAACCACTTAACTTGATTTTTCAAGCCATTACACTCAAAAACAAACTTTATAATTTAGTCCCCAAACTTTTCAAAATTTTCAAATTGGTCCCTAATGCCAAATTAATTAGGGATTTCACTCCAAACCATTTATATCATCATTCTAGACAATTCTTTCTTCTACAACACCTTCCAATTCAATTTTTATCAAAAACCCTAAAATTTCCTCTTTAAAAATCAAGACTTTTTTCTTTAATCTAACAACAGAAATATACTTGAATCACTTCCATTTCATCATTTCCAACCTCAAACCAAAATTTTGCCATAGTTTCCCCATAATTCTTCATCTAACCAATCCTCCAAACTCAACAAAAACACATGGAAACTAAGCAAAATTATATCAATAGATAGAGAATTTCAAGAGGAAAAATTTTCTATCCAATAGCTCAAGCCAAAAATCAACCACATAAGCACCAAAATTGAATTGAAATCCTTACCCCTTTTAACTTGAAATTTCGGCAGCTTTCAATCTCCTTTTTCTTTCTTTCCTTTTTACACAATTATGCCATTTGGCATATTATTACCCATTAAATACAATATTAAATCATACTATGCCACTTGTCTTGAAATAAAAAAATGGAATATTAAATTCCCTTATCAACATCTAACTAGACTTTAAATACTAGTTAGCAATTTAGTTAGTTTCCAACTAACTAATTGAAATCCAACTAATTCACTTGAAATCCAACTAATTCACTTGAAATCCAACCAACCTCAAGAAACCAGCCAGAACATAATAAAATATTCAAAATGAATATTTTATTAATTTTCCAACTCCAATGGGGCCCATCTTTAAAATTTAGACTCGATTCGAAATACCGATAATTAATAAGGTATCGAATATGATCGAATCTAAACAGTCTCAGAAAATTCTCAAATTTCAGCACAAGGTTCCTTGAGTCTAACTAAGGCTCCAATTAAAATTTCATAATTTTCCGAGTTCGAATACTTACCCGAAAAATTTACCAAAACTTATACCTTTACTAGCTTTTTACACAATTCTCGTACCAAAAATCTGATTCCCACTGAATTTATTCTTCTTACCTAAACTATTCATTTTTTACCATAAAATTTATTATTGGGAAAATTACCATTTTGGTCCTTATAATTTTCCCAACCTCACTTTTGTCACCAAACTTTGAAATCTTACGTTTTAGTCACCAAACTAAAACTATCAATTTTAAGAACTTTGCAAATTAATCACCAAGCACATATAAAGCAAATATAAATCAACTAACAAGCAAATTTTGGGGTATTACAATTCTTCCCCTTAAGAAAAAATTAGTCCTCGAATTTCGAGCGTCTGGTTTAAACAGGATGTGGGTACTGCTTCTCCATCATTTCCTTCGCCTCCCATGTCGCTTCATCAACTTTATGATTACGCCACAAGACTTTAACCAAAGGTATCCGCTTGTTTCTCAACTCTTTAGTACCATAAGCTAATATCCCGATTGGTTCTTCCTCGTCGTCAGTCCGATCAGAATTCGATCTCATCGGGTGCAATCACATGGGATGGATCTGATCGGTACCTTCAAGCATGGAGACACGAAAAACATCATGGATTTTACTCATTTCCGGTGGAAGAGCCAATCGATAAACAACAGGCCCACTTTCTTTAAAAAATCATACGGTCCAATGTATCGAGGACTTAACTTTCCTTTGCGTCCAAATCTCATGATTTTCTTCCAAGGAGAAACCTTTAAAAACATTTTTTCTCCTACCTTAAATCGGAATCTTTTCTTTTCAAATCCGCATATGCTTTTTTGTCGGTCTGCAGCTTTTTTTAAGATTTTCTTTCACAATTTTTACTTGTTCCTCTGTGTCTTGTAAATGGATCAGGCTTTAAAATCTTGTAATCACAGAACTCGAACCAATCCAACGGCGATCTACACTTTCGCCATACAACGCCTCAAATGGTGCCATCTCGTATACTTGCGATAATCAATTATTATAAGCAAATTCTGCCAACGGCAAGTACTTTTCCCAAGATCCTCAAATTCAATAACACAAGCTCTCAAAGATATCCTCAAGGATCTGAATCACCCGCTCGATGACCATCGGTCACCGAGGATGAAAGGTCATCTTGAAATGCAAACGTGTCCCCATTGCCTTCAGAATGCTTTCCAAAACTTGGATGTAAACTTGGGATCTCTCGGACACTATAAATGAGGGTACTCCATGAAGTCGAACCACCTCTTTAATATACAACTCAAAGATACCGCGCCATCCGATAATCTGTCCGAATCGGTATAAAATGAGTGTCTTGGTTAATCTGTCACAATCACCCGGATAGAATCCTTCTTCTTTGGGGGAGTCGAGGCGATCTGTAATAAAATCCATTGTAATCCTTTCCCACTTCCATTCTCGAACATGTAAATAGACCGCAGCTTCCCGATGGCACTTGATGCTCTGCTTTCACCTTCGGCGAGTCAAACATTTAGCAACAAACTCAAAATCATTCTCTTCATACCTGGCCACCAGTATCGACTTCTCAAATCCTGATACATCTTGTTTCCACCTAGATGTATAGTCAATGGACTATAGTGAGCTTCCATAAGCAGATCCCATTTCAACTTAGCATCTTCAGGGATATACAACCTGTCTTTATAATAAAGACATCCATCGGGTCTAATCTCATAATTCTTCACTTCACCCGATTCCACTTGTTTAATCTTTTCGGTACATTCTTTATCTTGCTGCTGACTTTCTTTAATCCGGTCAAACAATGCTGATTTTATTCTTAATTCCACCGAAAATGAACCATCAGATTGTCCTTTCAACGAGCATTCATAGCTCGTAATGTAGCAAATATCTTCCGCTCAAAGCATCTGCTACAACATTATTAGCTCTGCCGGGATAATAATCAATAACCAGATCATAGTCTTTGATTAGCTCCAACCATCTTCGTTGCCTCAAATTCAATTCTTTCGAGTCATCGATACTTTAAACTTTTGTGATCGATGTAAACATGACAACGCTCACCGTATAGATAATGTTGCCAAACTTTCGAGCAAACACTACTGCAGCAAGCTCCAAATCATGTGTCGGATAATTCTTCTCATGTGTTTTCAGCTGTCGGGAAGCATAAGCAATCACCTTTCCTTCTTGCATCAAGACGCAACCCAAACCAATATAAGATGCATCATTTGTCAGAATAAATTCCTTACCCGACTCAGGCTGAACTAATACGAGCTTCATAAAACTTTCTTCAAATGATCAAAACTCTCTTGGCATTTATCATTCCAAACAAATGGCACATCTTTTCTCAACAATTTGGTAAGTTGAGCAGGCTATCAAAGAAAAATCCTTGACAAACTGCGATAGTATCCAGCCAATCCCAAGAAACTACGAACCTCGGTAATATTCTTGGGAACTTTCCATTCAAGGATGGACTGTACTTTCTTAGGATCAACTCGTATCCCCTCAACTGAAGCAATGTGTCCTAAGAAAGCCACCTCGGACAGCCAAAACTCACATTTTGAGAGCTTGGCATATAACTTCTTTTCTCTCAAAATCTGCAATACTATTCGCAGGTGCACATCATGATCTTCTTTGGTCTTCGAATACACCAAAATATCATCAATGAAGACCACTACAAACTGATCAAGGTATGGTTGAAACACTCGTTTCATCAAGTCCATAAATGCAGCTGGAGCATTAGTAAGACCGAATGGCATAACCACAAACTCGTAATGACCATACCTTGTTCGAAAAGCTGTCTTCGGAACATCCTCCTCTTTGACTTTCAACTGATAATAGCCTGATCGAAGATCAATCTTGGAAAACACTGCTGCTCCTTTTAGTTGATCAAACAAATTTTCAATTCTCGGTAGTGGATACTTATTTTTAATAGTCACTTTGTTCAGCTGTCCATAATCAATACACAGTCGCAACGAACCATCTTTCTTTTTAACAAACAACACCGGTGCTCCCCACGGTGAAATACTAGGATGAATAAATCCTTTATCCGGCGATTCTTGCAATCGTGACTTCAATTCTCTTAACTCTCTGCGGTGCCATTCTATATGGAGCCATTGATATTGGTTCATCCACGAATTACCTCAATTCAAAATCAACTTCATTTTCCGGTGCCAAACACGGCAATTCCTCTAGAAACACATCCGAAAGTCTCAGTCTTTGTCGGAATGGCACGAGATCATTACCATCCTTTTGATTATCCACTACATATGCGAGAAAAGCACGCAACCTGTTCCAACAGCTTTTTAGCTTTAAGGCTGAAATCACATTCTGCAAACACCGAGATCCTTCTCCCAAAACTATAATCTCTGATCCATCGATTTGCCCTCAAAATCAATCATTCTTGACGACATCTCACCAGTAGCATCATGGGCATGAAGTCAATCCATACCTAGAATAATCTTCAAATCATCAAAAGATAACTCCAATAAATCAGCTGAAAACTCATATCCACGAACTATCAGTGAACAGTCTTTACACACCCTGGTTATCCGAGCACTTTGACCAAGTGGATTGACAAACTATCACATCACTCGAGTAGACACTACAGAATTCCTCTATCCCGTACCAATTTAGCACTAACATAGGAGTGTGTGGATCCGATGTCTATCAAAACAAAAAAAGTTCACCATAAAGTAGAAAAGTACCTATGATGATGTCGGGATCATCCCGATCATCTCGGTCATCATGAGTCCGAATATGATAGACTCGGCGAAAGCTCATCATCTTTCCCGGAACTGTCCGAGACGAACCTGCATCCACGGCCTCGGCCTCCTGCATACCCACGATCTCTCTGTGCGGACCGATCTGTCTTCACTAGCCGGACAATCTCGAACAAAGTGTCTCATCTCTCCACGTTGAAACAGCACTGTAACTTTTCGGCACTCTCCACGATGATACCGATTACAGTCTTTACACCGTGGAGCTCCCGATCTGTTTCGAATTCTTTGCCAAAGTACCCTTAGACTTTCCAAATTTGACCGGTCTGACCTCGAGATGCCGAATATCCAGTTTACCTTGATGAAAATTACCTTTACCTCGCTTAGCTGATCACGAAGTAAAAGATGATTCAGCTCCTCTTTTTCGCCCAGACGTCTCTTTCTCGGCCTTGTCTCGAACATTCTCCATCGCTTTGGCTTTATTAATGCGAGCATCCCGAAAATCTTGGATAGGGTTGGCCACTAACACCTCCCGATATCTCGAATCAAACCACCAATGAAACTGTCTTATACGGTTCCCTCGATGAGAGGTAGCAGCTCGGCACAAATCGGCTCGACGGTTGAAATCACACTCATACTCATAAATCGACCGTCCTTCTTGCTTGGGATCGATGAACTGATGTCTCATCTCTCTAACAAAAATAGCTCGATATATTTCCTTCAAACTCTCGAAGGAAAAAGCGCCAGTGATCTCCTCGTGCACACGAGGTGTAATGGTGTTCCACCGGATCGAGCCGGCCCTCTCAATAGAGAAACTACACCATCAAGCTTTCCTCGATCATCGCATCCGATGCGAGCTAATATAGATTGTACATCATTAAGCCATGTATCGGTGAGAGTGGATCACCATCTTCTTCTCCTTTAAAATTCAAGCCTCAAGTGTCTTTAGCTCCTTTGGCACATTCAATCGGGAGGTCTATTAAATATAGCATTGAGTCTGCAAAAATGTACCGATCCTGAACCCAGCGTTCCCGGCTGTACACCATTTCTTGGACCTCTTCTCCGGCATCGGGAGCAATCTCGAGCCTTGCTCGCTCTACAATGTGTCGGGAACCCTCTCCTTCCGACATCTGTACTCATAACATTCACTAAACTCATAAGCAATTGCATCAACTAAACAAATATCATTTTCAAGTATAAACGACATCCTAGTGGCATGTACACTTTAAAACACTTTCATTAAAATAAATAAATCCAGAACCGGCTAAACCTGTAGCTCTGATACCAATAAATGTAACACCCCCGACCCGTATCCGTACACGAATATGAATCGAGAATGTCACATAAAATATACACTATACTTACCATGCTAAATTTAGGCTAACAAATTTATTTATTTATTTATTTAACTCATAATACTAATATTGTCAATTTAAAAGATAAGCATAAAGTATTATAATTATATAAATCGTGTTTTAATTTCGAACTATTACAAGGCAAGCCGGATTTAAAATTTTACAAAACTAATAGGTTACTTAATTACATGCCACTAAATACAACAAAATAGGATGTCATAGATACAAGAAAATAACTTGTCTGCGTTGTAGGCCCTAATACCCGATCTGATGCAAAAGCTATCCCACTAGCTATTCCGCAACCTATTTTTATCACCGAAATACACGCGAGAATATACTCAGTGAGGCATAAGGTAAGTAACATGAAATAAACCATAAACAATTTATGATATTTGTAAAACCTATTAAATTTCATAATACTTTTCATAATATGCAGAAAAAAAAACATATCATATTATGTTGAAACATAATTTAATTCATCAATTAAAAATCGTATAACCCAAGGTAATATTGAGTGACTAATATATGAGTCGTGTACTAAAAGTACTATTTATTGCGAGCGCCATAATTAAATGATTTAAAAACAAGCGCCACCGGTGACCAAACGAAAGCGACACATTAAAGTATCGAACAAGCGACACAATAAAGTATCGAAACGAGCGACACCAAGGTATCGAAAATGAGCGACACCCGGAGGTATCGAAAACAAGCGACATGTCGAAATCATGTGACTCTAATGGTATACCACAATACATCATCTACTCATGACCAAGGGCAAATATAAAAATATTTCTGCAATAACATAATGGCTAGCATGGCATTATAATTTAAATCATGTAACTCAATCGTAAAGGAACAGTTCATACTCCAATAGGCCCATTTCCATTTTACAATATGCTGCCATTCTTTAAAAATACGAGACAAATATCATTTAAAATAATTTCATACTTTAAAAAAAATAATTACCTTTTTAGGTCGACTTATCGCAAGTCTTCCTATCACATATTATAAAAACATGCATGCACTCACCTTTGCCTTGTATCAAAATGCCTCACTACTCGATTTCAGTCCAGTACTTTTTCTTTCCCCTTTCGATTATTATGTCCCGATTTGACTGATTATCTACAAAAATCATAACATATACCATTTCAAAGTATATGTTAGAATATTCCCAATTCACCAATAATAATGGAAATAACCAATAATTATCTAAAATCAATAAAATTGATCCGATAAAAATTTCTATATTCGAACCAATTTTTTCACACTTTTTATAAAAATTTCCAAACTTTGCATTTTAGTCCCTAAGGACATTTTCAAGCTTCTAACATCAATTTCAAACTAAATCCTTGCATTTTTCATCAAATACACTCAAGGACCTAAGCTTTAGAAATTTCCAACTTGGTCACTAATATTTCCGAAAATTACAATCAAGTCCCAAAGTCACCAAAATTTCAAATTAAGCCTCCAAACCACTTAACTTGATTTTTCAAGCCATTACACTCAAAAACAAACTTTATAATTTAGTCCCCAAACTTTTCAAAATTTTCAAATTGGTCCCTAATGCCAAATTAATTAGGGATTTCACTCCAAACCATTTATATCATCATTCTAAACAATTCTTTCTTCTACAACACCTTCCAATTCAATTTTTATCAAAAACCCTAAAATTTCCTCTTTAAAAATCAAGACTTTTTTCTTTAATCTAACAACACAAATATACTTGAATCACTTCCATTTCATCATTTCCAACCTCAAACCAAAATTTTGCCATAGTTTCCCCATAATTCTTCATCTAACCAATCCTCCAAACTCAACAAAAACACATGGAAACTAAGCAAAATTATATCAATAGATAGAGAATTTCAAGAGGAAAAATTTTCTATCTAATAGCTCAAGCCAAAAATCAACCACATAAGCACCAAAATTGAATTGAAATCCTTACCCCCTTTTAACTTGAAATTTCGGCAGCTTTCAATCTCCTTTTTCTTTTCTTTCCTTTTTACACAATTATGCCATTTGGCATATTATTACCTATTAAATACAATATTAAATCATACTATGCCACTTGTCTTGAAATAAAAAAATGGAATATTAAATTCCCTTATCAACATCTAACTAGACTTTAAATATTAGTTAGCAATTTAGTTAGTTTCAAACTAACTAATTGAAATCAACTAATTCACTTGAAATCCAACTAATTCACTTGAAATCCAACCAACCTCAAGAAACCAGCCAGAACATAATAAAATATTCAAAATGAATATTTTATTAATTTTCCAACTCCAATGGGGCCCATCTTTAAAATTTAGACTCGATTCGAAATACCGATAATTAATAAGGTATCGAATATGATCGAATCTAAACAGTCTCAGAAAATTCTCAAATTTCAGCACAAGGTTCCTTGAGTCTAACTAAGGCTCAATTAAAATTTCATAATTTTCCGAGTTCGAATACTTACCCGAAAATTTACCAAAACTTATACCTTTACTAGCTTTTTACACAATTCTCGTACCAAAAATCTGATTCCCACTGAATTTATTCTTCTTACCTAAACTATTCATTTTTTACCATAAAATTTATTATTGGGAAAATTACCATTTTGGTCCTTATAATTTTCCCAACCTCACTTTTGTCACCAAACTTTGAAATCTTACGTTTTAGTCACCAAACTAAAACTATCAATTTTAAGAACTTTGCAAATTAATCACCAAGCACATATAAAGCAAATATAAATCAACTAACAAGCAAATTTTGGGTATTACAATTCTTCCCCTTAAGAAAATTAGTCCTCGAATTTTCGGAGCGCACTGGTTTAAAACAGGATGTGGGTACTGCTTCTCCATCATTTCCTTCGCCTCCCATGTCGCTTCATCAACTTTATGATTACGCCACAAGACTTTAACCAAAGGTATCCGCTTGTTTCTCAACTCTTTAGTACCATAAGCTAATATCCCGATTGGTTCTTCCTCGTCGTCAAGTCAGTCGACGTAATTGATCTCATCGGGTGCAATCACATGGGATGGATCTGATCGGTACCTTCAAGCATGGAGACACGAAAAACATCATGGATTTTACTCATTTCCGTGGAAGAGCCAACCGATAAACAACAGGCCCACTTTCTTTAAAATCTCATACGGTCCAATGTATCGAGGACTTAACTTTCCTTTGCGTCCAAATCTCATGATTTTCTTCCAAGGAGAAACCTTTAAAAACATTTTTTCTCCTACCTTAAATCTGAATCTTTTCTTTTCAAATCCGCATATGCTTTTTTGCCTGATCTGCAGACTTTTTAAGATTTTCTTTCACAATTTTTACTTGTTCCTCTCGTGTCTTGTAAAGATCGGGCTTTAAAATCTTGTAATCAGAAACTCGAACCAATCCAACGGCGATCTACACTTTCTCGCCATACAACGCCCTCAAATGGTGCCATCTCAGTATACTTGCTCGATAAATCATTATTATAAGCAAATTCTGCCAACGGCAAGTACTTTTCCCAAGATCCTCAAATTCAATAACACAAGCTCTCGGCATATCCTCAAGGATCCAATCACCCGCTACGACCGACCATCACCGAGGATGAAAAGGTCATCTTGAAATGCAAACGTGTCCCCATTGCCTTCAGAATGCTTTCCAAAACTTGGATGTAAACTTGGGATCTCTCGCTGACACTATAAAATGAGGGTACTCCATGAAGTCGAACCACCTCTTTAATATACAACTCAAAGATACCGCCATCCGATAATCTGTCCGAATCGGTATAAAATGAGTCGTCTTGGTTAATCATCACAATCACCCGGATAGAATCCTTCTTACTGGGAGTCGAGGCGATCTGTAATAAAATCCATTGTAATCCTTTCCCACTTCCATTCGGGAATGTAAATAGACTGCAGCTTCCCGATGGCACTTGATGCTCTGCTTTCACCTTCGATGTGTCAAACATTTAGCAACAAACTCAAATCATTCTCTTCATACCACCACCAAGATTTACTTCTCAAATCCTGATACATCTTGTTTCCACCTAGATGTATAGTCAATGGACTATAGTGAGCTTCCATAAGCGCATCCCATTTCAACTTAGCATCTTGAGGATATACAACCTGTCTTTATAATAAAGACATCCATCTGTCTAATCTCATAATTCTTCACTTCACCCGATTCCACTTGTTTAATCTTTTTCGTACATTCTTTATCTTGCTGCTGACTTTCTTTAATCCGGTCAAACAATGCTGATTTTATTCTTAATTCCACCGAAAATGAACCATCGATTGTCCTTTCAACTGAGCATTCATAGCTCGTAATGTAGCAAATATCTTCCGCTCAAAGCATCCGCTACAACATTAGCTCTGCGGGGATAATAATCAATAACCAGATCATAGTCTTTGATTAGCTCCAACCATCTTCGTTGCCTCAAATTCAATTCTTTCTCGAGTCATCGATACTTTAAACTTTTGTGATCGGTGTAAACATGACAACGCTCACCGTATAGATAATGTTGCCAAACTTTCGAGCAAACACTACTGCAGCAAGCTCCAAATCATGTGTCGGATAATTCTTCTCATGTGTTTTCAGCCGTCGGAAGCATAAGCAATCACCTTTCCTTCTTGCATCAAGACGCAACCCAAACCAATATAAGATGCATCATTTGTGCATGAATAAATTCCTTACCCGACTCAGGCTGAACTAATCTGGAGCTTCATAAAACTTTCTTCAAATGATCAAAACTCTCTTGGCATTTATCATTCCAAACAAATGGCACATCTTTTCTCAACAATTTGGTAAGCTGAGCAGCTATCAAAGAAAAATCCTTGACAAACTGCGATAGTATCCAGTAATCCCAAGAAACTACGAACCTCGGTAATATTCTTGGGAACTTTCCATTCAAGGATGGACTGTACTTTCTTAGGATCAACTCGTATCCCCTCAATCAAGCAATGTGTCCTAAGAAAGCCACCTCGGACAGCCAAAACTCACATTTTGAGAGCTTGGCATATAACTTCTTTTCTCTCAAAATCTGCAATACTATTCGCAGTGCACATCATGATCTTCTTTGGTCTTGAATACACCAAAATATCATCATCAATGAAGACCACTACAAACTGATCAAGGTATGGTTGAAACACTGCGTTTCATCAAGTCCATAAATGCAGCTGGAGCATTAGTAAGACCGAATGGCATAACCACAAACTCGTAATGACCATACCTTGTTCGAAAAGTCATCTTGGAACATCCTCCTCTTTGACTTTCAACTCGATAATAGCCTGATCAAGATCAATCTTGGAAAACACTTCGCTGCTGCTCCTTTTAGTTGATCAAACAAATTTTCAATTCTCGTAGTGGATACTTATTTTTAATAGTCACTTTGTTCAGCTGTCCATAATCAATACACAAAATGAACGAACCATCTTTCTTTTTAACAAACAACACCGGTGCTCCCCACGGTGAAATACTAGGATGAATAAATCCTTTATCCAGCAGTTCTTGCAACTGTGACTTCAATTCTCTTAACTCTGCCGGTGCCATTCTATATGGAGCCATTGATATTGGTTCAGTCCCTGGAATTACCTCAATTCCAAACTGAACTTCATTTTCCGGTGCCAAACCTGGCAATTCCTCTAGAAACACATCCGGAAAGTCTCGTACTGTCGGAATGGCACTGAGATCATTACCATCCTTTTGATTATCCACTACATATGCCGTAAAAGCCCGCAACCCTGCTCCCAACAGCTTTTTAGCTTTAAGGGCTGAAATCACATTCTGCAAACACCGAGATCCTTCTCCCAAAACTATAATCTCTGATCCATCAGTTGCCCTCAAAATCAACTGTTGCTGACGACATCTCACCGTAGCATCATGGGCATGAAGTCAATCCATACCCAGAATAATCTTCAAATCATCAAAAGATAACTCCAATAAATCACCTGAAAACTCATATCCTCAACTATCGCGAAATGTCTTTACACACCACGTTATCCGAGCACTTTGACCAAGTGGATTGACAGCTATCACATCACTCTGAGTAGACACTACAGGAATTCCTCTATCCCGTACCAATTTAGCACTAACATAGGAGTGTGTGGATCCAGTGTCTATCAAAACAAAAACAGGTTCACCATAAAGTAGAAAAGTACCTATGATGATGTCAGGATCATCCCGATCATCTCGGTCATCATGAGTCCGAATATGATAGACTCGAGCGAAAGCTCATCATCTTTCCCGAACCTGTCCGAGACGAACCTGCAGATCCACGGCCTCGGCCTCCCTGCATACCCACTGATCTCTCTGTCTGGACCGATCTGTCTTCACTAGCTGGACAATCTCGAACAAAGTGTCTCATCTCTCCACAGTTGAAACAGGCACCTGTAACTTTTCGGCACTCTCCACGATGATACCGATTACAAGTGCTTACACCGTGGAGCTCCGATCTGTTTCGAATTCTTTGCCAAAGTACCCTTAGACTTTCCGGCTTGACCGTCCGACCTCGAGATGCGAATATCCAGATTTACCTTGATGAAAATTACCTTTACCTCGCTTAGCTGATCACGAAGTAAAAGATGATTCAGCTCCTCTTTTCGCCCGCAGACGTCTCTTTCTCGGCCTTGTCTCGAACATTCTCCATCGCTTGGCTTTATTAACAAAGATCCTCGAAAATCTTGGATAGGGTTGGCCACTAACACCTCCCGATATCTCAATCAAAACCACCAATGAAACTGCCTATAACAGCTTCCCTCGAGAGGTAGCAGCTCGAAAAAATCGGCTCGAGACGGTTGAAATCACACTCATACTCATAAATCGACCGTCCTTCTTGCTTCGGATCGATGAACGATGTCTCATCTCTCTAACAAAAATAGCTCGATATATTTCCTTCAAACTCTCGAAGGAAAACTGCCAGTGATCTCCTCGTGCACACGAGCCGTAATGGTGTTCCACCGGATCGAAGCCGCCCTCTCAATAGAGAAACTACACCATCAAGCTTTCTCGATCATCGCATCCGATGCGAGCTAATATAGATTGTACATCATTAAGCCATGTATCGGCCGAGAGTGGATCACCATCTTCTTCTCCTTTAAAATTCAAGCCTCAAGTGTCTTTAGCTCCTTTGGCACATTCAATGGGGGAGGTCTATTAAATATAGCATTCGAGTCAAAAAATGTACCACGATCCTCGAACCCGGCGTTCCCGTACTGCATCGTCTTCTGGACCTCTTCTCCGGCATCGAGAGCAATCTCGTGCCTTGCTCGCTTAACAATGTGTCGGGAACCCTCTCCTTCCGACATCTGTACTCATAACATTCACTAAACTCATAAGCAATTGCATCAACTAAACAAATATCATTTTCAAGTATAAACGACATCCTAGTGGCATGTACACTTTAAAACACTTTCATTAAAATAAATAAATCCAGAACCAAAAACTCAGTAGCTCGATACCAATAAATGTAACACCCCCACCCGTATCCGCATACCGAATATGAATCGAGAATGTCACATAAAATATACACTATACTTACCATGCTAAATTTAGGCTAACAAATTTATTTATTTATTTATTTAACTCATAATACTAATATTGTCAATTTAAAAGATAAGCATAAAGTATTATAATTATATAAATCGTGTTTTAATTTCAACTATTACAAGGCAAGCGGTTTAAAATTTTACAAAACTAATAGGTTACTTAATTACATGCCACTAAATACAACAAAATAGGATGTCATAGATACAAGAAAATAACTTGTCTCAAGGTTGTAGGCCCTAATACCCGATCGATGCAAAAGCTATCCCACTAGCTATTCCTAAACCTACATGTATCACCAAATACACGCTGAGAATATACTCAAAGTGAGGCATAAGGTAAGTAACATGAAATAAACCATAAACAATTTATGATATTTGTAAAACCTATTAAATTTCATAATACTTTTCATAATATGCAGAAAAAAAAACATATCATATTATGTTGAAACATAATTTAATTCATCAATTAAAAATCGTATAACCCAAGGTAATATTGAGTGACTAATATATGAGTCGTGTACTAAAAGTACTATTTATTGCGAGCGCCATAATTAAATGACGAAAACAAGCGCCACCGAAGTGACGAAACGAGCGACACATTAAAGTATCGAACAAGCGACACAATAAAGTATCGAAACGAGCGACACCCGAAGGTATCGAAAATGAGCGACACCCGAAGGTATCGAAAACAAGCGACATGTCGAAATCATGTGACTCTAATGGTATACCACAATACTGTCTACTCATGACCAAGGGCAAATATAAAAATATTTCCTGCAATAACATAATGGCTAGCATGGCATTATAATTTAAATCATGTAACTCAATCGTAAAGGAACAGTTCATACTCCAATAGGCCCATTTCCATTTTACAATATCTGCCATTCTTTAAAAATACGAGACAAATATCATTTAAAATAATTTCATACTTTAAAAAAAAATAATTACCTTTTTAGGTCGACTTATCGCAAGTCTTCCTATCACATATTATAAAAACATGCATGCACTCACTTTTGCCTTGTATCAAAATGCCTCACTACTCGATTTCAGTCCAGTACTTTTTCTTTCCCCTTTCGATTATTATGTCCCCGATTTGACTGATTATCTACAAAAATCATAACATATACCATTTCAAAGTATATGTTAGAATATTCCCAATTCACCAATAATAATGGAAATAACCAATAATTATCTAAAATCAATAAAATTGATCCGATAAAAATTTCTATATTCGAACCAATTTTTTCACACTTTTTATAAAAATTTCCAAACTTTGCATTTTAGTCCCTAAGGACATTTTCAAGCTTCTAACATCAATTTCAAACTAAATCCTTGTATTTTTCATCAAATACACTCAAGGACCTAAGCTTTAGAAATTTCCAACTTGGTCACTAATATTTCCGAAAATTACAATCAAGTCCCAAAGTCACCAAAAATTTCAAATTTAGCCTCCAAACCACTTAACTTGATTTTTCAAGCCATTACACTCCAAAAACAAACTTTATAATTTAGTCCCCAAACTTTTCAAAATTTTCAAATTGGTCCTAATGCCAAATTAATTAGGGATTTCACTCCAAACCATTTATATCATCATTCTAAACAATTCTTTCTTCTACAACACCTTCCAATTCAATTTTTATCAAAAACCCTAAAATTTCCTCTTTAAAAATCAAGACTTTTTTTCTTTAATCTAACAACACAAATATACTTGAATCACTTCCATTTCATCATTTCCAACCTCAAACCAAAATTTTGCCATAGTTTCCCCATAATTCTTCATCTAACCAATCCTCCAAACTCAACAAAAACACATGGAAACTAAGCAAAAATTATATCAATAGATAGAGAATTTCAAGAGGAAAAATTTTCTATCTAATAGCTCAAGCCAAAAATCAACCACATAAGCACCAAAATTGAATTGAAATCCTTACCCCCTTTTAACTTGAAATTTCGGCAGCTTTCAATCTCCTTTTTCTTTTCTTTCCTTTTTACACAATTATGCCATTTGACATATTATTACCTATTAAATACAATATTAAATCATACTATGCCACTTGTCTTGAAATAAAAAAATGGAATATTAAATTCCCTTATCAACATCTAACTAGACTTTAAATATTAGTTAGCAATTTAGTTAGTTTCAACTAACTAATTGAAATCAACTAATTCACTTGAAATCCAACTAATTCACTTGAAATCCAACCAACCTCAAGAAACCAACCAGAACATAATAAAATATTCAAAATGAATATTTTATAAATTTTCCAACTCCAATGGGGCCCATCTTTAAAATTTAGACTCGATTCGAAATACCGATAATTAATAAGGTATCGAATATGATCGAATCTAAACAGTCTCAGAAAATTCTCAAATTTCAGCACAAGGTTCCTTGAGTCTAGCTAAGGCTCCAATTAAAATTTCATAATTTTCTGAGTTCGAATACTTACCCGAAAAATTTACCAAAACTTATACCTTTACTAGCTTTTTACACAATTTTCGTACCAAAAATCCGATTCACACTGAATTTATTCTTCTTATCTAAACTATTCATTTTTTTACCATAAAATTTATTATTGGGAAAATTACCATTTTGGTCCTTATAATTTTCCCAACCTCACTTTTGTCACCAAACTTTGAAATCTTACGTTTTAGTCACCAAACTAAAACTATCAATTTTAAGAACTTTGCAAATTAATCACCAAGCACATATAAAGCAAATATAAATAAACTAACAAGCAAATTTTGGGGTATTACAGGTTTACTCCATTCTAGGGGTGTAAATGAGCCGAGTCCAACTCGAGTAGTGCTAAGCTCGACTCAGCTCGTTAAAAACTCGAGCTGAGTTCGAGCTCGAGCCGAGTATTGACCGAGCTTTGACAGAATTAGATTAGAGTAGCTCGTGATTTGTCTCATCTCATTTACAACTCTATTAATAATAATAATATCCAACAACATACATTTTAGTTCACTTTAATTTAAAAAGAATAAAAATTAGTATTTTATATTTTCGAGTGGCTTGCGTGCTTTTTGAGTCGGGAATTGAGTAGCTCGGTAAAGCTCGTTAAGAACTTAAGCTGCTTGAGTCGAGTGTTGACCGAACTTTGACCGAGTCGGACTAGAACAACTAGCAATCTGTCTCGTCTCATATATATATAACCCTATTCCATTCTGTTTATCAAACCAGTCTTAAAAAGCACTTACAAGCCTGGAATTTGAATCTTAACATTTGTATTCCTTTATTTATGTCCAAACTGCAATTTCTTTTGTTTGTTTGTTTTTAACCTTTCACTGTAAAATGAAGTGGAACACCAAGATTTACTCCTTCAGATTGAATCAAACTTGGAAATAATTCTCCAGAACATTGAAGAGAGCTACTACTGGAGCTAAATATACCCTCTATTTTTAGAGAAAGAAAGATGATAGTGGATAATTGGATGTGACAGCTGATCTCACATGGCTAGCATTTCTCAAAATGTTCCACCTTCACCCACTGCTTTATCATATCTTTTCACCATGCAATTTGTTTAGTTGTGGACGTTTTGATTTTCTTTCATATAGTATTAGTATAAAAGCAGTGGCAGACATCAGAAAGATAGAATGCCAACTCAGAAAGCTTCAAATCCACTTCCTCTTACACTCACAACAATAGAAAAAGAAAGGGTAACCCATGATGTCTTTTAGGATCTTATCTCATTTTAAAAGGTTGTCTCAACTAATCAACTTTCCACAAAATCTGGTCACCATCATTTCTTTAAATATTATCATCTACAAGTCTATGTTCTACCTTTATTCCTCTTTGCTGAGCAATATGTGACTCATGCAAACAAAAAAGTTAGATTCAACCACCATATCTATATAACTTTAAATACCATTTCCCGAATCCAAAGATTCATTAACCATTACCAAAAAACACCTCTTCCTTCATAATAGAAGCTGAAAGAGAAAAAAGATTTCCATTTCATTCATCCGAAAATGAAGAATCAGATACTTGAACAAGTCATTGCAGCTCCAACGAAATCAACAACATATCGAGTTGAGAGAACGCCAAGACGATACTTACCAGATGCCACCGGCCAGTATTGGACTCCATCATCTGCCGAAGGGTCTAATACTTTTAGAAAAAGTAGGTGCTCCCTTTTAATCTGTGACGGATTTAGAAATTCATAATGAGATGTTTTATAGTACTAATGAGAGTTTTTGAATTGCAGTCCAGGGGAACTTTGTTCTTAAAAGGATGAACAAGTTTGGGAAGAAAGCTGATACTTTCACAAACGGAGTACGAGAACATGGTATGATACACTCTAAATTCTAAACATATGTATGTATGTACATGAAAACTGAAGTTACTTTTGAAAATGCAGTGAGGCTGGGGCCAAAGTTCACTGAAACTGTGAAGGGAAAGTTGAGTTTGGGGGCAAGGATTCTTAAAGTTGGAGGTATCGATAAGATTTTCAAACAATTGTTTAGTGTAAGAGAAGGAGAGAAGCTGATGAAGGCATTCCAATGCTATTTATCGACAACAGCAGGTCCTATAGCTGGTTTACTTTTCATCTCATCTCAGAAGGTTGCATTTTGCAGTGACAGATCAATCAAAATCCCATCTCCTAATGGAGAATTCCTCAGAGTCCATTACAAGGTTGGTATATATTTTATCAGTTTTATCCTTCTCAGACTGTATAATTTTTCACACTTCAATTCTCATGTTGTATATCAATTTTGATGCAGGTTTTGATCCCACTTGAGAAAATAAAGGGAGTTAATGAGAGTGAAAACATGAAGAAACCATCACAGAAGTACATGGAAATTGCGACAGTAGATGATTTTGAGTTGTGGTTTATGGGGTTCTTGAATTACCAGAAAACTTTCAAATTCCTTCAGCAAGCAATCTCCCAGAGACTAACGGATGATGTGCTACAAGTCACTTTCTAGGTGGCTAACAAATTTGTTCTCTGTTTCATCATATTGTTTTTGTTCATGAAATATGGAATAGGATTTTCTTAATTGAATATCCCGGAACTATGCCGTCACAAGATGCTGGCACAAATGGCAAGTCATGCAAACAAAGTATTTAATTCTGTTTAACCCCATGAACAAAGATTGGAGGCAATCTAGCATCCACGATTTCACAAGTCTCGGCAATTGAATGGTGCTGCAGCTGGAGGTTCGTCGGGAAAGTCAGCCAAACATCCCCCTAAACATTCTGCTGCACCAGCTGGTCTTGGCATGTTTGGTGCTCCAACTATAGGGCAACTGATATGAGGCCCCCTTTTCTCAGCATTTGTCTAGTCAGTGAATCTTCCTGCCCGGGCAAACATGGCTTACGGAGTGAGAGCTCCTGTACCAGGAGCAGTGGTTCCAAGTGCAACAATGAACTGGGATCCTGAAAGGTGCCTAATGCTGCCTACACATGCTCGTAGGTAATATTCTGTTTAGTTTCCATATGTACAAAGGACAGAAGACAACTAACTAGCTTGTGCGGATATCGGACTTTCCAATTTAGCCTGAATAAGATTTTCTTATTTGCAAGCACAAAACAAGTTTGTGTGTCATTTGTTTAATCTAAATTAGCCAATAGGGATAGTACTTATATGTTTGTCTGTATAGGCCAATGTGAAAAAAGGAAAATGTTAAATAAAGGATAATTTTATTAATAAATCTAGCTGGTTTAATAGAGCAAAATCAGCAATGTTACAAAAAAGCTCTGTATCCTGACATCAAAAGAGCAGAAATGAAAATCAATCCTGTTACAATGCTCCATGACCATCCAAGGTTTCTCATAGGATTTTAGCACCAGAAAACAGCAAGTTCAGAATCTGGTTCAATAACAAGATTCGCCTTGCCTTAGCATTCGGTTTCAAGAAAAAACATCTAAAGCCATTTTGATATTATAAAGTTCACAAAATCTGGGGTCCATAGTCATCACAGGACCAAAGAATAAGGCATTAACAATACCTTTTTTATTTCTCATAAGGTCACCAATACCTGCAGTGTGGGATGAGAGTATCGTGATGCAATACAAAACTAAGAACAAGAATTATAAGAGGAAAGAAATCAGATAGAGCAAAGGGAGACAAAGAACAGAGAATTTGGGGAAAGACAAAGAACAGAGAATTTTCATTCCAATTTGATCGGTATCTTGCAACCAGCCAAAAACAGGGTTTTAACCCCTCAAAATACATAAAACGACATAGTATTTTCACTGATAAAACTAAAATAAACGACACCGTTTATTCCTAATAATTTGACACATAACAATACTCCCTCGGTCAAAGAAATCCTTGTCCACAAGGATGAGAGAACGACTCCGTACTGTTCTTGATTTGTCTTTCAAATGATTTGACCAAACTTTGCCGAATGCTCTTTTGGCCAAGATTAAGAATGGTGCGACATCGGCGAAGAAGAGTCCCCCGGATCGAAAATATGTCGACCCCTAGAATCAGAGCTGGTCTTATACCTTTCTCAATTATCCCATCAAAAATGCTAATAGCTTCTCTAGTATGACAATTTTGTGCATACCTCGTCGTCACTTTCGTCCATGAAATAATAGAACCATTGTCCATTACTTTAAAAACACCCCAAGCACCATCCATAGAACCACATTTTGCAAACCTGTCAATCAATGCATTATCCACATAAACATCAAACACAAGATTCAAGTTCAATTGGGCTTGCATCAAAACTCCTAACCAGGCACGGCTAAGAAGATGTACCATGTATACATAACCAATAGTAATACTCCCTCGGTCATAGGAATCCTTGAGCATGGATACTCGTTGTAACATTTTCAGCTTGGTTGGTAGTATCGACACCTCTGCCCCTTGCAAGTTGCGGGTTCAAAGTAGGGTTACGCATACTCGAACTCAATCCAACCTTTTGAAATATGTCGTGCAGGGAGAACCTAACTGCCATAGAATCTGTTGCAGGTTCTGTCTCGAACAGCCAAGCCACAAAAAGAGCCGTGAATGAAGCAGGAGACTCCTCATTCAACTCCTCAACCATACATTGAGTCGCCCCAACTTCGATTGGTTCCCCATTCGACTCCTCGGCCACACCTCTATACACCACATCGATATGCTTGGCCACTTTTAATCCATAATCTCTTGTAGGCATTTCATCAAACACCTGCTCCGTAGGCAGAGCTTCCTTCACCAAGTTAATTTTGGGTGTAGCAGCAGCTGTCAATGGTGTTGCAGCTGACTCCCCTTTATCATGTTGTGCTAACTCAAGAGGCAATCTCTTTGTCGGTGTCGCACCCAAAATCCCCTTCGAAGACACCATCGGACCCAGCAAATTTTGCAGCAGATCCTTCAGTTCGTGAATCTCAGAGCGAACGCCATTGATTTCCGCTTGGATCTCTTGAACCTTCTCATTGAGGGTTTGATCAATTTTCTCCTCCAATCGTGCCGCCATCGCGTTGAATTCGGACTACATTTTAAAAAAAAATTGGCTAGGAAACGTGGCTCGGATGCCTTTGATGCAACTCAAATCAAAGAAGAAGAATTATAAGGGGAAAAATCAGATAGAGCAGATGGAGACAACAGAATAGAAGATATTAGGGAAAGACGGAGTTTTTCATTCCAATTGATCGATAAAAAACAAACCTAAAACCATATGGGATTTTAACCCTAAAATCCTAAACATCAAAAATACGTCGTTTCAAATAAAACTACACGTTTTATTAGACTAAAAAACAACGCATAACAAAACTCCCCGCTTGAAGAAATCCTTGTCCTCAAGGATTAAAGGAGACAAACATGAAGCAAAACCAATAAGAACTGATGCTGAATCAATCGAATCTTTTAAATGGTTGGAGCAAATATCAATCATTACCCTTTTCAGCTTGATCACATTCGACATATGAACTGAAGATGGCTTCATAGTAATGTTGGCAAACCAATATCCTCCGGGGTCAAACAGTTCTCTAGTCAACTCATCAATGTTCCAATTTTGATTTGGAGGACACAAACCATCCGACTCCCAAAGTCGACTCTCATAACTAATGACGCGCAGAGACTCAAAAATTTTAGGTGAAAATAAACTCATTGCATCTTTTGCTCCCTTAAACATAATTGATGAATGATTTAAATAGTTATTATTTTATTATTAATTACTTATTGTTTGTCGGTTTATGTTGCTAATTTGGGTATTTTCTCTTATTTTCTGTGTATGACATTAGATTTCAGAAACTGTGCTAAAAATGGCAAAGTTCTACAATTTTTATTTGGAGTCAAGGCTGGGCATGAAAAATCTGACTGGATGCCACGTCAGCGCTTCTGGAAGATAACGTCAGCAGTGACGATATCTTATCAGCCGTATTTTAATAGCTTATCAGACGGATTTAAAATTTAAATTTGGGATTATCTTTTGTATTTAATTTAAATATTTTTAGGATTAATCTTTTATCTTTTAGAGTTATTTTTAGGGTTTTAGAATACTATAAATACCCCCTTGGGGGTAAGCTAGAACATCATCTCTCATTCTTAGCTTTGTTTTTCTTTACTTTGGAAGTTTTATAAAATTCTCTTCTCTTTTTATTCTTTTAAATTTTCTTTATTTTAATGCTAAGTATGATTTCTTCCATAGTCATGCTTAGCTAAATTTACCATTAGCCGATAGCTAAGCGAAACCCAATTCATTTCGTGAGAATTGCAAGAGCTCTTCATACCTTCAAACTTCTTTCTTGATTTTCAGCATTATTGGATTGGCAATCGGCCTTTCCTTTAAACATCTCAACTCCTTCAATCCAAAAAGCGCGCGTTGGTTTGATCGACGTTTTGATGCACTATTGGGGAGAAGAGTAGGTTTATAGCACATTCAACTC
Organism: Hibiscus mutabilis; assembly: GCA_019671005.1. Lineage (NCBI taxonomy): Eukaryota > Viridiplantae > Streptophyta > Magnoliopsida > Malvales > Malvaceae > Hibiscus > Hibiscus mutabilis. The sequence continues at coordinate 27,833,563 of CM033753.1, read as the reverse complement.
CCTAAGAACAAACTTAGCGGCGGTCTGCTAAGGGAAATCAAGATCGAATATGATTCTCGTTGAGACAAAAATTATCCGAGCACGAGCTTTTTCCAGCACAGAATACAATATGGCTAATCGATTGCCGTCGTTGATAAAAAAAGTGCTAAATTCTAAGGATTGACCTTGGAAAATTAGTTCACCATAGAGAATAGCAAGTTACAAGGGTTGAGCCTTGTAGACTGTAACCGGCAAGTATCAGGAGTAAAAATCTTATTCGATGATCGATTGGAAACGAGTTAATGTGAAGCTTAAGGCTGTTACTTAAATTGAATATTTTCTTGAATTTACTTTAATTCTTAGTTTTGAACTTTTATTTCTTAGTTTTATTTAAATTAGACTCTTGCTATAAAACCCCCTATTTTTCTTTATTTACTCGCTTAAGGTCATAATCAAAACCACTCAACATCAGAAGCTCCTTAGTCCTTGTGGATCGACCCTTCTTCTCTACTACTACATTATTTATTTATTTTGAGATTAAGGAATATTTATTTGACAAATACGACGCTTGTCAAAATTGGCACCATTGTCGGGGACTACGACAAAGTTACTAATATTGTTTGCTTTGATTTATGACCAGGAAGAATCCGTGCGAATTTGTAGATTTTGAACCGGAAATAGAAGCAGTTGCCCGAATGTTGCACGCACGCACACTTCGGGAAAGAAGACAGCGACAATAACTATTACAACAAGAACTAGAATCATCATCCACAGCCGAAACACACTTTGAGGACACCGATGACGAATAGATTCCAATGGATGACGAAGATCAAACCATTTGCCAACTTGTCACGGCACCACACAATCAACAACCGTTGTGTATTACATTCCCGATGGTTTGCTGAGCGAAAATCCGCATAAACATCTAAAAGAGTTTCATATGGTTTGTTTGAGCACAAAATCACATGGAGTATCTGAAGACCAAATAAAACTTCGCACTTTTCCTTTTTCTTTAGCCGATATTGCCAAAGATTGGTTATTCGACATACCTTCCAATTCTGTTACAACTTGGACTGACATGGCGCGACTTTTTCTTGGCAGATTTTCCCTGCGGCTAAGCAAGCTAACTGAGACGGAGCATCTTGAGTATCCGATAAAAGGATACTGAGTCATTATACAACTACTGGGAGAGATTCAAGAAGTTGTGCGCAAATTGCCCACAACACGGGCTATCAAAACAAACACTTCTTTAGTATTTCTACGAAGGCCTATCTCCGATGGAAATGAAGATGATCGATGCAACAAGTGGAGGGGCACTTGTAAACATGACTCCGACTGCAGCTAGAAATTTAATTTCTACTATGGCCGCCAACTCTCAATAGTTTCGCCCTTCTAGTGAACCCCCTCGGCGGGTTCACGAGGTAAGTAATGTTTCATTACAAAATAAAATTGACAAATTGGCTGAAATTGTTCAATCCCTTGTTCCAGATAAAAAAGTCACGACTAGACTTTGCGGGATATGCACGAGTCCAGAACATCCAATAGATTGCAGCCCGATGATACTAGAGGAAGACGCTACCCAATTAGATGTTATAGGCAATTTTCCTGGACCTCCACAGAGACAATACAATCCCAATGCTAATACATACAACCCAAGATAGAGGGATCATCTGAACTTCAATTATACGCAAAACTATAGACCACATAAAGCATATCAGCTAGGGTCACCTCCACAGCAGCCGTATCAATAACTAAAGTCGTCATTGGAGTCCATAGTCGAACGGTTGGCACTACCACAAGAGAAATTTCAAAATCGCACTGAAGCCCATCTACAAGAGTTAGATAAGCAAATGAGCCAACTAGCTCAGAGAGTAGGACGACTCAAGTCTCAAGGTAAATTACCTTTTTCAAACGGAGCCAAATCTGAGAGAGAATGTTAGCGTTATCCCTCTACGAAGTGGTACCGTTGTCACACCAGAAACTGCAAAGGGAAACGCCCAAAAGAAAGATAAAAAGAAAGCACCATCGCCCATCACACAAGGTACGTCCGATTCATCATCCACTTCCTCTCCCTATGCCGTGCCACCTCCTTTCTCGTTGAGGTTGGTAAAGCGAGACAAACAAGCTGAAGAGAAAGAGATCCTGGATGTGTTCCGAAAAGTACCAAGGTACGCCAAGTTCTTAAAAGATCTATGCACTAATAAAAGACGACTTACCAGAATCAAAAAAGTAAATCTCGGAGAACATGTCTCAGCCGTTTTCCAACAAAAGCTTCTGCCAAAATTAAAGGACCAAGGTATGTTCGCTATCCCCTGTAAAATCGGTAATATTGGGATTAAACGTGCCATGTGTGATTTAGGCGCTTCTATTAACGTTATGCCCCTTTCTCTATATAACTCACTGTCTGTCGAGCCCTTGAAAGATACAAAGGTGACAATACAGCTAGCTGACCAATCCGTACTATACCCGGAAGGACTTCTCGAGAATGTTCTAGTAAAGGTAAATGATCTCATTTTTTCGACAGATTTCTACGTAATAGACATGGAAAATGATCGGTCTAACACTCATTCAGAAATTCTTCTCGGCCGTCATTTTCTAAGCACATCACATATGAAAATTGATGTAAGAAGCAAAATTCTTACAATAGATTTTGACGGTGAGGTTGTTAAATTTGACGTTTACAAAGCAATGCGACATCCATATAATGTTGCTAGTATTAATTTTGTTGATGTTATTGAACATGCTATTGAAGTATCTATAGAATCTAACCTTGTTGATGATCTATGTAAAGAATTAGAGGACTTTGAAGAAGAGATCAGGAAGTTTGAGAAAAAAAATTTCAATTGATTCTGATTCAAGCCATATACCCTCAAAAATTAAAAATTACCCTTCTATCTTGTAGGAGCTAAAATTACCGCCAGATAAATTGAGAAGTAAAAAAGATATTTTGTTAGAAAAAATGAAGACACTATACAATTATAAAATTTCTCATAGGGAAATTCTCAGTTGGACAAAACGCAAGAAGTGGAAGAAGTATTTTTCGCAATGCATGTAGCCTGAATCGGGTCGTTGAGCTAAACGACGTTAAACAAAGCGCTAAATGGGAGGCAACCTATTTTATTTTATTTTTAAATTTATATTTTATTTTTAATTTCTATTATTTTTAATTTTTTTATTTTAGTCTCAAATTTATTTTATTTAAATTTTTAGATACCCTAAATATTTTTAAATCGAACATGACGCAATGTCCAATTCATGGAAATATCTTACGCTTGGATCTACAGGGGAGAAATCATGTATCACAATGGTGCACGTTAGCAAAACTTCCCACCATCTTTAGGTGCATGTTAGCCAAACCTTCACCCACCCGTCTTCCATCACTTATCTAGCTATCTTCATCCTTATTTTAAACATTTTTTTCATTTCTTTTTCAAACTTTAAACCCGTAGACCCTACAAATTGAATGATAAGCCTTTCCTAATCAACTTTTATTTATTTATTTATTTCCCCACGTGATAACCTACAAAACCCCACACCTTATTTTCATCTAAACACTCCCAGCCGCACCCCTCTCCTTCAGCCAGCACAAACCCACAGTCGCACCCTTCGACCTTGCACATGGTGCGTACTCGAGATCAAGCACGGCGGCTCCCTCAGGCAGCTCCAATCAACCTCGACGGGCAGCGGCAGTTTGCGCCTGAGTTCGTGCCACTCTCCAACATCTCCGATTTGCGGCTACCCCACCAGCAATCTCCTCCCTATCGTAGTAAAGGGCGACGACAGCAGGCGTCTCTATTGCGTGAGCCAGAAGCGAATGCCCCTTCACCACCGCTTCCTCCTCGCCGTAGTGTACATCGGCAACAAATGAGCGGCGCCCCACCACCCGAACCTAAGCCAGCCCCGACCACACACCCTCATCCTCATGCCTTTGTAGCACAGCCGCGATAAACCGAGTAAGAGCCAGTTCGACCCTCGGCTACTCTTCATTCGGCCTCGCTCAACTGCCCCTTACGCTCGTTCCACCACCAACAACCAACTTTCCGATCGTAGCAGGGTGCTACCCCCATTCGAGCTCCATTCTCCTCCTCCTTCCATTCGATGTACACTACCGCATCATCGCAATCCATGCCCAACGTTGCTGCATCCTCTTTCTTCATCCACTCGGCAGCCACGAATCAAACAAACAAGGTAGGCTCTAGTTTTTATTCCGTTCAACCCTTGCTAATATTCTATCGTATTTTTGGCTATACAGATAATTTAAATCCTAGCTTTATGGGGGAGGCTTCGACGGAGCAGTCGAATGTAGGGAACGCTCAACCAACCTCGTCTCATCCTACCAGCGAGCGACCAGCTTCGCCTTCATTTGTAGCCAACACCGGTGAAGACGCCATACTAACCGACTCGAAAGATGGTAACGAAGAAAACGCTGAATGTTACCGCCATGGCCGTACTTATTCTGCTCCAATTGAGGAGAATCTGAATGGATACTTAGACTTTGAGCTTGCGGAGCTAAGGCGTTTCAATAGCATTCGGCATCGCGCGTTTCAGGTTAGCAAATACATTCATGAGCTAACGCTTGATATCCTCCATCTGCGTGAATATGTTATGCATTACTTCGATGCTATAGGATGGTCTTTATACCCTGCAGTCCGATGTAACAAGTACTATAAATTAGTTTTTGAATTTTATGCTACATTCTCATTTAGGCAAAGATGTGTTATTACTGTACATTCACCTAATGTTATATCATTCCGTTTTCTTGGACAATATTTTTAGATGTCTATTACAGATTTTAATTTTTCTATGGGATTCGTGATGGATGTCGTAGATCAAGGCTATTTAACTGCATTACTTGAGATCCCGCAGGATTTTGACACTGATATGGCCTACGAAGCACTTACTGCCACCGTAAGGGTAACATTCGATGCCCGCACCACCAAAGGTTGGAATATCCATAGCCCTGCTCTTCGCTACATCCATCGGTTCTTAGCATACAACTATTCTGGGCATAACAACACTTCATCGTGTTTGAGTAAGGTTGAACTTTTCTTTTTATGGTGTATGCAAACCTGTATAAAGGTAAACCTGGGATTTTGGTTCGCTCGTGCTTTTGAGCATGTTGTGCGAAAAAATTGCCCACTAATTCTCAGTCATTATATTACACATCTTGCGTCTAGACTTTTTCCATTAACATTTGATACTTCCCAATTTACTTATGCTTTTACCATGGATGCTCTAGATGCACGATGTTTAGATACTATGGGACTCTTGGCTGGTACAGTTGATGCCCCTTATATTATCCCTCCGGGGGTCACTACGCCTAAGAATGCCCGCTTCTACCTTCGGCAACCGACACCATAGTCAGCATAAGGAGAGAACCATCAGTCGGACGTGAACAAACGCCCCAACACCATTGAGACCGACATCGCTGAGATTCTCTCTTACCTTTGTTCGGGCACGTCTCGCTAAAGCCGTGGTCGTGGCCGTAATTAGCTCGGGGAGTATTCTATTCCCTCTCTTTTGCTTTATTTTTCATAATTAGGACATTATGACTTAAGTGAGGGGGTGGAAGCTGCATCAAATTTTACTTTGCTTATTCAATTGGTTGGAACTGAGTTTTATTGAACTGATGTATTGAACTTGATGGTTGCATATCTCATTTTTCACCATGTTTCTTTGTTTTTCTTGTGAATTTTAATCTCGCTTTTGTTAGAATTTAGGAAGCATGATGGCCGTTGGCATGATTAGTTTTTCTTTAAAATATTTGACATTCCATGCATTTTTTGGTTAAATTGACAGCATGACTTAGTGCAATTAACCTTTCATATGAATTTTGAGCCTAATGAGCATACATTTTCATTCTTGCTCTTTGTTAATTTTGAGTGTGCTGACTAATTCATTGCATTCTAGAACTTGTGGCATAATGCTTGTCGAGACTACACGATTGAATGTGGTGCTTTAGTGTGATAGAGACATTAGGTTTTAACCCCTTTCTCTTCCCAAAATGGCCCACCCTTTGTCTATTTAGCCCTTGATAACCAATTTTGAGCCTTATCCTTTTCCTTGATTAACCATATTTTTAACCTGTACCGGTTTTGTTGTTTTCCCCTCTTTTTGTCACCCTTTTTTTAGGACAAAGCTAAGGTTATTCCGAAGCAAAAAAAAAAAAGAGAGAGATTTGAAAAAAACAGTGAAAAAATGGTACAGTTTCGAACAGTGCAGAAAAAATAGTACAATTTGGTTCGAACAGTGCAGAAAAATACAGTACAGAATAGGTCGAATAAACTATTTGAACAGTGAAAAAAACAGTTGGGTTCGAGTAGCAGCAAGAAAAAAAAAGAAAAAGAAGTTTGAAAGAAAAAAAAGAGTGAATAAGCTTTGATTGTTTGATTTTACTTTCTTTCATTTTTACTTCCCTTTGAATACTTCTTTGGAATAATTTTCTCTTTGTCTTGAATTTTTAAACCCGATCTTTGGCCTTTATCCTACCCGAACCTTAGCCCCATTACAACCTTTTAAAGACCTCTTGATTATCGCATCATGTTCATACTTAGTAGTGGAGATTAGATTTAATTACAAGCTTATGGTAATGCTTTGATTAGTTAGGCTTGAGCAATTCTTTTTACCCGAAACACTTGAGCGGAATGAGTGAACCAATATGAGGTACTAAGTCTTGCTTCTTTGAGATTAATGAATAATTGGAATGTCATGTTTTACTGTTACTTACTTTTAATTGTTCCTTTAGCTTGATTGCTCTTAAGTTTTATCAATTGCTATGATTTTGATTTGCTTGGAAGTCTTGGGAATTTTGTGAAATTGAGATGGCAACTTGAACTTTTTGATACTTTGATTGAGAAATGCTTGAGGACAAGCATTGAATAAGTGAGGGAGAATTTAATGAGTGACTTAAATAGTTATTATTTTGTTATTAATTACTCCTTGTTTGTTAGTTTATGTTGCTAATTTGGGCATTTTCTCTTATTTTTTGTGCAAGACATTGGATTTCAGAAACTATGCTAAAAAGGCAAAGTTCTACAATTTTTATTTGGAGTCAAGGTTGGGCTAGTGGGCATGAAAAATCTAACTAGACGCCACACCAGCACTTCTAGAAGATGACGTCAGCAGTGGCGATAGCTTATCAGCCGCATTTTGATAGCTTATCAGATGGATTTAAAATTTAAATTTGGGATTATCTTTTGTATTTAATTTAAATATTTAGGATTTATCTTTTATCTTTTAGAGTTATTTTTAGGGTTTTAGAATACTATAAATACCCCTTGGGGTAAGCTAAAACATCATCTCTCATTCTTAGCTTTGTTTTTCTTTACTTTGGAAGTTTTATAAAATTCTCTTCTCTTTTTATTCTTTTAAATTTTCTTTATTTTAATGCTAAGTATGATTTCTTCCATAGTCATGCTTAGCTAAATTTACCATTAGCCGATAGCTAAGCGAAACTCAATTCATTTCGTGAGAATTGCAAGAGCTCTTCATGCCTTCAAACTTCTTTCTTGATTTTCGGCATTATTGGATTGGCAATCGGCCTTTCCTTTAAGCATCTCAACTCCTTCAATCCAAAAAGTGCGCATTGGTTTGATTGACGTTTTGATGCACTGTTGGGTAGAAGAGTAGGCTAAGGGAAATCAAGATCGGATACGATTCTTGTTGAGGCAAAAATTATCCGAACACGAGCTTTTTCCAGCACAGAATACATCATGGGCATTAGATCAATTGCCGTCGTTAATCCAAAAAAGTGCTAAATTCTAAGGATTGACCTTGAAAAATTAGTTCTTCATAGAGAAGTGCTAGTTACAAGGGTTGGGCCTTGTAGACTGTAACCAGCAAGAACTCGAAGTAAAATCTATTTCAGTGATCGAAACGAGTTGAGGAGATGCAAAACTGAAGGCTATATATTGCCATAATTACTTTTAACTATTTACTTTCTTTTATTTATCATTTTCGTTTGCTTAGATATATTCAACTCATTTCGTTAAACCCTTTTTTTACTTGCAGGTTTCCTGGTTAAAGATCGATCTAGACCAATATTGGAAACTCCTTAGTCCCTGCGGATCGACCATTCTTCTCTATACTACGTTTTTATTTATTTATTCTGAGATTAAGGATAATTATTTTGACAGTTCACGGTGCCTGTCAATAACCTTATCTTCTATGAGTGCACCATTAAACGTTGCTGGTAGTGGTAAGTCTCCTGCACCGATAGTTGTCCAATGCACGTGGTATGTTCTTTTTGTATTACCTTCACTTCTTTTGCTCTCTTCCACACCTCTCACTTAACTTCTTTTGATATCACTTTGATTAACTTCATTTCCAGATCTATTATTTGACGTGGGCTTAATAGAAACTTTAATATGCTATGATTTATCATTTTCTGAGATTTTAACAAGAATTTCAGACAAACGAACAGAATGCCATATGATTTCACTTGCTCTTTTTGCCATAATTCTGCCTTTTTCCAAGCCATCGACAAGAACCATAGTTACCAGCCCATAGTATTGAGCAACGCGATATGCTGCAAGCTGAAGATATGAAGTGGGAAAATGTTGGAACTCAAATTGTTGCTGCTGCTCAGAATTGTGCAAAATCCTCTAGATATCAAGTTCCATCCGTAAAACTTCACCTCTTTTCCCATGATGCGACAATGAATCCTCGTGGTTCTCAATGACACGATTGGCCATATTAACATGTAGTAACACATTTACACCTCTTCTTGGAGTTTTTGAGATGATGTCAACAAAATTTTTGTTCCTCTTCCTTTGTTGTTTAGGAGATTGATTGTTCAAGTAGTTTGCACATCCATAACTACGAATAAGACGATTGCATATCACTATAGTCGAGTGACATTTACCCTTCATCACATGGTCAAGATTAATCAACTCAAACTGCTTTGCACGATCAAGCATACCCATCATAGTGGTGTATTTGTGACTGTCATGTTTGAATCCAACCTTAATTTTCAACCAATAGAATAAACCAAAAGCAGCACAAGGATCTGCCTGCTTTATAATTTGGTTAGCTTGATATGCACATGTTGAGAAGTTGAGATTTTCAAAAGTTTGCTCAGTAGCAATGTCACACTTCAATTGTTGAAATAACTGCCATAAAGGTCCTACCTTATGCCCACTGCCTCCTAAAAATATAAAGTGAAGAGGAACTTTCACTCGCTGAAATATATCGTTCTTCCAATCATCAGTATGTGCGGAACTGCTATGAGTTACGGATGAGTTCATAATTATACAGCCCCACATCTCACCTTCCATGAGAAGATCATAATTTTCAAATAAAAATACAATGCCAATCATTGCTGCCATATGTTCACTACCTTTAGACAGTGCAACCATATAAAATTTACTCAATATCATAGCATTGTCAAGGAAAATACCAGGATAAAAATGTCGCGAATCGAGTCAGTAATGCAATACAAATTTTCCTTATCTACCAATTTCAATTTCGGATCATTGTAACCCGAAACAGCATGCTTTCTATGTTCTCTAACAGAACTAACATATGCCAGAATAATATTTCTCCCAAAATATTCATTTGTATCCATCCAAACCACTTTCGAATCAGCAACCAATGCATTTTTAATCACAATATTCGCACCAGAGTCAACAACATTCTCCAAATTCCAAATCGGTTTCATAATAACTACAGGCACAACATTTAGATTCGGATTTGAAGTACCTATTAGAGGGCTCGGAGCTATAACCTTAGGCGGCGAATTATAAGAACCATTGGCCATCAATGTTTCCACCACATACGGCATCGAAAGTTCCCGAACAGAATCATCAAACTTGCTCAAAGCTATTGATTTTTGAACCTCATTCAATCCTCCACACACAACGTCTATGTGCTTATCAACTTTTACCTCATCATCTCTTGTAAGCATTTCATCAAACACCTTCTCCGCATGCATAGCGTCCTTCTCCAAGTTAATTTTCGGTGTAGCAGCATCTATCAATGGTGTTGCATCCGACTCCCCTTTATCATGTTGTGCTAACTCAAGAGGCTATCTCTTTTTCGGTATCGCACCCAAAATTTCCTTCGAAGACACCATCAGACCCAACAATTTTTGCAGCAGATCCTTCAGTTCGTGAACCTCAGAATGAACGCCATTGATTTCCGCTTGGATCTCTTGAACCTTCTTGTTGAGGGTTTGGTCGATTTTCTCCTCCAATCGTGTCGCCATCGCATTAAATTCGGACTGCATTTTTAAAAAAATTGATCAGGAAACGTGGCTCTGATACCTTTAATACAACTCAAATCAAAGAAGAAAAATTATAAGGGGGAAGAAATCAAATAGAGCAGAGGTAGACAACATAATAGAAGATATTAGGGAAAACAGAGTTTTTTCATTCCAATTGATCGATAAAAAACAAACGTAAAACCATCTGGGATTTGAACCCTAAAATCTTAAACATTAAAACTACGTCGTTTCAAATAAAACTACGTTTTATTAGACTAAAAAACAACGCATAACATATCGTCGAGACAGACTCATTAAAATTCAAACTTCCAACCGGAGATTTTTAGAAAACCTGAAAATTGATGCTCAAGACAATTCAACACGAAAGATGACAATTTAAGAGGAAGACACCATGATAGATTCCACCGCTTCAAGAAATCATACCTAACCCTCAACCATTCACAATCACAGCCATATAAAGATTGTATGTGTCCACAGCTTAATTTTGCACTAAGCACGTTGAAGCAAATGTATAAACAGCTTTCTGGCACCTTTTTGTTTCCACATCCGCTCTCTGATGCGTCCATTAACATCAGAATTGTCCATGCTCAGAAGTTTCATGGAGAAAGTGTTAAAAAAAGAAAAGAAAATAAGCTGACACATTTTGCTATTATGCGCAGATATCTAAAATCATTTCCAATCCGTTGGTTGTTCAGTTGGTGGGTAGCAACGGATATGATAAAAAGTAAAAGGTAGGATACAGGCGGCGGACGTATACTCATATCCACCCTCACACCAAGTCTAAGTAATGTGGTCTAATGGAATCTAAGAATGAAGTGTTATATTCTTAAGGAACAGTTGTTATTTTCAATGAGGTAATCGTTATATGAGGCTGATCTGCTAAGAAGTTGAACTGAATTATGTTATGCTGCAGAATTTGAAGGTAGCCATGATCTCAGATATGTAGCCACACAATTCCCATACACGTAATATCTGTATTGAATTCTTTCCCTAAAATATGTAAGCTTTTCTCTTCCAATGATTTTTGCATAAATATTTGTTGGAGACTGAAGTACTGTTGTGAACTTTGTTGAATTCATTTAAGATTCAGGATATGGACACTGAATATCATCATGCCATTGGGGGGAATGATGCTGGTGTGGCATCCAATGGTATGTTCCTTTAAGCTTTGACAAAAACAAGCCATGGATTAATTCCTTTTATGTTAAGTAAAAGCTTTATTATCCATAGTTTAATGACTATGTTTGGGGGAATTGGAAAGCAAGTTGAGGCAATCTTTAATCTGCATGGCCTACTGCCCATTCATTTCCACCTCAGATAAGCCATGGTTCATTGCCTTTTCAAAAGTGGCTTCTTATGATCATAAATGGACACTTTCGCTCATATTTTGAAGTTTGCTTATTAGTTTCTTCATGATCCTTTGACTGATGGAATGGGGAAAAGGCAAAGAAAATGATGATCTTTACTGCAATCCTTGACTTTTAAATGATCAAATGGTGAAAAAGAATGGATCTCACATGGAAATGACAGTGGATCTCACATGGCTGACATAGTGACATATCTAAAAAATGTTCCATAATCACTGACTGCATTATCATATCTTTTTAACCATGCAGTTTGTTTCCCAAATCTTATCTTGCTTATCTTAGTATTAAAGCAATGGCAGACATCAGAAAGCTACCATGCCAACTCGGAAAGGTTGAAATACACATCCACTTATGGTCAGAGCAAGAGAAAAAAGGGTAACCTATGATGACTGTTAGGATCTTTTCTCATTTTCAAAGGTGATCTCATTCTAAAAGATACCATGGATGTTATTTTATAAAAGTAATTGTTTGAATCAACTGAATTAAATGTCGGTTCGAAATTCAGAAGATAAATGAAAGTTGGACTCAACTTCGGTTGCTGAACGTGTTGGGGGATGTCACAAAGAAGTTGGACCTTTCCACAAAATCCTGTCATCATCTTGTCTTTAAATATTATCTCTTACAAGTCTATGCTCTACCTTTATTCTTCTTTGCTGAGAAATAGGTGACTCATGCAAACCAAAAAGTTAGATTCCACCACAATATCTATATCCCTTTAAATACCATTTCCCGAATCCAAAGATTCATCAACCATTACCAAAAAACATCGCTTCCTTCATCATAGAAGCTGAAAGAGGAAAAGATTTCCATTTCATTAACTCATCAAAAAATGAAGAATCAGATACTTGTTCATGTGATTGGTGTTCCAGTGAAATCAACTACATATCAAGTTGAGAGAACACCGAGACGATACTTACAGGATACTGCCTGCCAGTATCGGATTCCACCATCTGCTGAAGGGTCTTACACATTTGGAAAAAGTAGGCGTATCCCTTTTAATCTGTGCTGGGTTTAGAAATTCATAAAGAAGATTTATTATAGTACTAATGAGAAAGTTCTGGAATTGCAGACAAAGGGAACTTCGTACTTCAAAGGATGAACAAACTTGGGAAGAAAGCTGATTCTTTCGAACATGGAGCCCGTGAACATGGTATGATACACTCTAAGTCTAAAGTCTAAACATATGTATATGTATATGAAAACTAAGTTATTCTTGAAAATGCAGTGAGGCTGGGACCAAAGAAAAGTTGAGTTTGAGGTCGAGAATTCTTCAAGTGGGAGGTGTGGATAAGACATTTAAACAAGTGTTTAGTGTGGGAGAAGGAGAGAAGCTTATGAAGGCATGCCAATGCTATTTATCCACAACAGCAGGTCCTATAGCTGGTTTACTTTTCATCTCATCTCAAAAGGTTGCATTCTGTAGTGACAGATCAATAAAAATCCTATCTCCTAATGAAGAATTCCTCAGAGTCCATTACAAGGTTGGTAATTTTATCAGTTTTTCTCCTTCTCATACTGTATAATTTATCACACTTCAATTCTCATGCTGTATATCAATTTTGATGCAGGTTTTGATCCCACTTGAGAGAATAAAGGGAGTAAATGAGAGTGAAAATATGAAGAAACCATCACAGAAGTACATGGAAATTGTGACGGTAGAGGGTTTCGAGTTGTGGTTTATGGGGTTCTTGAATCAACACATAGCTCTCAAATACCTTCAGCAAGTAATCTACCAAAGACTACTACATGATGTACTACAAGTCACTTTCTAGGTGGCTTACAATCGTGTTTCCCTCTGATTCATAGATTGTTTTTGTTGACGAAATGTGAAAAAATCCATCAATTTTACAAATGTAAAAAGATTTTCTTTCGATTGAACTCCATGAACAAATATAGGAGGCGGTCCAGCTTCCACGTTATCACCAGTGTCAGAAATGGAGATATTTCAAATGCTGCTGAAGCTGGAGGTTCGTTTAGAAAATCAGTCAAGCTGACCCCTCAACATCCTGCTGCTCCGGCTGGTTCTGGCATGTATGGTGTTCCAACTATAGGGCAGCCGATAGGAGGCACCGTTGTGTCCGCGGTTGGCATGCCTGTGAATCTTCCTACTCTAGCACATGTGGTTTACAAAGTGAGAGTTCCTGTACCAGGAGCAGTGATCCGGGTGCACCGATGAACATAAGTCCTGCGACATACTTGATACCGCATATGGCAACTAGCTTATGCAGGTATCGGATTACCGTATTTTCCAATTTAGCCAGATTAAGATTTTCTTATTTGCAAGCACAAACAAATTTTGTGTCTATCATTTGTTTAATCTAAATACGCAATGTGGATGGTAAATACATGTATCTGTATATTACAACTGTTTTGCATACATGTATCTGCATTAGTGAACTTTAAAATTCAGAAAATGACTACAAATGTCAAATTGTATGAATAGTTCTATACTTTTTCGCATATTGTGTAATTAATCTTTCTACTTTAGTTCAAGTCATTTTGATCCTTTACTTTGCAGGTTTGAAAATCTCAATCTAATCATCAATCGTCATATGCATTTCCTTTTAATGACGTGGTCATTTTTTGTATTGGTTTATGTCATGGAAATCCAAGATTTAAACACTGATCATGGATTTGGAATTAGACAAGTAGATAAAAAATAAGAATAAAATTTAAAAGATAAAGATGTAAAAAGAATTGGAAAAAGGACTAAATCAAGAAGAGAATAAAAGTTTGGCCTTTGAATGAAATTTGACCAAACAATTTTAATGTGTGCACATAGCAAGAATTCAAAACGTAAATACAACCGACACATGTTTGGTATATAAGTTAATGGGTAATTATATCATGGAACCGCGGTAGAAACAAAAAAAAATTATATTTATTTTAGTTTTAGAGTTTAAAATTTTAATTTAAGAGTTTAGAATTTAGGGATTGTGGTTGTAATTTAAGATTTAGGGTTAGAATTTAGGGGTTACAAGTTAAAACTTAAATCCCTAACATATTATCCTAAAACTTAATTTTTAACCTAAAAATCCTAAATCCTAACCTTATGTAAAAAAATTATACAACGCTTCATATTTAAACTATAAAACCTAAAACCCGACTTCCTAACCTTAACACCCTAAATCCTAAACTCTAAACCTTATACAATAACTCTAAATTCTAACCCTAAACCTTAAATTCTAAACCTTACAACCAAAACCCTTAAACCATAAACTTTTTATCAAATTATTTTCCTTATTCAATAGACTAACATTGAAAAAAAGGTTTCCAAATGGGTTAAATCTAGGGATTAAAATTTTAATTTAGGGTTTAGGGGTTTATTGTTAGAATTTAAAGTTTATGGTTATAATTTATGATTTAATGTTATAATCTAAATCCCTAACCTTATTACCTTAACCCCTAAACTCCTACCTTACTACATAAACCTCACTCCTTAATTTCTAACTATAACCCTAAATTATAAACCTTAAAATCTACCCATTAAATTAAATCTTTACTCCCTAAATTTAACCCGCATGTAAAAAAAATCCGCGCTAGTGTATTGAATAATTTCTTATTCTTAATAAGTTAATATAGTTTTGGATTTGATAAATTCATTTTTTTGCCGCCACCCTATGAGCCAAAAAATTTGTTGAAGTCATTAGAAGAATAAGGAGCTGGACACTTGATACCGTGTGGGAGGACGGTACTGATGTGGCCATGATGCGGCAGTTGGTTTTGCAACAAACATTAAAAGTACCAATCTCATCCCATTGGTATAATTCTTTAAGCTTTGACCAAAACAAGCCATGGATTCCTTTTATGCCAAGTAAAAGTTGTATTATCCATATAGTTTAAATGACTGGTTTTGGGGCATCAGGAAAGCAAGTTGAGGCTATCTTTAACCTGCATGGCCAACTGCCCATTCAGTTCCATCTCAGATAAGCTATACTTCATTGCCTTTCCAAAAGAGGCTTCTTATGGTCATAAATTGACCCTCTTGCTCATTTTTACAACTTCTGAAAGTCTGCTTATCACTTCTTCATGATCCTTTGACTGATACAAGAGGCAATTTGAATCTTATCATCTGCATTCCTTTTTTATCTCCAATCTGCAATTTATTTTGTTATAAAACAAAAATCCCCCCTTTTATTGTAAAATGACCAAGATTTTCTCCTTTAAATTGAAATCAAACTTGAAAGAATTCTCAATAACATTGGATAGAGCTAATAGTGGAGCTACCTATAACCTGTCTTCTTAAAAACAAAGATCTTACATGCCTGACTTTTCTCAAAAACATTCCATCGTCACTCACTGCATTATCATATCTTTTCACCATGCAATTTACTTCCCAAATCTCATCTTTCCTTTCTTTATTAGTACTAAAGCAATGGCAGACAACGGAAAGCTACAATGCCAGCTCAGAAAGCTTGAAATCTAGTCATCACCCTTTCTTTCAGAATTATCTTTTACAAGCCTAGGCACTACTTTTAGTCTTTTTTATGAGCAAGAGGTGAGTCATGAAAACAAAAAAGTTAGATTCAACCACCATATCTATACCCCTTTAAATACCAGTTCTCAAATCCAAAGATTCATCAATCATCACAAAAAAAAACTATTCCTTGATCATAGAAGCTGAAAGAGAAAAAAATCCCATTTCATTCATACAAAAAAAAAATGAAGAACCAGATGCTTGAACAAGTCATTGGAGTTCCCATGAAATCAACAATATATCAAGTCGAGCTTACACCGAGACGATATTTACCGGACACTGCCAGCCGGTATTGCATTTCTTCAACTGCTGAAGGGCCTAACGCATTTAGAAAAAGTATGTGCTCTCATTTAATCTGTGAAGGCTTTAGAAATTCATGATCATGATGTTTCTTTAGTAGTAATGAGAAAGTTTCTGAATTGCAGGCAAAGGAAATTTTGTGCTTAAAAGGATGAACGAGCTTGGGAAGAAGGCCGATACTTTCGCACATGGAGTCCGAGAACATGGTATATGATACACTCTAAAGTCTAAAAATATATATTTTTATATATGTATGCATGTATATGAATACTGAAATTACCTTTGAATATGCAGTGAAGCTAGGACCAAAGATCACCGAAACTGTGAAGGGAAAGTTGAGTTTGGGGGCAAGAATTCTTCAAGTAGGAGGTGTGAATAAGATATTCAAACAATTGTTTAGTGTTGGAGAAGGAGAGAAGCTGATGAAGTCATGCCAATGCTATTTATCTTCAACAGCAGGTCCCATTGCTGGTTTGCTTTTCATCTCATCTCAAAAGGTTGCCTTTTGCAGTGATAGATCAATCAAAATCCCATCTCCTACTGGACAATTCCTCAGAGTCCATTACAAGGTTTTGATTCCACTTGAGAAAATAAAGGAAGTTAATGAGAGTGAAAACATGAAGAAGCCATCACAAAAGTACATGGAAATTGTGACGGTGGACGGTTTCGAGTTCTGGTTCATGGGGTTCTTGAATCGCCAGAAAGCTTTAAAGTACCTTCAGCAAGCAATCTCCCAAAGACTGCTACAAGTCACTTTCTAGGTGGCTTACAAATGTTTTATCCAATTGTTCTTGTTGATGAAATGTTGAAAAAAAAACCATCAATCTTACAATTGTAAAAAAATGTTTTCTTTCTTTTTGTAATTAAAGTTTAGGAAAGGAAAAGTTACCAGGTCAAGTAGAGTCTCAACTAAATTTATTAAATGTTAATTATAGATCATTGATTGAGATTACCAGTAGGAATCCAACCTTAATACTTGATGAGTTGTTTAACGAGTACGATTAATAAATAGTTATATTTTGATACATAAGTTGTGTAAAAAGAATTTAAACAACTCTCCTTATTTAAACTATAAAATATAGAATCTAAATCAACCTAAATCTTAAACCCTAAAGTTCTGCAACTAAAATTTACACTTGTGTATCAAACAATTTTCCATATGTAAACTATATATATATATTTTAAATTGAATAACTGCTAATTTTTTATGTTTGTTTTATAGTCTTCTCTCAATACTATAATTTATTATTACAGTGGATGGTAGTTGAATAAATACTTCTTTAATTCTAAATCAAGAAGATTTTTCCAGTAACAAGATTTGTGGCTCGCCCTCTTAACATTGTTATTTTCAAGGTTTGAACACGAGTTCTCTTTTAGAAGAGCAAAGTACCTTGCCATTGCACTCAACCATTGTTGGTGTATTTTAACCACTTTTAATCATACATAACTTCCTTTTTATTTTATTTTATTCATATTTGAATGTGCAAGTTCTTGCAAGTACAACAAGTGTCCCACTGGAATTGGGGTTGGGCAAGACAAAGGCTTAAAGAGATATCAGTTTTGATCTTGATTTTGAAGTTACTTTGGAGTGCTTATGTTTATAGCGTATGGAAATAAAGAAATTTAAGACTTTTCTGTGTGTGTGGGGGGGGGGGGTTCGACATGGTAAGTTGGAAATTACCACTGTAGAAGTTCTGAAAATGATAATAAAACGTGTCATGTAAATGTTACCAACATTTTTGCCGCCACCCTATTAACCAAAACTTTGTTGAATTCATTTGAAGATTAAGGATTTGGACACTTAAAGCCATCATACCATGTGGGAAATGGTAGTAGTGTGGCCATGATGCGGCAGTTGTTGGTTTTGCTGCAAACGGTAAAGTACCAAACTCATCCATTGGTATATTCCTTTATATATGTTTGACAAAAATAAGCCATGGGTTCCTTTTATGTTAAGTAAAAGCTTTATTATCCATACTTTAATGACTGGTTTTGGGGCATTGGAGAGCAAGTTGAGGCTATCTTTAATCTGCATGCTCATTTCCACATCAGATAAGTTGTGCCTCATGCCATTTCAAAAGAGGTTTCTTCTCTGGTCATAAATGGACACTCTTGGTCATATTTAGAAAGTTTCTCAAGTTTGACTGAGAAAAAAAAGGAAAAGAAAATGAATATCTTCACTGCAATTCTTGACTTTTAAATGATCAAATGGTGCCATTTGATACCATGATGCCATGTGGGGGAATGGTACTGATGTGGCAGTTGTTGGTTTTGCAACAAATATGAAAAGCACCAATCTTCATTGCCTTTTCAAAAGAGGCTTCTTATGGTCATAAATGGACCCTCTTGCTCATTTTTACAAGTTCTGAAAGTCTGCTTATCAGTTCTTCATGATCCTTTGACTGATAGAAACAAAGGTAAAGAAAATGAAGATCATCACTTCAATCCTTGACTTTTAAATTAAAGAAATGTGGTGAAAAAGAAGAGAGAGGCCAAAGATCAGAATTTTAAGTACCTAAAGAATTTAGAATCTTTAAACCATTTTTAGCTGTTTACATCATTCTGCTCATACAATCAGTCTTAAAATGCATTCAACAGGTCTGGCATTTGAATCTTATCATCTGCATTCTTTTTTATCTCCAAACTGCAATTTATTTTGTTATAAAACAAAAATCCCCCTATCATTGTGAAATGATGTGGAATACCAAGATTTGCTGCTTTAAATTGAAATCAAGCTTGAAAGAATTCTAGAATGGGGGTTGGTATAGAGCAATTACATGTGGATAGTTGTTGAGATTTACATTGTAGCAGTTTTACTGCTTTTCTGAATAAATAAAATCACATTTATCCAAAAAAAACTTGAAAGAATTACCAATAACATTGGATAGAGCTACTAGTGGAGCTACCTATAACATAACATGTCTTCATAAAAACAAAGATGATAGTTGATCTCACATGGCTGACTTCTCTCAAAAACATTCCATCGTCACTCACTGCATTATCATATCTTTTCCACCATGCAATTTGCTTCTCAAATCTCATCTTTCCTTTTTTTATTAGTACTAAAGCAGTGTCAGACATCAGAAAGCTATAATGCCGACTCAGAAAGCTTGAAATCTAGTCATCATCCTTTAGAAATTATCTTTCACAAGCCTAGGCTCTACTTTTAGTCTTTTTTATGAGCAAGAGGTGTCATGAAAACAAAAAGGTTAGATTCAACCACCATATCTATAGATTCTATACCCCTTTAAATACCACTTCCCAAATCCAAAGATTCATCAATCATCACCAAAAAAAACATCTATTCCTATATCATAGAAGCTGAAAGAGAGAAAAAGTTACATTTCATTCATCAAAAGAAATGACGAATCAGATACTTGAACAAGTCATTGGAGTTCCCATGAAATCAACAATATATCAAGTCGAGCTTACACCGAGATGATATTTACCGGACACTGCCAGCCGGCATTGCATTTCATCAACTGCTGAAGGGCCATTAAGAAAAAGTATGCGTTCTCATTTAATCTGTGAAGGCTTTAGAAATTCGTAATCATGATGTTTCTTTAGTACTAATGAGAAAATTTCTGAATTGCAGCCAAAGGAAATTTTGTTCTTAAAATTATGAACAAGCTTGGAAAGAAGGCTGATAGTTTCGCACATGGAGTCCGAGAACATGGTATGATACACTCTAAAGTCTAAACATATTTATATTTATATATGTACGTATATGAATATATACTGAAGTTACCTTTGAATATGCAGTGAAGCTAGGACCAAAGATCACCGAAACTGTGAAGGGAAAGTTGAGTTTGGGGGCAAGAATTCTTCAAGTAGGAGGTGTGAATAAGATATTCAAATAATTGTTTAGTGTTGGAGAAGGAGAGAAGCTGTTAAAGGCATGCCAATGCTATTTATCAACAACAGCAGGTCCCATAGCTGGTTTGCTTTTCATCTCATCTCAAAAGGTTGCCTTTTGCAGTGACAGATCAATCAAAATCCCATCTCCTAATGGTGAATTGCTTAGAGTCCATTACAAGGTTTGTATCTTTCATCTGTTTTGTTCCCTCTCAAACCGAATAATGTTGCAACCTTCAATTCTGATGTTTCTGTATGTCAATTTTGATATGCAGGTATTGATTCCACTTGAGAAAATAAAGGGAGTTAATGAGAGTGAAAACATGAAGAAGCCATCACAAAAGTACATGGAAATTGTGATGGTAGATGGTTTCAATTTCTGGTTTATTCTTGAATCACCAGACATCTTTCAAGTACCTTCAGCAAGCAATCTCCCAAAGACTACTACAAGTCACTTTCTAGGTGGCTTACTAATGTTTCATCAAGATGTTCTTGTTGATGAATTGTTGATGAAATGTAAAAAACCCATCGATCTTACAATTGTAAAAAAATGTTTTCTTTCTTCTTTTTCTAATTAAAGTTTAGGAAAGAAAAAATTACCAGGTCAGGTAGAGTCTCAACTAAATGTAGTAAATGTTAATTATAAATCATTGATTGAGATTACTAGTAAGAATCCAATCCTAATACTTGATGGGATGTTAACGAGTACAATTAACAAATAGTTATATTTTGATAGATAAGTTGTGTAAAAAGAACTTTTAAACCATAGAAACACAATCAAATTTTGTCAAACACATTATTTCCATTGTTTTG
Source organism: Hibiscus mutabilis (assembly GCA_019671005.1). Lineage (NCBI taxonomy): Eukaryota > Viridiplantae > Streptophyta > Magnoliopsida > Malvales > Malvaceae > Hibiscus > Hibiscus mutabilis. The sequence continues at coordinate 27,812,550 of CM033753.1, read as the reverse complement.
TTAAGAAAACATCTTAAAGATAACTAAAACAATGAGGTACAACCACTAGCTTACAAAATTGTCACTTAAGAAATTTCTGAAGTTGTAAAGGTAGAAAATGGGGGCCCTAAGCGGGAGCTCGTGTTGCTCCCTCTTCTGAGACGACACTGATAGGAGATGCATTTTTGACAATATATTCATAACTCAAGAGCTTGTTAAAAGGTATGGCCAACTGGCTTTATCTCCTACAAGTGCTCTAAAGGTCCTGATGTAGACCCTCTTAAGCAGATGTTTGATTTTAAAATTAGAGTTCTCCCTGTCAGGTATCTAGGTATACCTTTGATCACTCAGACTTACTGCAAAAAGTTGTTCGTCACTGACATGAAAAGGGAAAAGATAGAATAAACTCTTAGTCTTCCAGACACTTGAGTTTTGCTAGTAGATCACAACTGATTTAATCAGTTATTTTTAACTCTCAAAACTTTTGGAGCAGACACTTTGTTCTCCCTATGGCTATTCTGAAGAGAATTGATCCAATTATGTGCTATATTTCTTTGGAAAGGGCAACAGTTGAGGCTTGGGTAAATTGGGATCAAGTGTGCTCCTTAAAGGATGAAGGATGGATTGGTCTAAAGGAGCTAGGTAGTTGGAATAAGGCTTGTATTCTGATGATAATTAAAAAAAATCTTGTAGGGGATGGTTCAATTTGGATAGCTTAGTAACAAGCTTATGTTTTGAGGGGCACAAGTTTTTTGAAGGTTGGCCCCAAGTCTCAATTCTAGCTGGTGTTGGTTGATGACCAGTATATTCTCTGTTGCTCTGCTTCTAAAAGCATGGATCATTTATTCTTTTTCTTTCAAGAGAAATTTAAGACTTTTCTAGGGGGTTCAACATGGTAAGTTGGAGATTACTACTGTAGAAGTGAATTATAAAAGTTCTGAAAATCATAATAAAACGTGTCATGTAAATATTACCAACTTTTTTTCCGCCACCCTATGTATCAAAACATTGTTGAATTCATTTGAAGATTAAGGATTTGGACACTTAAAGCCATCACACCATGTGGGGAATGGTAGTGATGTGGCCATGATGCGGCAGTTGTTGGTTTTGCTGCAAACAGTAAAGTATCAAACTCATCCATTGGTATATTCCTTTATGTTAGACAAAAATAAACCATGGGTTCCTTTTATGTTAAGCAAAAACTTTTTTATCCAAAGTTGAGGCTATCTTTTAATCTTCATGCTCATTTCCACATCAGATAATCTGTGCCTCATTGCCATTTCAAAAGAAGTTTCTTCTGGTATTAAATGGACACTCTTGGTCATATTCAGAAAGTTTCTAAAGATTGCTTATCACTTCTTTATGATCCTTTGACTGATAATGAAAAAATGCAAAGAAAATGAAGATCTTCACTGAAATCCTAGACTTTAAATGATCAAATGGTGAAAAAATAAGACAGAGAGCAAAGAGATTACACACATAAATTCTGGGAATTTAAAGTACATAATGAATTTAGAAACTTTCAACCATTTTTAGCTGTTTACAATCAAATTACGAAAGTACTATTAGCATTAGCATTAAACTCCAAACTAAACTTTGGGTTTAGTCCATTTTGTTCATATAATCTGTCTTTAAAAACATTCAGTAGGTTCACAATTTAGGAGATTAAAACTTGGAGGCAAAGAGTTTTCCTACCTCAATCAGGAGACTGTTTTGAGATGAAGTCTTTTAAATACTTAGTTCTAAATACTTGTTCTAAAATTATAGATTAAATTAATTAATGAAATTTCATTAGAAATATTGCAATATTTATATTTTAAATAATTCATGTGCAAATGCAAACAAAAATAAACTAGAGAAAAAATTTAGATTTATGTTCTATTATTTTTTTTATAATAATTTACATTAGAAGTTTTCAATTTTATACTAATGTAATAAAGTGAAGTTTGATTTTTCTTTTATTTCTATAGAACTTTTAAATTAATATAGTATATATTAATTGGTCTCATGCTTAAAATGATCAAAATTGAACCCTTTTACCCTAAACCTAAACCATAATCTCTAAATTCTAAACTCTAACCCTAAAACCTAAATTCTAAATACATACACTTAAACCCCTTCACGCTAATTGAGTCCCTAAATCTTAAAATTAATGCGCTTGTGAAAATTTTTGACCCAAATGCTCATTTGTGTTTGTTCGGTTAGTTTACAGGCCTCCCGCTTACTAAACAGGTGCTCTAACCAACTGAACTACGAGAGCTTGTTAAATTAATATACTTTTAGAGAGTATAAAAGAGACCGTGAATATTAGACTACACAGGAAATGTATAGATATTACAGATAGTGTTAAGGCATAAAGCCAAAAAAACATCCCTAACGTTTGACTGAATAGTCATTTTGGTTTATATTCTTTTTTTAAAGCAATTTAACCATCGACGTTTTATTTTGGGTCAAAATGACCTCTCTGCGGATGAAAATTATTAGTCAACTAACGATAAACAGCTTGAAATGATTTGACATAATAACACGTCAACAGAAAAAATAATTTTATATGTTATATAATTTTATAAAATTATGTTTTGACTGATGACATTCTTTTAAGTGAACATCTTTATCTATATGATATTGTCATTTCAGCGTGCAATGCCATATACATTTGTCACGCCATTTCAAGTCATTTGTCGTTAGTTGACTAACAATTTTTATCTGTAAAAGGACCATTTTGACCCAAGATGAAATGTTAAAGGTTAAATTACTTTAAAAAACTAAAGGTCAAAGTGACTATTCAATTAAACGTTAGAGACATTTTTTGACATTATGCCTAGTATTAATATGCATCTTTGTACAACTTGAGGATCACACTGATCTCTCTTTCGTTTTATGTTATTTAGCAGCTTACTTCCTTGGATAAAAAAATAACAATTTATCTAAAAAATTAATTCTACCTTAATTTCATTAGAATTTTTAAATTAATATATTATATTATAATGGATAAAAAAATAACAATTTATTTAAAAAAATTAATTCTACCTTAATTTAATTAGAATTTTTAAATTAATATATTATATTATAATTTGATAAGATCATGTGCATAGCACGTGCCACTGAAACTATTGTGGTAGTATGCCTAAAATTAAAAAAGTAGATTAGATTAATCCGAATTGAATTTAACTCAACATCACCTGCCCACAAAAATCAACAAACACAACAAATACAACTTGATCCAGAAAATAAAAGTATAGAAATGATTTAAACTCGAAATGATTAAAAACTGAAATAATCTCAATTTGAGTGTAAATCTCAAATAAAAAGACTTAAAATGTCTCAATCGTAAAAAATTACTAATTGACTGAATGGTCAATAATATTTGTGTTGTCTCATCTTGTATGAGTTCAAATCCTAACATTTACATTGATAATGTAATTATCTCTTCTTGACAAAGAAAATGTCGCAACCGTAAAACCAAACAACACAACCTAAAATGACACAACAAGTGCCAATCTCAAATGAAAAACCCAAACATCTTAACTATAAAACTCAACGAACAATCCTTAAAATCACAAACCTAAAACGACAAGTACAAGGCGCAAACAATTCACATAATAGGTGTATTGAATTCTTCCAAAGAATATGTAAGCATTTTGGAAGGCAGTGATTTTTGCATAAATGACTGTAGAAGTGAATTGTAAAAGTTCTGAAAATGACTAAAAAACGTGTCATGTAAATGTACCAAGCCACCCTATTATCCAAAACTTTGTTGAATTCATTTGAAGATTAAGGTTTCTTCTGGTCTTAAATGGGCACTCTTGGTCATATTTACAAACTTCCCATTGTTTTCCTTTGTTTTAGTATTAAAGCAGAGGCAGACATCAGAAAGCTACAATGCCAACTCAGAAAGCTTCAAATCCACATCCTCTTGCACTCACAAGTCACAACAAGATAAGAAAAAGACAACCCATGATGTCTGTTAGGATCTTTTCTGGTTTCATAAGGTTGTTGTCTCAACTAATCAACCTTTTTTTTAATGTCAGATGCTTTTTAATATGTTATTTTTTAAAGATAATTGCATGAACCGACCGAATTAGATATGAATTCAATATTCTGATATATAAATGAAAAGTTGGACTCGTTTTTAATTGATGAACATGTCGGTGGATGCCACGAAGAAGAAATTGGATCTTTCCACAAAATCTTTTTCTTTAAATATTATCTTAATTCTTTTTTGATGAGCAATAGATGCTCATGCAAGCACAAAAGCTAGCTTCAACCACCATACCTACATCCCTTTAAATACCGTTACCCAAATCCAAAGCTTCATCAATCACCACAAAATAAAACATCTCTCTTGATCATAGAAGGTGAAAGATAACAAGATTTCTATTCCATTCATAAAAAAAATAGAAATGAAGAACCAGATACTTGATCAGGCCATTGGAGTTCCGATCAAATCGACAACGTATCGACTTGAGAGAACGCCAAGACGATACTTACCGGAGACTGCCGGCCAGTATCGGATTCCTTCATCTGCCGAAGGGTCTAACAAGTTTAAAAAAAGTATGTGCTCCCTTTTAATCTGTGATGGGTTTAGAAATTCATAATGATGATGTTTTATAGTACTAATGAGAAAGTGACTGAATTGCAGCCAAAGGAAATTTTGTACTTAAAAGGATGAACAAGCTTGGGAAGAAAGCTGATACTTTCGCACATGGAGTCCGAGAACATGGTATGATACACTCTAGAAGTCAAAACATATATATAGGTATATATGTATGCATGTATATGAATGCTGAAGTCATCTTTGAATATGCAGTGAAACTAGGACCAAAGATCACCGAAACTGTGAAGGGAAAGTTGAGTTTGGGGGCAAGAATTCTTCAAGTAGGAGGTGTGAATAAGATATTCAAACAATTGTTTTGTGTTGGAGAAGGAGAGAAGCTGTTAAAGGCATGCCAATGCTATTTATCAACAACAGCAGGTCCCATAGCTGGTTTGCTTTTCATCTCATCTCAAAAGGTTGCCTTTTGCAGTGACAGATCAATCAAAATCCAATCTCCTAATGGTGAATTGCTTAGAGTCCATTATAAGGTTTGTATATTTCATCTGTTTTTTTGCCTCTCGGACTGTATAATTTCCCCCCCTTCAATTCTGATGTTTCTGTATGTCAATTTTGGTATGCAGGTAATGATTCCACTTGAGAAAATAAAGGGAGTTAATGAGAGTGAAAACATGAAGAAGCCATCACAGAAGTACATGGAAATCGTGACGGTGGACGGTTTCGAGTTCTGGTTCATGGGGTTTTTGAATTACCACAAAGCTTTCAAGTACCTTCAGCAAGCAATCTCCCAAAGAATACTACAAGTCACTTTCTAAGTGGCTTACAAATGTTTCATCAAGATGTTCTTGTTGATGAAATGTAGAAAAAAATCATCAATCTTACAATTGTAAAAAATGTTGGGCTGTATCAGGGAGGTTGTTTACATTAGAGTTCAAAATAAATGTATACAATATGATGATGTAAATAGGCAGATTTGTGCAGCTTGGGGAATTCTCTAGAAGGATGGATGCCCAAGTGCATGCATAGGTGAATTGTTGCAGTCCATTTTACTGCTTCTTTGGATAAATACAACGCAAAGCTTATCCAAAAAAAATGTTTTTTCTTTCTTTTCTAATTGAAATTTAGGAATGAAAAGTTACCAGGTCAGGTAGACTCTCAACTAAATGTAGTAAATGTTAATTATAAATCATTGATTGAGATTACTGGTAGGAAACCAACCCTAATACTTGATGAGTTGTTAATAAGTACAATTTATAAATAATTATATTTTAATACTTAAGTTGTGTAAAAAGAATTTATATAACTCTTCCTATTTAAACTATGAATTCTAAAATTTAAATCAACCCTAAGCTAAACCTTATATCCTAAAATTATGTAAATTAAAATTTACATATGTATCAAATAATTTTCTATTAATAAATGTAACATTTTGTGGTATGGTCCATGTTTGGATTTATTGGCTCTCCCTCTCCACAATGTTGTTTCAAGGTTCAAAACTGGTTTCTCTCTTTGGGAGAGCAATGTGCTTTGTTAGGATGAAAATCGTCTGCTCCTAACTATACTCCCTTTTATGCTCCACTTTAAAATAGTGGGTTTAGGGTTTAAGGTTTAAAGTTAAGGATTGTGGTCAGGGTTTGGGGAATTAGGGATGTGGTGTATTTTTTAAAGGGTAGGGTTTAGAGTTTAGGATGTGAAATTTAAGGTTAGGGTTTAGAATTTAATTTTTGAGTGTTTTTTAGTGTGGGGCATAGAAGGAGGCATAGTTAGAGGGCAAAGGATTTTTGTTCACTTTGTCATTGCACACAACCCTTGTTAGTATATTTAAACCATTTTTAAGCACACATAACTTTCTCTTTTTTTCATATTCGAATGTGCAAATTCTTGCAAGTATAGCAATATGGTATTATATATAAAAGGTAATCTAATGTAACTCCGGGGAATAATCCAAACAAGGAAAACACACTAAAATTATATGGTATAAGGAGAATAATTTGATGAAGGAGTTGCAGGAATTGGATCTTGCTGAAAGAGATTTTTACAAGCAAAGAGTTAAGGTTAAGTAGATTTGTGAAGGGGGCTTAAACGTTCTTTCATTCTGTGGTGACAGTTAAAAGGAATAAGAATTCTACTAGAGGTCTAATTGATGATGACGGGTGAAAGCTTGACACTCAAGATCATATTGAGAATGAGAATGAGATTTTGTGTTCTTATAACAATTTGTTGGGCACCAAGGATTCTGACGTCCAGTTGAGATGTTTTTTTTTTTGTATAGTTCATGTCCATTTTATGATTTATGTTTGGGATTCGTGGCTCTACCTTCTAACAATGTCGTTTTCAATGTGGCTTGTCATTACACCCAACACTTACTGGTTCAGTTGAGATGCTAAAAGGCTTGCTGCAGTGTACTATACTTTGCAAGATTAACAAAAGGGTTTCCGGTTGGTCACAGGAAATGGAGTGGGCAAAAAAAAGGCTTAAAAGGATATCACTTTTGATCTTGATTTTGATGTTACTTTGGAGTGCTTATGTTTATAGCGTATGGAAATAAAGAAATTTAAGACTTTTCTAGGGGGATTCAACATAGTAAGTTGGAGATTACGACTGTAGAAGTGAATTATAAAAGTTTTGAAAATGATAATAAAACGTGTCATGTAAATGTTACCAACTTTTTTGCCGCCACCCTATTAACCAAAACATTGTTGAATTCATTTGAAGATCAAGGATTTGGACACTTAAAGCCATCACACCATGTAGGGAATGGTAGTGACGTGGCCATGACGCGGCAGTTGTTGGTTTTGCTGCAAAGAGTAAAGTACCAAACTCATTCATTGGTACATTCCTTTATGTTTGACAAAAATAAGCCATGGGTTCATTTTATGCTAAGCAAAGCTTTATTATCCATAGTTTAATGACCGGTTTGGGGGCATTGGAGAGCAAGTTGAGGCTATCTTTAATCTTGCATACTCATTGCCACATCAGATAAGCTGTGCCTCATGCCATTTCAAAAGAGGTTTCTTCTCTGGTCATAAATGGAACTCTTGATCATATTTAGAAAGTTTCTCAAGTTTGACTGAGAGAAAAAAAAGGAAAAGAAAATGAAGATCTTCACTGCAATCCCTGACTTTTAAATGATCAAATGGTGCAATTTGATACCATGTGGGGGAATGGTACTGATGTGGCAGCTGTTGGTTTTGCAACAAACATTAAAAGTACCAAACTCATCCCAATGCTATATTTCTTTAAGCTTTGACAAAAATCAAGCCATGTATTCCTTTTATGCTAAGTAAAAGTTTCATTATCCATATAGTTTAATGACTGATTTTGGGGCATTAGGAAAGCAAGTTGAGGCAATTTTAACCTGCATGGCCAACTGACCATTCAGTTCCATCTCAGATAAGTTATACTTCATTTCCTTTCCAAAAGAGGCTTCTTATGGTCATAACTTGACCCTCTTGCTCATTTTTACAAGTTCTAAAAGTCTGCTTATCAGTTCTTCATGATCCTTTGACTGATACAAGAGTGTGAAGAGGCATAACAAACGTAAAGAAAATGAACATCATCACAGCATTCCTTTTTTTATCACCAATCTGCAATTTATTTTGTTATAAAACAAAAAAAAAACTTTTATTGTAAAATGATGTGGAATACCAAGATTTGCTCCTTTAAATTGAAATCAAACTTGAAAGAATTCTCAATAACATTGGATAGAGCTACTAGTGGAGCTACCTATAACCTGTCTTCTTAAAAACAAAGATCTCACATGCCTGACTTCTCTCAAAAACATTCCATCGTCACTTACTGCATTATCTCATCTTTTTCGCCACGCAATTTGTTTCCCAAATCTCATCTTTTTCGCCACGCAATTTGTTTCCCAAATCTCATCTTTCCTTTCTTTATTAGTACTAAAGCAGTGGCAGACATCAGAAAGCAATAATGCCAACTCAGAAAGCTTGAAATCTAGTCATCACCCTTCTTTCAAAATTATATTTCACAATCCTAGGCTCTACTTTTAGCCTTTTTGTATGAGCAAAAGGTGAGTCATGAAAACAAAAAAGTTAGATTCAACCACCATATCTATACCCCTTTAAATACCACTTCCCAATTCCAAAGATTCATCAATCATCACAAAAAAAAACATCTATTCCTTGAGCATAGAAGCTGAAAGAAAGAAAAAAATTAATTTCATTCATCAAAGAAAAAAATGAAGAACAAGATACTTGAACAAGTCATTGGAGTTCCTATTGTAATCACTAATTTTATTCGGGGTTTTAACCCGTTTTTTTAGCTTTTTAAATAATGGGCTTTAGTTGTTAATTGGTTTTATATCTTTTGTTTGAAACACAAAACCCCAAAATATTATTAGAATTATAATACTTCGCTATTAGTTTAATTATAGTTACTATATTATCATATATAAAATATACAAAAGTTATTATAATATTATTATTATTATTTCTATTACTACTATTGTATTATCATTGCATTATTAATTTTATATTATTATATTAGTATATTATTGTTATTTTATTATTAAACCGAAGCTAAACACAAAAACATTAACTAAATAGGATTTATTAAATAAAGCCCCATTAAATAAAATTAATAACAAGCCCCAAGTTTATACTATCAGTCCATTTACATACAAAAACCCAAAATATTAAATAAATTACACCGGCCCGTTTAGGCCCATATAACAAAAACCCTAATCTAATGCTCCTTATCCTTTGCTCAGCTCATCCTGAGCCGTTGGATCTAGGAGCTTGATCAACGGTCCAGATTTTTGAACCAGAAGAAACCTTAGGATCACATCATATCCCTTGGCACCGCATCAATTGTGGTCGTCAGATCAAGTGTGTTGTCACTAATTTTTTAAATAAAAAATAAAAAATGGTAAAAAGTAAATAAAAATAATAATAAATATATATATATATATAATATAAAAAGGGTAAAAAAAGTAAAAAAAAAGGACCATGCGCAGCCACGCGCCTGACGTTTGTGCTGCACGCGCGCGGGATCATCTCCCCAACCCCTCCCCTGTTCGTGAATAACAGCGGCAACCGCTGCCTCCTCTGTCGTCCTTGGGCCACAACAGCCGTCGTGGTTGGTGCCGGTCGACTCGCCTCGGCCGGCTGGGTCCAATGTCGCCGCCCCCGTCCCTTGCCATCGCCAGTAACTCATCAATTGAAGGGAAAAGGGTTCGAACCATAATTAAATAGGGGGCAAAATCTCCCAAATTGGAGCCAAATCAGATGAAATTCGAGATGAATTTCAACAATCGAAGCTGGGATGATTTCAAGGGACGAAAATGGGGATTTTGTCCCCAAATTGCCTAAAATCTCAATCCCCCAACCCTATAAATAGTGCCCCTTTCACCATTATTGAACACACAAACATCCAAAAAAAATACTGAAAAATTGGTCCGAAAATACCAAGGAAATTACTTTGAAAATTATCGGGAAGTTGCTGGAAATTTTTGAGTTGGGTGCAGCATTGGTTCGAATCTTTTCAAGGAGTATAAGCTAGCAATTTGTTGCTTCATTGGTATAATTTCTTCCCTTTTCTTTTATAATTTTAATTTGGTTTTATTTCGTTCATTTTAATGTTCTTACTTTCTACATACTTTGTTCGTATAAGTTTATATTAACTCGGGTTTGTTCGAATTAATCTTCTTATTGTGATGTTTCTTTGTCTTAAATTTAAAAAAATAATAAAAGGGAACACCAAGATATATGTTGTTTTGTTTGATTCATTTTATTTCTAAAAAATGAAAAAATGATGTTGGTTGAAGTATATTTTTACAAACAAAAAAATCAAAAATAATAAAACTTCTTTCAAAAAAGTTTCTTTAATTTTTTTTTAAAAAATGTTTTAATTAAAAAAAGGGTTTTCATAATAAAAAAAAACACACACAATTCTTTGACTACAATCATTAAAAAAAAAGGTTTCCAAAACTTGCAAATAAAATTTTCTTAAAATATAAAAAAGTTTTTTTAAAAACATAATGGATTTTATTCTTAAAAAAGGGGTTTAAAATTTAAAATATAAAAAAAACTTTTAAAGGATAAAAAGAATAAAAAGATCTCAAATAAAAGCTTTAAAACAAAAAAAAGAAATAAAAAAAAACTTTTCAAAATTATCAAAAAGGTTTAGAAAGGAATGTAGCAAGATATTTAATTTTTTTTTAAAAAATAAAAGCTTTGAAACACAAAAAGAAGATAACCTTTTAAATAAAAAGCTTCTAAATGAAAAAGAATAAAAAACCTTTCAAATTATTATTAAAAGATAATAAACTAACATTTTCCTATAAAAACAAGAAAATATACACCCTTTCTAAAATAAAATTCTATTCCAAATTTATCAAAAAGCTTAAAAAATAGCAAAATATTTAAGGAAAAAAAAATGAAAAGCTTTAAAATACAAAAAAGTAAATAACTTTTTGAATAAAAGCTTTAAAACGCAAAAAGTCAAAAAATATTTTAAATAAAAAGCTTTAAACAAAAAAAAAGAATAAAAAAACCTTTTCAATTTATCAAGAAAAAAAACTTCTCGAATATAAAAAGAATAAAAGTAAGCAAAAAATCTCTCTACAAATGAAATCAAAAATAAAAAAGCTTTTTTTAATAATAAAAAACCTTTATCAAATAAAACTGAACCAAACCCATTAAAAAACTTCGAATTTTAATTCTCTTGTTTTGCTTTCGTTTATTTTAAAATTTTCTTTACCCAAAAAAATAAAACATGCTTAATAAAATTTAAACCCTCAAATAGGAAAAATACTTAGACCTTTTTTAGGATTAATAAGTTTTAACTTGGACTAAATAAAAATCTTCAACAAATCAAGTTTCTTTATTTGTTAAAAATGAAATTAAAGTAATGCGGCGTCTTACTAAACAGAAATGACGGGTTAGCGCCAGAAGTGTTGGCGGTAATTGGAGTTCATTTTCGGATAGTAAGACCGTTAAAGTAAAATTAAACTTATGAATGGACAATAATTTAAGCTTTACATCGATTCGCAAAATCCGACTTTGAAACCTTTTGTAACCGACAAGGTACCAATTTTTTAGCGTCGTGGGGGCGCTAACCCTTCCCCACGCGTAACCGACTCCCGAACCCATTTTTGAGTTTTCGCGGACCAAAATCGTTGTTTTAATAAAATAGAAATGATTTTATTAAAATGAACCGTTTTTAGGTGACCAAATCACACCTTTAAAAATATTGGTGGTGACTCCGTTGTTTTGGTTTTATAGAAAAATGTCAAGACCTCCTTAAAAGAGGGGTTGCGACAGTTTGGCGACTCCGCTGGGGATATTTTTTGTTATTTTACAAAAAGAGAGTCAGGCCACAAGTTGGTTACATCTTGTTTTAATGTCGAAATTTACGAATTTAAGTAAAGCTTGACTTAATTGTCCGTTTATAAGTTTAATTCTATTTTACGCATTTAAGACTTAAATCTAAGCTCTAAGCCTGAGCTTTGTCCTGATCGTTTAACTATGGGAAAATGCTATTGCTCTTGTGGGAATACTGATTCTCCGTATGGGCCTAGCAAGTACCTCTGGGGCCCACGCTCTATGTCCCCGTATGGATATTGATCCTCTGTATGGGCATAGGAGTAGGTCCCCCTGAGTTGAACCTAATTCGTTTGAAGCCTATAATGGGTGAGAATCAGGGGTCTTGCTACCCTTAGTAGGGGACAGCGAGGACAATTCGGGAACCCTTTTAGAACCTAACCTCTGTGAAAATTTAGAAGCCTACCTCATTAGAGCCATGCGTAAAACCCTAGGCTTTGATTTTGGTCAAACTTATTTCGTAACAATAGTCCGTGGAGACATGTCCAAAAGTGTTGGAATGCGCTGCCCATTTACTATTTGTACAATGAAATTATTTTGGACTTTTTTGTTGTTTTTTTTAAGTATTAATCATTTTATTCTCTTATCTTGTTTTTGTTTTGCATGTTTGCATTCTTATTCCATATCTATAAGGGGTTGATTCTCAAGATATTTGCTCGATTAGAAAACAACTTTTGCCATGGATAGGAGGTACCTAAAAAAGGAGGAAGACAATGTGGATGTACGTCACTGGTCTAAGGTCAACCAGCGAGCACACAGAGATAGTTTGACAGTTGACCACAAGACATAGACATCTGAGTATGCCCATATAAGTGTCAAACAGAACAGTGTACATGAGTTACGAGAGATATGTGGCCGTTGTGACTATGCAACAAAGAATTGTTCCTTGATACTTATGGCGACATAGCATATCTGCTACATGTAGAGGTGGATAAACCATTCCTCAAAGCATTGATTCAGTTTTGGAGTCCTAGGTATTGTTGTTTTACTTTTAATAGTGAAGATATGATGCCTACATTTGAAGAGTATTTTACACTTTTCAACCTACGCAAGGTGAAGAAGGACCGAGTCTATGCTAAACCTCTTAAGAACAAGTATGCTCACTTGAGGCTCAAATCTTTTGCTGGCATGGGGGATGGTTGGGTAAAAGGACTGATACAGAAAAAGGAGGCAGCTTTTCTTTCCCTTGGTGGAGCATCTAAAACATAATTCCCACTCATCCAGATAAGGAAAAGAGAGTGAATCTCTTGGCTATAACAATTTACGGCTTGGTCATCTTTCCAAAGGTATTGGGCAATATCGATGTGGCTATGCTAGATTTCTTTGAGCAGTTGAAAAGGGAAACTAATCCAGTACCAGTTGTACTAGCTAAAACCTTTATTTCTCCGAATGCGTGCTGAAAGCTGGAAGGTGTACGTTTCAAAGGGTGTGCACCTTTGCTCCAGGTTTGGGCCCTTAGCCATTTCTGGAAGTGCCGAACCCTAGCGTTTCCTAACGTACACTCCCCAAACTTTTCTCCACTCCGAGAATTTCTAGCAGAGAAGTGGTCGGTAGCTAAGAGTAATAAGTGGGTTGATATCTTCCGGGATCGCCGTGATCTGGACATCGTATGAAAAGTCTCATGGATGGGCCGTACCAAGGTGTTGTACAAGTGTGGGGATTATGATTATTTGATGCTGTTAGGCGTATGGGGTGGAATTGGTTGTGCCCCCTTACTAGTGTCGCGACAGTATGGCTCTCGATAGTTTGCCCCTTCACTACGGGTCTTAATTTATCAGAATTCGAGTTCCAATGAGAGTTCAAAGAGAAGATCCAAACTATTAACGATTCATGGAAGTATTGTTACCTCATGGAAATCGAGTTTGACAGTTAGTGTATGTTCACCCCTGATTATGATGTTTGGAGACATGTCAGGATGAATGATAAAATTTTACCACCAACTCCGGGATAGGCTAGATCCTTGGAGGAACATCTGAAGGTGGTCTCGTCTGAAGCGGATATTCTAAGAGCTGAGTTGAAGAGGGCCAAAGCTAAGATTGAAGACCTACAAAGCCAGCGCACGAAGTACTTATTTAAGGCAAGCCTGGATGTGGATAAGTATAAAGGAGAGACAGATCGGGCAGTGAAGCTGTACAAAGACTTAGAAGCGAAATTTGAGATTCAGATGGTGGAGTTTCTCAAATTCCAGGCCACAGTTTGAAATGGTGATTTGAGAAAAACTCCAGAGCAGTGGAGGCAAGAAATTGAGCAGGCCATGAGCAAAGAAAGAGACCGTGGCAAGAAAGAAATTGAAAAATATAAACGATTGATGATGGATGAGAAGAAAAGAGGGAAGCAGGTAGTTGAGAATAAAAATAACAAGCGGACCCTCGAAAAAGAAAAAAATGTTACTCATGGAAGATGAAAGCCCATAAAAACAAGGTCCGTTTGTTTGAGTTGCAAAGGGTATGGAATGAGACGAATAAGAAGTTAAAGCAGAGCCAAGCCTCTATTGTTGAGTTACAAACCAAGGTAGCAAACATGAATCATTCACGGCACAGGTTCCAGAATCATCATACTTATATCGAGCTCCAGGCCAATATTAGTGAAAATGATACAATGAAGGAGCAAGTAGAAGCTATGGAAAGTATTATTCAGGAGTACAGAATGAAGATTCTAGTTCTCGAAGATATCAATAAAGGGGGCAATGACTATTGGTTTACTCGGCTTAAGGACAATGCCAGAGAGTTCCAAGAACGAGATGAATTCAACAAAAGCATCATGACCCAGATACAAGACGTGGCTAAGCATGTAAAGATGTTAGCTACTGAAGCTACGTACTCTCCGCCAGTATGTTAGGCCAGTTGGTGATGTGGGACCAAGACTCATATGGCTGATAGAGGAAATGAAGGAATTAGGTATTCGGGCAGAAAGATACTTGTAAAAAAAAGATGAGTTATTGTAATAAAAATCCTTCCACCCAATAAAGAGTTCATTATTTGAGCAATTACTTTATGGAATCAATGGCCCTTAGTTTACATTCATGCATTTTTCCTTTTTTGCATTTCTTTTTTTGTTTTGCGTTAGATTAATATCATTGCATACATATACATAACATAAGATTTTAATCAAAATAATTTACCCAAATAGAAAATTCAAAATAGCAAGTCACAACTACGGTACTTGTTCTAAAACTATAGCAATGGACAAAAGTATTGAAGACAGAATGACATCTCTCGAAATCAACCATAAGAGTACTCAGGATAGGCTGAATAAGATTGAGAGTGACTTGAAACATGAGATTGAATTGGCGCACAGGAAGACGGTTGGTTAGATTACGACCATGTTTAGGTTCAGAGACCCTGATGCTCAAGATAACCTAGAAAATGTTAACACTTTACCTTAGCTTCAAGCGATTCACCCTGGAATACCAAGAGGGGCCTCCCCGTTCAAGGCCAAATCCCTACTCAACTTTGCAGAATCTTCTGCTCACGCACAAACTGAGCCAGTGGTCAACCCGGGGGTAGTGCATGATCATGAGGTCCCGGACCTTGATGAAATTGCTGATAAGGTCAACATGAACAAAAACTTGAAGATCGCTATGACAAGTTAGAGGAGATCATTAGTACCTTCCAAGAAGGGAACACCCTTGGAGGCATTGATGCTAGAGACCTGAGTCTGGTATCCAACTTGACAATTCCTCTGAAGTTCAAGACCCCTAACTTCGATAAATACGATGGGACTATATGTCCCAAAGCTCACCTAACCATGTATTGCCGCAGAATGTCGATGTACTTAGAAAATGAGAAACTTCTCATTCATTGCTTCTAGGACAGTTTGTCTGGGTCCGCCACTCGCTAGTACAATCAGTTTAGCCGGGAAAGCATCCGAACTTAGAAGAATTTGTCAAGGGCATTCGGTGAACAGTACAAACATGTTGCTGATATGGTCCTAAATAGGCTTGTTTTGCAAGGGATGGAACAAAGACATAATGAAAGCTTCCGCCAATACGCTCAGAGATGGCGGGATGTGGCCGCTCAAGTTCAGCCGCCACTACCGAAAAGTGAGATAACACCAATGTTTATGGACACCCTTAAAGGTGCTTTCTATGATCGTATGATCAATCATGCGACGAAGAGTTTTGCAGACATGTTAATGAATGGGGAACTAATTTTGGCAGCTGTCAAGAGAGAGAAGCTCGATGGTGGAGAGATGAAGAAACCATATAAGAAAAAAGTTAATAAAATTAGTATGACAGGTGTTTACAACCCTAATTATTCAAAAGGGGTAGTCCTTAATAAGCCTGTTTCCCAAAATACCAATCATGTGGCTTCAAATCCGCCAAAAAATGAACGAAAATACCAAGGGAATAAGAAGCTGTATTTTTCTCCTATCCCAATGACGTATGCCGAGTTATTCTCCGAATTGGTTAAAGCACGGATAGTGTTACCACGACATGTTCCTCCATTTTCTCCTCCATACCCGCCATGGTATGATGAGAAGGCTCAATGCTAATACCACGCTGGGAATATGGGGCATACTATTGAGAACTGCACTGCCTTCAAAAGGATAGTAGATGATCTACGAAAATCAAGCATGTTATCTTTCGATACTTCAGACGAGAAAAATAATCCACTGCCTAACCACCAGAAAACTGAAGTGAATGCAGTGGACGAAGAGGAAGGTAAGTTGGTTAAGGAATATGTTGTGGAAGTTAAGGCACCTATGACATGGGTATGGGCCCAAATGGTGAAGGCTGGACTACTAAGAAACAATACATGGAAGTTGAAGGAGGATGGTAAGTCTTTCTGCGAGTACCATCAAGAGGGAGGTCATGAAATTCAAAGCTGCTTTGAATTCAAAAGTTTGGTCCAAGACAGGATGGACAAAAAAGAACTGGAGTTCTTTGAAGGGAAGGAAATGAGTTGTACGTTGAATGTATGCGCCTCAGATGAAATCCCCGCAAGAAGGAACTATGCGGGAATGAAGCCCTTAGTAATTAAGACCAAGGTTAGAATTACTAAGCCTGAGAAGGGAACAATTCCGAAGCTGGTTATAAAGACACCTACCCTTTTTCCATACAAGGACAGTAAACAAGTACATTGGAATTATGCTTGCTCGGTAATGACCCTAGGAAATAATCAGGTGGAGAAGGAAAAGAATGAGAATCGGTCAATCAGGTGGGCAATTTTACAAGAAGTGGAAGGTGTTACTCATCACCAGAGGCTGAGGATAGGGATGCCACCCAGAGGAAGATAGCAATTGAAGAACCTGAGGGAGAAAAATATTTCTTTATGAAGAAACCCAGGACTCAACTTGAGCCAGTGAAAGAATCAAAGGCTCAGGATTTTTTAAAGATACTCAAACATAGTGAGTACAATGTGGTGGAGCAGCTCCATAAACTCCCGGCAAGAATTTCAATGCTATCTCTATTGCTGAGTTCGGAGGGCTACCGTGCCGCCCTTTTAAAGATCCTGAATTAGACTTTTGTTCCAAAAGAGATAACGACTGACAAGATGGACAAGTTGGTCAGTAACATTGCGGTGAATAATTTTATCGCATTCAATGACGAAGAAATTCCTGCAATTGGGAGGGGATCCTACAAAGCTCTTCATATCTATGCTAGATGCAGGGGGCACATGCTGCCAGGGGTTCTTATTGACAACGGGTTAGCGTTGAATGTATTGCCTTTGGATACCTTGAAAAAGCCACCGGTTGACCGCTCTCACATGACTGCATACCAAA
Organism: Hibiscus mutabilis; assembly: GCA_019671005.1. Lineage (NCBI taxonomy): Eukaryota > Viridiplantae > Streptophyta > Magnoliopsida > Malvales > Malvaceae > Hibiscus > Hibiscus mutabilis. Next base: position 27,794,946 of record CM033753.1, on the reverse strand, counting down.
ATACTGTGAAAGCATTTGATGGAACCCAAAGGGATGTTTTGGGGAAAATAGAGATACCCCTACAAATTGGCCCATCTACTTTTGAAATAGATTTTGTGGTGATGGACATCAAGCCCACCTATAGCTGTCTACTGGGGCGCCCCTGGATCCACACTGTAGGGGTTATTCCCTCCACTTTGCATCAGAAGTTGAAATTCATAGTTGATGGCCAGCTAGTGATAGTCGAAGCTGAATAATATATCATCGCCTCGGTATCAACTGACGCCCCTTATATAGAAACAGATGAAGGTGCACTTGAATGTCATTTCAGGACATTTGAGCTCGTTAATGCTACCATTGTCGATGAAGGAAACAAGGTCCCCAAACCGGAATTGTCAAATAACGCAAAGATGCAAGTTAAGCAGACTCTGGAAAAGGGGCAAAGGCATCGGCAAGCAGCTTTAGGGGAGGCCATACCCCGTGATGATCCCTGAAAAGAGAGACCGGTTTGGCCTAGGCTACAAGCCCAACTCGATACAAAGAAGAGTGTTGGTTTCTAGTTAGCTTCATGTTTAGTTGCATTCATCATTAGCAATCACATATAGGTTGCATATGTTACTTGCCATGCCTTTAATTGGATTTAATTGCTTAAGACTTGTTAAATATCCAATGATGAATTATTGCCACTGCACTTAATTGAAAGAACCTTCAATTTTAGGATTACATGAAAAGAACTTAGAATTTTACTATGATGCTGAATTTTTTTACACGGTTGTGGCTTGTTGATTGAAAGAAACTTAGTGAACTTAGGTTGCTTAAAATTTGGGTAAATTTAAAATTGAAAATTAAAAGTTAAATTCTTGCTAGAGGTGCCCGAAACTGGCTCTAATAGTAAATGCACTTTCTTGCTAGAGGTGCCCAAAACTAGCTCTAGTAGTTAATGCATATTAAAGAATCGCTAGAGGTGCCCGAAATTGGCTCTAGTGAAAATAAAAATAAATGCCCCAGTAATTAAATTGATAAAAACCTATTGTTCACATAGAATCTTGAAAATCAACTTGTACACAACTACGCACACACATTGTCACGAGCATTATAGTTTTGTTTCGGGTAATTTTTATGCTATCCGAAAAATTAAAAGGTGATCATACTTTGTGCCATGGTTCTGAGGTTTGAATTCAAGTTTGAAGCATATCTTTGATGATTAAAGTCTTGGCAGGTAATTGTTAGTTTGCATTGTTTGAGGACAAGCAATAGTTCGAGTTTGGGGGTGTGATAAGTGTTCAAAAGTACTATTTTTATTACCCTTTTTACTCATATTATTGTTAGACTTAAGCTCATATTAGTTGCATAATTAGTCATTCACGCATTAATTCATGTTTTTTTCCACCGTTGAGCTTGATTACATAACTTGGTGATTTTTGTGGAAAAAGATGCTGCTTTGGTGTGTTTTTGTGTGTGTGCAGAAGCACTTGCCCAAACAAGGCTAGAACCAGTTGCCAGGGCAGTGCATGAAGGAGATGCCGAGCTAGTTGCCAGGGCAATGCATGAAGGAGACGCCGAGCCAGTTGCCAGGGCAATTGTTGACAAAGAATAAGGTGATATGGTAGTCGAAATTGATGACTAGACAAGCCCAAGATGACGTGGAGCAAAGCCAAATCCCAAAGGAATTTGATTTCCATGAAGAGATTAAAGAAAAATTAAATTCAAAGAAGATAGGAGAAGTTCTAGTAGGAATATAATTATAATAAAGAATTATATTTTTTAAAGATAATTTAATTTCAACTTAACTTCCTCCTCAAAGAAGGACTTTGACCTAGCCCTATAAATAAGAGCCAATATCGTAACTTGAGGGAGAGCAAGAAGAGGGAAAATTTCGACAACCCCATAGGGCAAGAAGAGAGAAATTTTGACAAGAGAGCAAGGGGAGAGAGTTCGATTTCTTCTTCTTCTTCTTTGCTTCCATTAGATTCATGGTTTGGGGATTATTCTTTGTATATCTTTTGAACCCAACCATGAACTACCTTGATTGGTTAGGGTTATTGTGTTTTGTTGTTGTGAGAAACAATTGGATTTTGTTTAGGTAATAATTGTTTGCACTTTTCTATTCAAGGTTTACTCATTCTTGGCTTTTATTCTTGTTTGCGAGTGAATTGGGAGATGATCTCATAACTTCATATATTTATCTAATATCGGGAGAGTTAGATTCAAGAAACGAATGAGTATGGTCTTTATTCAATCTATTGATGGTGAAGATTAATCCGGCTTAGGAATAAGTTAAGGATTTCAACGGCTAAGAGGAGCGCAAGATTGGTTGTTGTTCACCCTTGATTCACGCAGGGATGTATTATCAAGGCATGCACAAGTAGCTAGAGTTTCGACTTAGGGATAAGAAGAAACCATTGAAGAACGCTCTGCCGAACCTTGAAGTTGCTGCCCAGACGCCCAAGTAGTTACCGAGCTAGTCGCCCAGGCAACCATCGATTAGTTGCCAAGGCAACCCCGCTGTGCAAGTTGCCACGGCAACTGAGTTGCCCTTGCACTCTTTTACCAAGATGATCCAATCGGCTATCACACCTCAACTCATGATAATCTGACCCATTCTCTCTTTTGATTTCATCTATTCTTTTAGTTTATTGCTCTTAGTTTACTCGTTAATTAGAACTCCTATTATCAATTGTGTTTTTACTTTTCACAGTGCAGTAACTTAAGCAAAGTGGCCCAAATCAATCCCTGTGGAGACGATACTCGATACTCATATCACTTTATTACTTGCGACGTGTATAGTTGCACATTTGCGTAGCACTTATCACACGCGACAAGTTTTTGGCGCCGTTGCCGGGGATTGGCAATTGGTGTTAGTTGTTTTTGTTATTGCATTTTTTCTTAGTTTTTTTAAACATTGAGAATTTCTTTGTGAACTGATGGGAAAACCATAGGGACCTTCGGACTACCTCCCGAGTACTAACTCATTCCGGCCCTTTCAATGTAGTATAGGCTTGTCATTTCTCTTGTTTTCCCTTGCTGGATCAATTTTTGCGTTAGGACTCCCTCGCCAACCAGCTTTTGGATTTCTCGGTGCCATGATCCAATGCCCCCACATAAAACTCATATGCACTATTTAGGTCAAAGTTGTGGGCAAATGTGTCAGGTGTAATATTCATTGGCCTAAGGGTGAGCTGCTAACCTTCGACCAAATGAGAAAATATGTCTGAAATGAGTACCCCAAATATTTTCAGACTTGCTCGATGAATTTCCCTCGGTGATTCGGACGGATTATCAGACTTCCTTCTCTTACCGTTATGAGAATCTTGAAAGTGGTACACATTTATCTCTTTCTTTTCTTCTACTCCTACGTAGGTCTGGTCTTTAAACTTAGATCCCGGGGTGCATGTTCGATTCTCTCTCCTACTGTCATAAAGTCCTCAAAGTTGGCCTTCATTTGCTCGAACATCTTATCAGATAAGAAATATGAAAGGTGGCATGAAACATGGAAGTCACTTTCCTCTTTTTCTACGGGAGGCTACACCTGGGTCGCTAAACACAGCCACCTCAAAGCATATTCCTTGAAGCCTTCATCAGGTTTCATCCTCGTACCCTAGAGATACTGACGACTTGGTGCTAGGCCCAAAGCATATTTATATTGGCCCAAAAAGGCATCGGCTAAGTCTCCCCACGACTGAACTTGGTTTCTACTCAAACAGTTATACTATATCACGGTGGGTCCTGCTAGACTGTCGTGGAAGCAGTGGAACAATAATTTTTCATTCTCAATGCAGCTCTCCATCATTTTTGCAAAACATGGTCAGGTGAATCTTGGGGAATCTTGTTCCGTCATCATGCGCAAATCTGAGAATCTTTGAAATTCGGAGGAATGGCCAAATCAGGGTTCAAACAGAGTTTTCATGCATCGAAGGAATCAAACTTCTTCTCTCTTTTTTTCTCGACCCATCTTCTAACTGCTCGAATCTTGATTTTTGAGTGTGTTCAATTCTTTTATTCACGATAAAACTCTAATTGGTCTTTGGATTACTCCCCAAAAATTTTATGCAAGGTAATGATAATGTTATGTAAAATATGCCATGTCTGTACAATGTGATGCAATGCATGAATGCAAATGCGGTGTTGATTCTCGAACAGTCCTTAAAAGACTTTCGTTCAATAGAAAAATGTCTAGCTGCAAGAAACTAATAGTGAATTACAAGTAACAGTTAGCTTCTTTCTGGAGATCTTGACTTCGAGAAGCAAAGCTCGTGCTCCACGTCTTGACGTTGTCTTCAGGATGATGGGTGACCTCGTTTTCTCCTCGTATGCTACTCCATAGACTTGTGAGATCATGATCTTCATGCTTTCGCTTCTAAAAACATTGACAAGTGTAGGCATAATGCAGACAAGAGTTTCTTCTTCGGTTGATCTGGGTGCAAACAAACCGATCTTCGAATAATGCGTCTAAATAGGGTTGGATCCTAGTGGTCCAAATGGGGTCTACTTAAAGTCTTTAAAACTTTTGGGTTTACATTAAAATTCTCAAAGATCATTTGGTTTAAAGATTTCCCCTTTTTATTATCAAAAAGTTTTAACTTACTTAAAAAATGAATCTTTTAGGAGGGAAAAGAATTCAAAACACAATAATAATATTTTCAAATTTTTTGAAGGAGTTAAATTAAAATCTTTGAGATTTTTACAAAGGGTTAAATGTGAAGATTTTAAAATTAGTGTTTTGTAGTCCCTACTGGATCCTCTGCGCCGCACGTGCCTTACTATCGGACCGTCTTCTTTCTCAATTGGTCTTTGTTCAGCCTAACTTGATACTGTAATATTATCGTTTTCGTCAAAGCAAACTTTTTTGCTATTTTGAAAGCCTTTTAAATGAACCATTCTTGAATCAACACCATGTCATGATATGCAAAATGAATGCAAATAAAGGCGTTGATTCCGCTGGTAATCACCCTTTCGAACGACTTTCATAGGAATTAAAGGGTCCAGATTCTGGAGCCAGAAAAGAAGACTTCTACAGATATGCCCCTCTACATGTTTTTGGGTCGCACTCAAGGAAATGAAAGTCTCGGTTAAAATTGCTGGTACCGGGTTTGCCTTCTGCTTTATGCGTTCAAATAGATCCAAGATGGCTACGTTGATGTTTCCAAGAACCCTTGAGAAAATGATCAAACCCTATATCCCTAAAGAAAACATGTCCATCTTCATCGCCTCATCCGGGTGTGTGGGTATATGTCTCGGATACACTCCCATGCACAGGCTAGGCTGTCTCCTCGACTCTGAATCAGGCCGTTGACCTAATCGTCACTCATCCTGGCAAAGGTTTTGAACTTCAATGGATAATTCTAGTTCCTTGGCGGCTTCGTATAGATCCAATCTTTTTGAACATTCTTCTTGTTGAGCAAGGCTGTGTACTCTTCTACCGTGGGTATCATGTCATGTCTGTTGAAAGTGAAGCAGCAAAAAGCAAGGTTCCAGAACTGAAAAATGGCTCGACGCAAAGGTTGATTAACCCGGACATACATTAAATATGATATGTCGCCATAAGTATCAAAATATAGGTCTTATAGTCGTCGATCCCATCCTTCCCAAATCTCTTTAAGCACTCATAGGTCATTATGTTGTAGGCTCTTGTATGTATATCCTGCCATTATGCGCTCACTCGGCAAACTGTTACCTTGGGCCCACTGGTTGATTTCTGACCAATGCCTAACGGCTATTCTTGAGATACCTTTTATCCATTATGAAAGATTTCTGATCGGGTAAACCACTTGAACCAACACCTTTATGTCATGCAATGATAATGCAACAAAAGTATGTGTAAAGTAAAAATAAAACAAAAAAAAGAAATGAGTTAGTACCGAATAAAATCAATAGATACATAAATAAAAAGCGAAGTAGATAAGGCAACAAGCAATGCTATCCTATTTATCCCGTCTAAAACACCTAAGTTATCCGCATGGCTCTAAAAGGGTGGGCTTTCTATATTCTTTACATGCAGTTTTGGTGCTAAGAGGTACACGAATTGTCCTTGTTGTCCCCTACTAAGAGTACCAAGGCCCCCGGTCATCACCCATTATAGGCTTCTTTCAACCGGGTTCAACTCAAGGGGGACACATTCGCTTATACCCATACGAAGGACCGATATCCTCACGAAAGCATAAGGTACTTGAGCCCCGAAGGTACTTGCTAGGCCCATACGGAGGAACGAGATTCACACAAAAGCACTAGCGTTTTCCCCTACTTAAAAGGACGGGTTTATATGCCAAATTTTAAATACGCTAAAATAAACGGTCAAATATAACCAAATGCTAAATTAATAGTCACTTTAATCCAAAATTTCTGATATTAGTAAATCGATAATTATTTAAAAAGCTCGACTCTCTTTTATTTTTGAAAACAAAAAAAATGTCCCCCAGCGGAGTCGTCATTTGTAGTGATCTTTCCTTTTTCAGTTCGCTAAAAAAAGGAGGGTTGTTTCGCACTTTTTATGAAAATAATATCTTCCGTAGGGTTTTAAAAAAATCAATTTCTATATTAAAAATAAAGTCGCCACCGACCACTAAGGTAGGCCATACACCATAAAACCAGAGATTTTAAAAATGTGGGGTTCGGGAGTCGGTTACGGATGGCGAAGGATTAACACCCCCACACAGTCCAAAATTGGTACTTTGATAATTACCGCTTTATTAATATTAAACTTTCTGGATTAAAGTGATGATTAAATTAAAATTTGGTTATAAGTGCGAGTAGATTTTAAAGGCCCTGTTATTCGAGAGTAAACCGAAAGACCACCATCATTACGCCTGATACTAGCCACATTTACGCTCGAATAAAGGGCCACCCGCACTGACAGTTTATATTTCCAAAATGCAACTTAAAACATGGCAAATATAAATAAATACAATGTGATAAAAAATCAATAAATACTAACATAATAAAATACTAATCTAACATAAATAAAATACTAATCTGAAACATACATAAATATTAATCTATCACATAAATAAAAACTAATCTAACATAAATAAAATATTAATCTAAAACATAAATAAATATTAAGCTGACACTTAAATAAAAACTAATCTAATATAAATAAAATATTAATCTAAAACATAAATAAATATAGAGCATTACTAATATAAAACATACCAACTAAAAATAAGAATAAAATTAAAGGGTATTTTATTAAATCATACAACATAAATAAAAATATACCTCACTTGGAGCCCGAATAACAAACCCCGACTGACTCCCACCGAGATCTACCACGATCCCTTCAAAAATTAACTAGATCAGATCTAAAATAGGACCCCAATTGAACCAGTTAGGACCGAGGGCATTGCCCCGGTCCTTGGCTACCCGAGAGCATAGCTCTCTTATTTGGGTGCCATTACCGGCTCTCCCCTTTTGCTGCTCTCCCCATGCCTCATATTTGTAGGCAAGTGGGGGTCTTAAGGTGTGACATAGAGCTTTGAGCTCCACGCAAAATTTCCCTTTTTTTCTTTTTAATTAATTTTTTTTACTTTTTACTTTACCCCTTTTTTACTTTTTTATATTATATTATTATTATTACTATTTTGATTTTTCATTAATTTTATATTAATAATATTACTATTAAAATAATACTAATAATACTAAAACCCGGATAAAAATGAGTGATTACAATGGAATGGAGGCTATGTTGCCGATTGAAGTTGAAATCCCTTCACTCCGTATTTTGATGGAGGCAAAACTAGAGGAGTCCGAATGGGTTCAAGCAAGATATGACCAGTTAAACCTCATTGATGAAAAGAGGTTGAAAGTAATTTGCCACGGCCAGATATATCAAAGAAGAATGATACGAGCATGTGACAAGAAGGTCCACCCGAGGAAGTTCAAGGAAGACGATATCGTGCTAAAGAAGATGTCGCCAATCCAAAAGGATTCTCGAGGAAAATGGGCACCAAATTGGGAGGGGCCATATGTGGTATCAAAAGCTTTCGATGGAGGGGCGCTAATTCTGGCTAAAATGGGTGGAGACGAGCTCAAGAATCCAGTGAATTCTGATTCAGTCAAGAAATATTATGCATGAAATGATGAAAAAGAAAAAAAAAACACATCATAAGCTAAACATGTGCTGACGAATAACCAACCCACGATGAATAGGGAAGGTATAGTAATACTATGAATGACCCAGTATCGAATAGTGGTAATAATATTAGCAAAAGAACGTTCTCATGTGCTTCCAGACATGCTGAGCTCCACATATTCTTGTAGGGGATCGATTCCGTAAAAGATGGGATCAGTAAACAGAAATTCACTGAAACTAAATCTTTGTGAGATTGTCAATATTGTACCAAAGGTATTTTTAGAGTATACCGAATCAGTATAGCTATCCTTCTTCTAACATAGCAATGTAATTTCAAATAGCATATCGACACGAAGTGCTAGATAATTTCTTTCTTCTTCTTGCTTGTTGATGTATAACCACGTATCATGCAATAGAAAATTCCTCAAATTCCTGGAATATAATAAATATAATATAGGGGTTCTATTATTGGCTTGGGCCTAGAAACGTAAGATCAGGTAACCCGTGAATCCAACGAGTTGGTTTATAATAATTCATGAAGGAAATTATCATATTTTCGCAAGTCAATTAGATGAGAAATCTAAAAATTTACTTTTTTCGTAGTTGCGCAAGGGTTTTGTTTTTTGTTGTAAGCCCTCGTTTTTTTAAGGAATTGCTTAGTCATCTAGTAACAAGTAATAGTAGTCGATAGTATTAGATATAGATAAAAAAGAGCAAAGAATAAAATAAAAAATTCTACTAATCAATATTTGTGATGCGGCCTTTCTTGTATTCTTGTATTAGATCCAAAGGGTTTTTCTTGACCTAACTAAAAATATGATGAATCGATTTCTTTTTCGTTTTTACTCTTGGTTTGCCGCTCTATTTTTGTGAATAGTGCTTAGAATGACTGATGAATCAAAAAATTTCAAATGAACTTATTATTCCAATTGGTATTTTTGTTTATCTTCGTCTCGTTTAAAAATTGAAACTTAGGTAAGTGCTTTATAAACATATGTATAAAAAGAACATATTTCATTTAGCCCCTTCATGCCTACTATAACTAGTTATTTCGGTTTTTTACTAGCGACTTTAACTATCAATACACAATGGGGGTTGATCCTATTTTTTATGAATGAACGCATCCCTATTTGTTTTGTTCATCATTCGAATGACCTATTGGTAAGAATTCTCTTTCATTCATTCTGTCTTTCTTTATTTTATGGCCTTATTCTATCTATGTATAAAATATGATAAAGGTCAATATTATTAAGACCACTATTACGCTTCCACGTCAAAGTGAAATATAGTATTTAATTCTTTTTCTTTCCTTTAATGCCTATTGGTGTTCCAAGAGTTCCTTTTTCGAAATTACGGGGAGGAAGATGCAGTTTGGGTTGACGTATAGTGCGACTTGTCAAATATATTGGGTCATATGGAATTGAACCCGCGCATGGTGGATTCACAATCCACTGCTTTGATCCACTTGGCTACATCCGCCAGCTACTATTACTATAGTATTTTCAGTATACTATTTTCACTATACTATTTTATTTTTATTTGTTTAAATCTTTGAAATTTGTATTTAAAAGATTTAAATTTCTATCATTCATCATTCTTTTTTTATCTTATTTCTGAGATACAATATATAAAAAATTCCAATATCTATCTTTTATTTTTACTCTAAAATCAAAACTTTACAAAAGATTGGAATTTTTTACTTTTTTCTATATTTATAGAAATTCAATCAGTTGTTAGAATCAATAGGTCTTCAAATCGTTCATTTGAAAAAATTGAAACATTTCTTATTGGATGATCACAATACTTCTCAAAAACCGAAATTCTTGATCAATGGAGGAACAATATCACCATTTTTGGTCAATAAGATACCAAAGTGGATGATTGAATCATTCCATACTAGAAATAACCGCAACAAATCTTTTGATAACACGGATTCCTATTTCTCCATGATATCCCACGATCAAGACAATTGGTTGAATCCCGTAAAACCATTTCATAGAAGTTCATTGATATCTTCTTTTTATAAAGCAAATCGACTTCGATTCTTGAATAATCCACATCACTTATGCTTTTATTGTAACAAAAGATTCCATTTTTATGTGGAAAAGGCTTGCATCAATAATTATGATTTTACATATGAACAATTCCTCAATATCTTGTTCATTCGCAACAAAATATTTTCTTTGTGCGGTGGTAAAAAACATTTTTTTTGGGAGAGATACTATTTCACCTTCACCAATCAAGTCGCATGTATCTAACATATTCATATCTAATGATTTTCCACAAAATGGTGACGAAAGGTATAACTTGTACAAATCTTTCCAGTTTGCAATTCGATCTGATCCATTAGTTCGTAGAGCTATTTACTCGATTGCAGACATTTTTGGAACACCTCTAACAGAGGGACAAAGAGTCAATTTTGAAAAAACTTATTGTCAACCTCTTTCAGATATGAATCCATCTGATTTAGAAGAGAAGAACTTGCATCAGTATCTCAATTTCAATTCAAACATGGGTTTGATTCACACTCCATGTTCTGAGAAATATTTACCATTCGAAAAGTGGAAAAAACGGAGTCTTTGTCTAAAGAAATGCGTTGAGAAAGGGTGGATGTATAGAACCTTTCAACGAGATAGTGCTTTTTCAACTCTCCCCAGGTAAAAAACATTAGACATTTCGTCTTCTGAAACTAATGCTTTTGATGTTATTTGACGTACAATAATTTCTATATGCCTATTATGGATCTGTACCCCCTGAGATCGATAACCCTTTTAGATCTTATTAACCAAAGAGAGACGGCTTTGTACTATAGTTAGCTCAGCACCAATCACGAATCCCTAAGGAATTCCAAGAATTCTTGTTATACATTTGTTCCAACCCTCAACTCTCTTTTCTAGGTTCATTGATATTAAATTAATTGAACGCACTTCTAACACTTGTTCCACTTTTAGAAGACCCTGCGTTATATCACCGACCTCGGTTTTTCATATATAAATGTAACTAACGTATCTCCTTGGTAAAGGATTTCTCCATAATGCCCATGGACAGTTGCTCCCGGAGTCGCCAAATAAGGCTTAGCCGATCTTATTACTATAGAATCAACTTGAACAATAAAAACTTGACCCGGTTTTAGGTTTGGTCCACTTTTGGTTATACATACATTTTCACAAATAAACTACCCAAGACTAATTATTGTGGATGTTTCTTCACAATAATTATGATGATGATGATGGGGAAAATACCAATTCAAATTGACTGCATTCAAAACGATGTTACAGCGTGGATCGAAATTATAAATTCTCCTATTTTCAGCTATTAAATAATAGTTAAGTACTTGAAAAGTCTGTTTTACATTGTTAATATGCAAATATTTCGCTACCGAGGTCTGATTATGAGTTATTAAAGGGTAAAATGATGAATAAAAATTCGCAATTTGAGGGGTTGTTCCTAAAGGACCCAATAAATTCTTAATTGGAATTATAGGATCTTTTTTAATTGATTATTTTATCATATTGTGATATTTTACATCGTTGAATGGGCCCACGCGAAAACAATGAGATGATGACAAAATTATAAAAGATTTGGATTCCTTATTTCTGTTCAAGAGCTATGAATAGTTCTGTGATTTTGGCTAAATGATTGTTGAATCCTTTCGTTGGAATAAATGGAATAAAATGGATTTTTATTGGTATGATCTGACCTATTATCCGAAATCAATCTTGAACCTGACAAATCATTTCTTTTTCTGATATACAAAATATGGGATTTCAAAGAAAAGAAAGGGGTGTATTATTTATAAATCGAAAGATTTTTTATTCTTTCAAACTCCCATTTAGTTTATACTTTGCTTTGATTTGTTATTTTATGGAATGTGGCTTTATTCTTGTTTTCTTTATTTTTTCTAGGAATTCTCTTGTTAAAACCGTATGAATCAATTGAAACTTCAGATTCACACCAGAACCGCAATGATTCAATAAAACCTTCAAACTAAGTCCAAAGATTATTTGAGTAAGAACCAATGGATCATCGCTTAAGACGACCTTTTAATTTTTCATTCTTATTACTTTTTCATATTGAAAAAGTAATAAGAATGAGAGGTGTTAAGCTTTTTATCATCCTGGCGTCGAGCTATTTTTCTGCAGGACCTCCCCTACAGTATCGTCACCGCAGTAGAGTTTAACCACCAAGTTCCGGATGGATTGGTGTTGTTCATCTACGCCTAGGACAAGAATATCGAACCATGAACGAAGAAAGGCGTACGAGAAAAGGAAAAGCATATTGGCTAGTGATTATGAGGCCCTAATTCTTGACTTGAGGGGACACCAAAGGCATCTGTCCTTCCATCCCATGGATAGATAGAGAGTGAGGGCAGAGCTTTTGGTTTTTTCATGTTGTCAAAGAGTTGAACAATGGATTTTTCGTGTTGTCAAAGAGTTGAACAATGAAAATAGATAGCGAGTGCCTGATCGAATTGATCGGTCATGTAGAAACAAGGTTCAAGTCTACCGGTCTGTTAGGATGCCTCAGCTGTATACATCACTACACTTCCACTTGACACCTATCGTAATGATAAACGGCTCGTCTCGCCGTGACCTTCTCT